>NW_010729241.1:622191-690926 GCF_000365185.1 Nelumbo nucifera | reverse complement strand
AGAGAGAATTCTGGTTCGAACTGAAAGAGTCAACTTGACTTCTCCCAGTCGGCCAGTAAGTATTTATATTATTATTAAAACATGACTAAAAAGACCTATGTGCCCTTACTTAAGTTAAGAGCACATGTTTCAACACAACATTACAGATCAGCAACATCAATCAAGGTATAAAGACAGAAATACCCCTACGCTAACAGATCCCAAGTCTCAGATACGACCAGCAGGAGACCTTACCAACCAGCTGGTTGGCACCTTGCAATCTAGTAACATTTAAGTTCACCCAAGGCACTAGGGAATATCCTCATGCTCATGTAAAGAATCTAACTCCGCCCACAGTCTACCTCTATCAGAGGTATTTGGAAGACCATAGACCCCTGTCAAATTCCAATAGAAACCATCTGTTTTATTAGTAAAGGGCACAGATAGAGAGAACTCTCCCCTATCTACTTCAACCCCTGAAACCTCCTCTTCCTTCCACATTACAATAATAGCCCCAGACAAAGCCAATGAAGGAAGGGATGCCCAACTCTAAACCATCCACTGCAATCCCTAACTCCGCTTCCTTCCACATACGAGCTTCCTGGATTTCCTCTTTTTATTGTTTCTTTAACAAGAGCCCTATACAATTCTCCGCCCACCCTCTAACATTCCATCTTAAGATTTTCATTGTTCAACTCCAGTCGTCATTCCCTTACCAAACGTTCTATTAGCACTAGTTAGAGATTGTGCTGCCTGGTAGGTGATCCCCAATTGTAACCTCTTCAATTCGCTATTTGGGCCTTTCTTCAAGCCATATCCCTTCGTCTTTCCAAGACCATCCTACTCTTGCTTTGAGTTATAGTGAGAATTTCTTCCCAGCTCCCCTTCTATCTCAGAACTTTTCATCCCTAATTTCTTTGCCACATCTGTAACTCCTTTCCTGTCCAAGTTATCCATTTTGTTTCACAAAAAACTTTGCTCTGTGTCTTTAACAACACACACTGGCCTCAATTGAGACTTTGCTTTTTTTCTACAAGTTAGGCAAAGCTGGTGTTGGGATAGAACTCCTCCTGAACCTAGAACACAAGAAGAGAGTGGACTAGGGTGACCAAAAAAGGAAGAAAAACCAACAGAAAAGCAAGATGGCTTAAGAATTCGTTTCAAGGGGTGGTCTGGCACAAAACAATTAACGTAAGCCAATAATTCCTTCCTTTGTCCTTTTCCAAGACTTTCAGGATCAGAGCTTGTCTCGTACTCGAGATTCACCAGTTGCACAGGTTGAAGCATATCAACACTCCCCGATGACTCTTGACCTTGGAATTTTTGTTCCAACCAAAGCCACCTCCTAGAGATCAACTTCTGCTTCAGTTGCATATATGCTTCCCTCTGAATCAAAGTCGATCTCACCATTTCCTAGCACAGAGTCTATGCTCACAAACTGGGTGGTTGGCAGGCGATTTATCTCTCTTCTCCTGAAAGGCCCTTCTCGACTGACAATCAAAATATGAGCGAAACCACTTATTGAGACCACTTTGCTACGACCAGCCTCAAGCTTTAGGAAATCCTCCTGAGACAGAAACCCAAAAGGATGAAAAACTGAGCGCATTAATAGTAAATTCAACAGGTGATCAAAAGTTCTCCAACCAGATTTATTGGTTTCTTCCAGGATGCAGATGCATCTCAGCTTTTCCAACTGAAACCAGCAGATTAAACTAATGAGAACCTTCCCTCTTTTACACTCTCGTTTAAAGCCACTTGGAAGAAATTCTTCAACTATTTCACCCAACCCCCTTTGTGTAACACCTTTGACCAGGCTCCTCTTCCTCTCTGTTATTGTAACATCCTCTCCAAATGTCTAGCTCGAAAGATTTTGAACCAATTGCTCCAAACCATCTCATGCTTTCTCCCAGATATGCACATGGAAGATGTTCATCCAGCCCACACTATTTATATACTACAGATTGTGTATAGTTCTTTTTTGTTTTTTATCAGTACAGATTGTATGCAAATTACAAAAAGGACCAAACTACCTCTGGTTGATTGACCTACATATTCAATCAGAAACAAATTTAGGAAGCTGTTCACACATAATGCACAGATTAGGTCTCTGCCTTGTAATATAAGATGGTCAGCCATGAGGATTTTGTTATGGTATGCTGTCAAAACAGAAGCATATCTTAGATGGAATATGTGGAGAGCAGATGATTGCCATTTAAAAAGAAAAATATCTCCACATGTAAACAAAGCATAAAATGCCCCCCCCCCCATATCTGTTCTTTCACGAGTGAAAATTATAAAAAAAAAAACATAAAATATAGGAATATTGTACAAGAGTGTCTCCATAGTGTATCAAGAAAAGCAAATACCAAAAGTAACATCATATGTGAAACTTGTGTCTGTTATCATAAAAGTAACACCATATGTTTTTTTCAAGGCCAAGCTACTCGGCCCCTTCCAAATGCTAAAATTAAGTTATATGACAATGACTTGATCAATGGATAGCTGATCTGCTTAATGCCACCCCAAAAATATAATTAAGGCTGTGATTGGTTGCAATGCAAATAAATTTGCACTGATGCAAAAGTGTGGAAGTAAAAATGATTTGAGTGTAAATTCTGACTTATTTTTGTTTCAAATTTTAACTTATTTTGTTTAATTGCGGTACAAACGAAGTAAATTAAGACATGAAGCAGAATATAGTAAAAGCCCAAAACAAAATTAAACAAAATTTTCCATTTTCCATTTGCACTCCCATGCATTTGTACTAAGTGCAAATAAAATTGCACTGCAACCAAAAGCAGCCTAAGAACTGAGCTGTCTGATCAGAAAAGTTAAGATAAACAAGCTTCACCCACTTACTCTAGCAATATCAACTGGAACAGACCGATTAACCTTTGCCAATTGCAAATCAACGCTCTTCCTGGCCTCACTGTTCATTGTCTTGAACAAGTCCTACAAAATAACATCTCGTAAGAAATATGTGATATTACAAACTTGGTTGGAACAAATATAAAATGAATTAAATTACCTCAAAGAGAAGAGATATCAACTGTCCAGATAGCTCCAACCGTTTATTCCCTACATAGTCCTGCAATACAAGGAAAAATATTTATCATGAGCACAATCTGTGATTCTCGGATCCCTGTACATCCCTAGCATACTTGGTATTGTATCCAATATCTATCAGACCCGATACTGGATAATGCAAAGATGCTTCTAGATGTAATCTATAGCATAAAGACATTAACACATTTAAAATATATAAAGTGCTATGTTTTAACAATTATACTATAAAAATATCCACACAGGATAGAAATTTTAATTAAATTTGGCAAGATAAATCTTGAGAAATGACATTTTGCTTCAAAAACTAGATATAAACTCATGATATACGATACATTGGATACCAGTACCAATACCTGTATCCATGTCCAGGATTTTAGGAAATGAAGAGTCATATCTTCCTTTCCCATATTTATGCTCAATTCTGTGTATGTGGGCATCATAGAGTACAATTTGAAAAAGCATTCACACATGATTTGTCCATTACAAGCCTCACACGCCTGTCCTCTCCACAAGGCCAATGCTCAATACATACAAGATAGCCTAGATCTAGATGAGCATCATGTCATTGCCACTCTAGCTAGGTCTTCCAAAGTTATTCATCTTGATATGAGGTCTACTCCTCCAATAACTAAGGAATTGCAGCCCATCTAAAAGCTTTAGTGGGAATTCAATGGACAATGGAGAGGATAACGATTCAATGCCTCCAAAACCAAATGACCCACGACTCCAATTAAAAATCCCACTCAGATAACCAAGAAAGAATGTAGTTCCAAATACCTCCAGAGCTTCCCCTTCCACCACCACCCAAGCAACATACACCTCTTTAGTACCTACCAAATCCAAGGTTTTGGAAATTCCACACAAGGTTTCTACACGCAAAAGGAGACAAAGTATCAAATACTTTCTAGCAGAGAGTGTTAGTATCTACCATACTGAAACCCCCAAAAACATTCCCCATCCTAGTAAATGTCAGGATGCATTAAATGTTCAAGAATACAAAGAAAATGTTGACCCACCACCAGGCATAACCCCTCAAAATCATCAGCTACTATAAGAGGAAAAACATCTCTCAATATGTAATTTTTTACTCTACAGAGATCTTCTATGGTCAAGAGCATCTAACACTTCCATTTCCAACAAAAGAACAAACAACAAGATGCCGCCACCTAGCCACCTAATCCTGGTTTATAGCTATAACACTAGTAAACTGACACTCAATCTTCAACCTCCCTATGCTCGAGGCAAAATCTTCAAAACTTCCAACCAAGCAGCTACAAAAGAATGGCTCTCCTGCTGCAACTCCTTCATCATTAATGTGAACTCTATTATGAAACCCTACCACCTGCACCAATGCTCTCCCTTGCCCCTCAGTATCCCATAGCACCATATTTGCCATCACATCAATTGACCATTAGTAGCAACAAACACTGTTGTTTACATTCCTGAAAGCATGGGATCTCAACACATTTTTCGCAATTTCCCAAGCGGTTTTCAGAAGTTCTTATACCTCTCCTTCAAAATCTATGATAAAAACACCAAAGCGGTGATGGGGATCAAAAGAAGCCTTTGAAGACTACTATCTCCTTCAAGTGCTTCACTGTCAAGATGCTGTCCAAGGGAAGGAGCCAAGCAAAGGCCTCAAGCCATCCCAAATATTCTTTCTTATCATATATTCAGTTGCTGTTGAGATTTTCCATTGTATGAATACTAATCTACAACAGCTGATTTCTAATTGTTTTTTATCCAAAACCCTTTTAACAAACTATTATAGATTCATTTATTTTCTTCCATCGTCAACAAACCATCGCCTTAATCTCTGATACTTAGCCTACTATAGGTCTGATTCCAGTAGACCATTGAGGGGGAATCCAATATTTGCAAAAATTAAAAAGCATAGATGTGCTTAGAGAGAGATTTTCATATCCATTACCTCATAAGCACAAGAAATGATTCAACTCAATTCATTTAGATGTTTCAATCAGATCAAAATTCTTTTTTTTTTTTGGAACTACTCGAGGCTCCAAATATCCCTTTCACAAATAAAAACAGCATAGGATCCTCCTCCAGTAATTCTATTTATTACTATCTACCCTTTTGCAATAGGAGAGAACCATATGATAGACATGAACAAGAAAAGCACATGAGGTGAGGTATGTGTGAAGGGAAAAAGACATTAAAAAGTTCCAAGGTGGTTTGGAATGAGGTTGAAGATTTCTGAAAGACTACACAGCAAACTTGGATTAAATATGTGAAGAAATGCAACACCAATTAGTGTTGGAGCTCTGAGGCTTGACTGATGATAACAATTTATTTTTGTTCTCAGCTAGCTATCATTCATCTTTGTTGAGTCCAGTCAAAAATACAAACACTCAGTTTTTTTTATAGATATTCAAACACTCATAACGCTGAAATAGTTTCATTAATTAGAAAAACTTAGGATACAACAAGTTGTGAAAGAAATCAGCTTTAGTAAGCTGACACAAAACAGAATTACAGATGTGTCCAAAACATATGTGTTCTTTGAACCCCTTGTTTTGCTAAGCTATCTGCCAATCTCTTCACCCACCCCACCTGGACTGACATGCTCCTTGACATCCATTTAAATCATGGAGTTCATTCTTCAGCTGTTATGTCACCCCTTCCCCTTTCTGCAACCATTTTATCACAGTTTTCGAGTCTCCTCAATGATCAGTTTATTAATACCCAACTCTTTATCCTTCTCAACCCCATATGCTGCAGCTAAAAACTCTGCCTTTCCACATCGCCCTACTCCACAGGACCGGAGTACAATGCAATAATGTTTCCATCTTCATCTCTAATGCCCCCCCCAAATGCCTGAGGGGCCTGGATTACCCACACAACTCCCATCAAAGTTCAGCTTCTTCCAGCCATCTATTGGAGGAGACCATACCTAAAAAAGCTGCTGTCTTGTAGATGAAGAGGCAGCAACAAGTCCCCAAACCCTAAAGAAATCTTTAACCTTAAAAACTGAAAACAACTTCAAGCTTTTTGCCCAATGTGCCACCCTCAATATTATTGTTTCAACTAATGCCTACTTACATTTTTCTTTTACTTTTTTATAGCTATTTTTTTATAATTAAAAAGGAACAATTTCATTAAAGCAACAAGTTTCCTTTGGAGAGGCACGAGCTGCGTCCTCTCCTACCAGTAGGAATAAAGACAAAAGATAGAAGACAGATTCAGTCTACAATTGAGCCCAATACAAACTTTCCCTATTTACCCCTTGCTTTGCAAGACCATCAGCCATAGAGTTTGCTGGCCTCCCCACCCATTGTATTCTTACAGTCAAGCTTCTTGTTAGACAGTTGAACTTTTTAATTTCATTCTTAAAACACTACACTACAGATTCTGGATTTTGTAGCCACCCCACTACTACCTAGTCCCCTTCTATTATCATCTGTTCCACACCTATCTGCACTGCTAATTGTACTCCCTGGATAGCGGCAGCAAGTTCCACTCTAGTAGAGTTTCCAACTCCTATGGGTCCTGAGAAAATAAGGACCACATTCCCACTCTCATTCCTCAGTACCCCTCCCACCCCTGACGGACCAGGATTACCAAGACTGCTCCCATCGAAATTCAGCTTCAAGAATCTTTCACGAGGGAGTTCCCAAGCCATGCTCACTTTAGTTTTTTTGGATGAGCAATTAGCCACTACTAACCAATTCCTCCACACATCAATGAATGAGAATTGATGGAATAAATCCAGTGATTTTAGACATAAAATCGCCCTATTTAGAATGCAGTCCTTCATCTCTTCTAGGCTTCTCTCCTTCTCTTGGAAAATTCTGACATTCCTTTCTTCCCACATACACCAAATCAGCGCTGCTCTTACACACCTCCACATAATTCTTCCTCTTCTGTGCCGCCAAGGGAAGAAAGAAGGATGAAAGAACAAACTTGCATCTGCTGGCCTAACCAACCAGCACCCGAACAATGAGAAGAGCCACTCCCATAACTATGCAGTAAATGAACAAGATATTAGTATATGGTTACAGTCCTCAACATGTGACCTGCAAAGAATACACCAAGAAGGTGAGAGGCAGAGAAAAGGTCTTCTCTTTTGCAGAGTGTCAAAGGTGTTTATTTTCCTATAATGCACTTCCCAGCACAAAAGCCATAACCTTAGGGGGAACAGGCCTGCACCAAATTTCCTTAAAAGGGAAAGACTGGTTGGGGGTAAACTGAGTAATGGATTTAAAAAAAGAAGCACATGAAAAGGATCCACTCTGCTGGGGTGTCCAAATCAGAGTATCATGTTCAGAAGGGTTCAAACATACTGTATCAAGTAGACTTGGCAGATTTGTGAGAGACACGATTTCCTCTTCCCTTAAACCTCTACGAAACCCAAAGTCCCAGTTTGGTGTTAATGGGTTATTCATAATGGAAAAAAACTTTGACATAACATGCTTTTTGTACCTTGAAATGGAGAACAAAGAAGGGAAAAGGTCCTTCAATGGAACCTCTCCCACACAAGTATCCTCCCAAAATAGGACTGAGTTACCATTGCAAACATCATACCTGACAAACCTAAGGAATTGAGGAAGAATGCCATGAATAGCTTTCCAAGGTGTTTGCCAAGGTTGCCCACCATGATACTCTAGCATCCCATCCGTTTTCTGAGCGACCATCAATACTACCCACCACCTCAGGCCAAAGTCTCTCTCTCTCTCTCCATTGGCCACCTCCATAGCCACTTCCCCAGCAATGCTTTATTTTTTTTAATCAAATTCCCTAAACCCAAACCCCCTTCCTCTTTATTCCAGCAAACCACCACCCATTTTATCAAGTGACTCTTTTTACTCTCCCCCTGCTCCCAAAGAAAGTCTCTCATCAGCTTCTCTAGCTTCTTAGCTTCCCTAGGTGGTATCCTAAACACAGACAAGAAATAGGTTGGTAAGTTAGCAAGTGTGGCTCTTATCAACGTGATTCTACCCCCCAAGGATAAGTAGTTTTTCCTCCACGAAGTTAACTTCTTTTGGAACCTCTCTACAACTGGACACCAAAAGCTACTCTCCCTAACGGAAGCCCCAAGTAAGTCATAGGCCAAGACGAGATAAAACAACCTAAACTTCTTGCTATGAACTCCACCTCCCTATCCTCCAAGTTAACACCAGCTACACAACTCTTTTTGAAGTTGACACTCAAATTTTACAACCTCTCAAAGCTTCTAACCAATTCCTTGAGATTCCTCACTCTCTCAATATCATCCCCGTCACAGAAAATCAGAATATCATCTGCAAATTGGAGATGGGTGACCGGAATACCATCCCTCCCTATTCTCCACCCTTTAATCACATCTTCTCCACCCTTTAATTACAGAGTAAGGGCAGGAACTTAGACATCCATAAATCCAACTACACCACTTATTCCCGAATCCACAATTTCTCAATACTTCTACCAAAAAGTGCCAGTTCACCAAATCGTAGGCCTTTTTCTAAATCCAACTTACAGACAGCCTTTTCTTTTAGATCTTCGCATATCCTCCATGCACTCATTAGCAATTAGGATCTGATCTGCTATCTGTCTCCCTTGTACAAAGGCTCCTAGTGCTTGGCTTATTAAGGATGGGAGAATTGCTTTAAGCCTCAAAGTCAACACCTTAGCCAAGATTTTGTAAATGCTAGTTACCAAACTAATTGGCCTAAAGTCCTTAGGTCGGATAGCATCTGAGTTCTTAGGGAATAAGGCCAAGAAAGTGGCATTGACTCCCGGACTTACTATATGATTCTCTAGAAATTCCTCAACAACAGCACAAAAATCTTCTTTCAAGATGTCCCAGCAATCTTAGTAGAAAGCCATAGTAAATCCGTCGGGACCTGGCGCCTTAGATCTATCCATCATAAACACTGCCCTCTTGATCTCCTCTTCTTCAATATTCCTTTCTAACCACCTTGCTTTTTCTTCCTCTAATCTCGGCCATTCCAAACCTTCCAAAGGCATCCTCTCATTCAAAGACCTACTATAGATGGATTTAAAATGATCTACAAAGGTCCTCGCTATATCCTCTTGGTTGGTAACTACTTGCCCTTCTATTTCAAGTCTAGCTACTAAGTTCTTCCTCCTTCTACCATTTGCCAGCTCATGAAAGAACCTAGTATTCCCATCCCCCTCATTAATCCACTTGTGCCTTCACTTCTCAGCAAATCTCTTCTCTCAGTAAAACCTCTTCTAAGTCCTTCTTCAATTGCCTTCTTGATTCTCTATCCTGTTCACTCAACAACCCTTGGGCTTCCTATTCATCCAATTTTCCAATTTGTGTGACCAAGCTCAACTTTTGTTCCTCCACCCTACCAAAGTGATCTTTATTCCACTCCTTCAATTTGATTCTCAATCTCTTCAACTTCTGATGAAATTTAATTCCTTTCCACTTTATTCCCCTTAACTCCTCGTTCCAGCAATCCTTCACTATGCTTTCAAACCCAGGATGAGTTAACCACATATTCTCAAACCTAAATGGTTTAGGTCCACTAACTAGGGATCCCACCCCAATCTTGATGGGACAATGGTCTGATGTAACCCTAGGCAAAGCTCTAGAGACCAAGTTCCCCCAGTAGTTTTCCCATTCTAAGTTGAATAGAAACCTATCCAGCTTTGAACACAACGGATTATCTTGAAAGTTAGACCAGGTGAATCTAGCTTGCAGCAATGGAATTTCTTTTAGCCACCACATCTGCTCCTTCAAGATGGGATATTAGAGTATCTACAACAGGCTGAACACACACATCAGTAACAGAAACCGAATGGACACCCATACCTGATCGCAGAATAGGAGAATGAAGAAGAAACAAGGCTTGTATCTGAGAAATTACAGGTAGTGCCAAGTCTGTCCCCTTCGTTGGTGTTTGCAATGAGGTGGTTAAAGTTAAATTTTCACCTTTGTCAAGTCGTACCACCAGAGAAGCCTGTGCTTGTTCCTTTCTGGCCTATCTTCACAGTCCACCGAAAATTCTTGCGCCTTTATACTAACTCTGTTTGTTTTCTGAGAGGTTGTAGTTGCTCCCTCATGGAAGGGGGGTGTGATAAGCTCAACATCTGAAGTCGTGCTTTCTATCCTTCTCATCTCCCCTTCTTCCTCTTGAGAGATTTCTTCTAAGAAAAGAACCTTTGTACTGAAGCTTCCTTCCTGTAACATATCCACGTTTTCTTGCAAACCAATATTTCCCAAACTTCTTGTATCAGTCGAGACTTCATCATCGCCACCTTCTTCATCTGTGTCTTCACTATCTTCAAAAAGTTCTAAGTCGCGTCATTTCAAGCTTCTAGGGTTTTGCCGGTCCAGAGAAAGGATATTGGGCCTCTTGGTCAGAACCCATTGTAGGTAGGTTGGGGCTGATATTGCTACTCACGCGCAACCCTGATAGAACGAACTCGAGGAAGAGGGACATAGACAGTTCTTACCGTCTATTGGAGCTTTTCCTTTCCCAAGAGCGTGTGACTTAAGTGAGTCACGTGACCCACTTACTTGAGCCTTGGCATGGACCAACTTGATCTGCGGCCCACCTTTTATTTTTTTAGCAGGCCCAACAAAATTTTGAGGCCTAGTCGAGTTAATAATCTCTGGCACATGAGACTTTACAAAGTCACGCTCAGTGCCCCCTACCCCAAATTCCGGTTCAACCCGGTCTGACTCCTTTACCTTCCTTCTATGATTTGAATTTGAATTCGAGATTTCACCTTCTTTTACCACCTGAGCATAAGATTTACTACCCTCCTTATTGAAAACTTTCTCTCGTAGTTGACCGCTCAGCCCTATTCCTTGACCTTTGCCATTTTGACCTTCTTGTCTGTCGAAACCTTTAGACAGTCCTAAAGGCTTGCATTTCTTTCCTCCCAAATAGTCCAAAGTAGTGCAGCTCTACTACACCTCCATAGGATCCTAACCCTCCTTTTCGTGCCACTAATACCATTATACCAGTAGGAGAAGCCCACCTGCACCAAAAAAAGGAAGTAAACTGATTCCAGATGAAACAGACAAAAGGACAAGATATTAGAAGGTGGAAAGCAGTTTCACCAATCAACTAAAACAGGACACACCAGTTGAGGGCCAAGCACCAACTTGGTCCTTTTTGTTGAAGTACATCAAAGGTATTAATACAACCATGAAATACTTCCCAACAAAAAGCATTGATTTTAGGGGTAATGGGAGGGCACCAAATTTCTTTGATTGGGAAAGGATGAGAAGAGGAGGTGGCAACCAACGAGTGCAGAACGAATTTACAAGAAACAACCCGTCAAAATTAGGACAAGTCATACCTGATATGATTTAGGAAAGTAGGGAGAAAATCATGGATAACCTTCCAGGGAGAAGCCAAAGTAGCCCTACAGAGACATCCAGAATTCCATCCATTGCTCGACATGCCATGAATGCTTGCAACAACTTTGTGCCATAATTTCTCATTTTCGTTTGGAAACCTCCAAAGCTATTTGCTAAGCAAGGCCTGATTCTTTAACCAAACATTACCAATTCCCAAACCCCCTTCTACCTTCAATTTCACTACCCTTTCCCATCTAACCAAACGATCTAACTTTTTTTCCCCTAGCTCCCAAAGAAAATCCCCCATGATTTTTTTATTTTCCTCACTATCCCTTATGGCATCCTGAACACTAACATGTAATACACTAGAATATTTGCTAGGGTAAACTTGATTAGAGTTATTCTCCCCCCCCCCAATGAGATATAGTTCCTTTTCCACCCTGTCAAGCAATTCTCGATTCTTTCCATAACCGGAGACCAAAAACAAACAAATCTAGGATTGTCTCCTAGGGGTAAGCCCATGTATTTCAATGGCCACTCTCCTTTCTCACAGCCAAGGGAATTTTCCAAAAACCTCAATTCATCCTCTTCAATGTTGGTACCAACCAATAAGCTCTTAGACCAACTAATCCTCAAGTTAGATATCCTCTCAAAGAGTTTCACAACCAGCCTCAAATTTTCTACTCCTTCCCTACCAGCCTCAAACGTTATCCCTCCCCACTGACCAACCCACGAATAGTTGCAGACAATTTGCTCTCGAAATCAATTTACTTAGGGCTTTGTCTATCATGTACAAAGGCCCCTTGCGACTGAGAAACAAGTAGGGGGATCACCTTCTTAATACTCAAAGACAAAACCTTTGCTATCACCTTGTAAATATTGGTGACTAATCTTATTGGTCTGAAATTCCCTGGCTGGTTGGCATTGTTCTTCTTTGGGATTAGTGCTAAAAAATTAGAGTCCATACCCGGACTTATCACTCCTCTTCTATAGACTTCATTGAACACTCTGAGCAAATCTCCTTTGATTATGTTCCAACAGTCATGATAGAAAGCCATTGTGAAACCATCGGGTCCTAGTGCTATTGATCTATTAATGGAAAAGACCGCTTCCTTAGTCTCATTCTCTTCAAACCTTTTTTTCCAAAACATGGACTTGAGAATCCCCTAAAGTCTCCCAATCAATGCCTTCAGCCCTCTACCTCTCGACTTGGGGTCTTCTATAAATAGGCCTGAAATGCTCTAAGAATGCTTTTGCAATCTCACTTGGGCCTATAATCTCATTTTCCCGCACCAATACAGAAGTAATCATGCTCCTCATTCTCCTTCCATTTGCAATGGCATGGAAAAACCTTGTATTTCCATCACCTTCTTTGATCCATCTCTCTCTTTATTTTTATTTCCAACATATTTCCTCCCTCAATAAAGTCTACCATAGTTCTTTCTTCAAAGACCATCTCAACTCACATTCACCTTCACCTAAGGATCCTTCTACCTCTTTGCTATTAATTGCCTCAATCTGCGAAATCAAATCAGCTTTCTTCTCCTCCAATCTTCCAAATTTCTCCCAATCCACTCTTGTAACCCCTTTTTCAATAATTGGAGTTTCTTTAAGAACTTTTGGCCTTCCACAGTCAACCCACTGATCGTCTTCGTCATCATCCTTCTAATCCACCTTAGTCCTATAATAGCGAGGATTAGGCATGTTCTGATTCCCCCATGCAACTGTGAAGAGTTTGTGCTTGTTTGACTGTCATGGGTTGATGGGGACAATGACAGAGCATGATTATCGTCCACCATCACCTTACTAAAACCAATGCACGTGCCACTTAAGTCATCATGTTGGTGGAAATTGGTTTCTGGTTCAACTCGCTGGTTCGACCAAGGTTCAACCTATAACCCACCCCCTTTAACCCCATTTTTTAATACTTCCATGTAGGATGGTTTACACTTTGGGTCAACCAATCGATGATAATCAAAAAAAATTGAATAACCCATTTTTAATGGCAACAACATTACCAAATAGGGGGTTCTAAAGAAAAGGAAAAAAGCGTCAAATTTTCAAAAGGCACATGCCTAGGCTGAGTGCACCAGGCACACACCTAGGCATGGCAACAACAATTACCAAATAGGGGGTTCTCAAGAAAAGGAAAAAAGTGTCAAATTTTCAAAAGGCGCATGCCTAGGCTGAGTGCACCAGGCACACACCTAGGCACATCAGGTGTGCGCCTTTTGAAAGGGTTGTGCCTAGGACCTGGGCGAGGCACATACCCTAAAATGTTCCTCGCCTGTGCGCCTCAGGCGTGCTGAGGCGCACCTTTTAAATCACTACCTATGCTGACATTTCCTATACTTGGATAGGAATGTTCATTTTTCTTAACAATCCCAACCACTTATCGAATTAAACTAGAGCTCCTGCAAACAGAATCCAACCTTGCTTCCTTTTGGCTTCTGGTATGCAAATCACTTGTTTCTTTCCATTTCCAAAAGCCTCAGTTAGCTGAATAAAGGTACCCCTGTTATAACTCTTCTTCTCCACCAAGAAGTTTTTTTGCCACAAACCAACCCTCCTTTCCATCCAAGCTCTGTGATTGCAAGGATTGTACCATCGAGAAAACCTTTGAACCAGCAAACCGCCTCCCTCCCCAAAACTACTAAAGCTCTCTTATCTTATCTCATTTTAATCACTGATCCTCCACCGAATTCTTCCAGAAGAAATCTCTTCTTTTCCATGACCA
The DNA here is from genome assembly GCF_000365185.1 of Nelumbo nucifera. Next base: position 676,866 of record NW_010729241.1, on the reverse strand, counting down.
TTATCTTCCTCCACATTGTCGCCAGCAGAAACCTTTCCATCGTCATCATATCTCCTCCAATCTGGACATGAAATATGTCAGGAGAGGCCACAAATATCTTGTTTTTCTAAAAGCCAAATCTCCTTATATTTCTTATCAGTATTTGCCCACCAAAAAAATCTGCTAATATAGGGCAACATAGACTTGCGCAGCCAGCTCATCACCATGTAGTTCTCTAAGTTCGTTTAGCATAAGAAGCATCAGTCACCTCAGGCTTCTTTGCATCACCAGTGATGTATCCCAGTCCCAGTTTCCCATGTGCACCAATAGCCATACGTGCAGATTGGGACCACTCTAGATAAATCGCACCATCCAATCTCACAGTAGTAATCAATCCTGCACTCTAGAGGTCACCAGAACCCCCTAGACTCATCCCAAGATCACAAGGTGACTTCTGATAAGAATCAATAGCATCCATAGCACTTCAAACAGCATAAAACACCAAGAAAAATAATAGAAAAGACCCTGGACCAAATCAATTTGGTCCAAAGCAAAGATCCAGCGACCCAGGAATCCTATGAAAGTGAGATTAGCCAATCGAACTCCCCAAAAACCCTACAATGTCAAATCAGCCTCTTCTACAATTATAGAGAACCTTTTGAAAACAAAAGAAAAAACCTGTTGACAACTTCCGGTTCTTCCGGGTTAGATGGGAACTGTAAAGCAGGGTGCCAATCTCACTAGATGCACTAGAAACTGCTTCCAATTGAATCACCCTCTGTAAAATCCTTCAGAAACTGGGAAAAACTCAATTGCCTCACTTACAGACTGACAATCCTAGTCTTGATGCTAGTAGGATTACTTTTCTCTCCAACTCTTCCTGATTTTGGGTTGTTATCCTAGATCCAGCACTGAAGAGCAACAGTCCACCAAAAATCCAAGAATTGGGCCTTCAAGAGCAGATCAAACAGCTCATTTAAGCTTCCAAGCAGTTAGCTGATCTCAAAACTACACAGAATCGTCCTTAAGAAGGCTTTAAAAAAAGGCTATAATGCCAAGTAGAAAGAAAAAATAAAGAAAATTGATAAGAAACATGAAACAGAAGTACAAGAAGGTTCTTGAAGGAGAAGAAAGAACAATATAACAGAAGAGGAAATGGTATCAAAGATGTTCTGGCCACAAAAAAAAAAAAAGAAGATGTTCTGTCAGTCCCATCCCATTAATATTTATACTTAACTATAAATTTGGGAACAAAGACAAAAAAGAAAAAAAAAACCAATAGGGTGGATGCTAATAGAACTCATCATTTTTTATAGGAAATAAAGAACTCAAATCTGTCAATAATCTTTTAGTTCTTTTCATATGTGAATACAACTACTGCAAATCAAGAGATAAAGATGTTCGGCATTGTTCATAGAATTTCGTGTTATTAATTGCCAGTCTGCCACCCCCTATTTCCTAACTTTCATATTTAAGGTACACAAGTAATTTTGTTCTGAAGATGCAACAGTATGATGAATACCACAGGGTTGGCCTCACATGCACTGCTCTCACTCAGAATATAACGCTCATTCACCTGTAAATTTTTGGGCTCTAAAATGCTTAGTCCCAACTATTTAATGTCATGGAACCCCCATATCTGCAAATGTTTCTTAGTCTTAGCATCTCACCTGTAGTTGTGATTCTGTATTATGTAGCCCCACATGTCTACTATTTTGAAGAGTAAAGAAGAAAATTTTATTAAATAAAAAGAAAGATACAACATTAGTAGGTGTCAAGGTAACATCTGAACAACTGAAGCTATGAAAACATGTTTACATTACAAGCTGAGATCTCAAGAACATCCCAGAAATTTTCTTCTAAATCTGCACTATTAAATTGCTCAAACTCTGGTAGAATCGAGACCCAGCTTGAAACAAGCTTTCCAAATGTGGCCCCACATGTCTACATGGTTGGGGTCTGAAAGAAGCCACACATATTTCCATTTGCAGACCCCTATCCGTATGGAAAACTTAATTCCAAAGCCATCGCCTCAATGGCTAAAACAAATAAAGAAAGACATTTGGGAGAACCGAAATATTTTCCAAACATCAAATTTGCCATGAGAGACTATTTCACTCTATTTAAAGCTTTGTATTTTCCTTTCCCCCCAAATAAACTTTTCTACTATCAATGTCAAATATTTTGCATTATCTAAATGTTGTTTATGGTAAACTTAAGGTGTGCTCTTCAATGTGAATTGTTTTTCCTGTTGCGAGTTCAAAAAACAAATTAAAACCATCCAGTTCGAAGACAAGTTTTTCTTAAAAGAAAAAAAAAACGAGGAAAACATGTTCTTGGTTCTAAAAGTGTTTGATTTTCTAAAATTGAAACCCAAAAAAAAAAATCTTGAGTTTATACTTTGAAAAACATGTTTTTGATTTAAACCATACAATATATCTTGTCATTTTTCATTAATAATATAATATCTGTACTCGTAACGTGTGTTCTTGTATTAAAAATCATAATTTTTTATGATTTCAAAGGCATGAATTGTTTTTTGAAAACAAACCAACTTGTTTTTGCTTCTTAAAATAAAAAAAAAAAAAAACAGTTCAAGAACTTTTTTTTGCTGATATGGTAATTTCAAAACAAATGAAAACAAAACATTCTACAAATGCAAATAATATTGAACAGAATGTACAACTAAAATATCCAGATATAATGAAAGTATAAAAACAAATATCTAGGGAAAGAAAATGCATTTGTAATGGCATCTTGCACGTTACCTTATCATCCATTGCATCCTTATTCAAAAAGGCTTCCATCATACGCCGCATCATTACCGCAACATATATACATTTTGGACGAAAATTATTCTGACGAACCTTTTTGGAAGGAAACAAAAGTTCAGAGTGAAAATTGGAAAATATGGCTAAAATCAGAACAGGTATACTCTACAACAAGACTTACTGGAACATTTGCAATAAATACATTACGAAGTGTATCCATTGCTCTGCCTTCCTGTGGAACGAAAAATAAGAAAAAGCAATTAGAAAAAGATGCACACAAAATGCAAAATGCTTTGCAAAAGAAAGGCATAAAAAGGAAGCCACTAGAATACCTTTTCTAGTGCAGGATTTGAAAATGAGAACTTCTTCACCTGCAAATACAAATTACAGTATTATCAAATTTAGCGTAGAACAAGTAAATTTAATAAACGTGCAGTGCACCAGATATGGGGAAAAAGGAATCTAAACTGATCTTAATCAAATACAACTCTCTAAGCACTAGCTCAGACCACAAACCATATTCACATGCAACAATCAACATGAACCTTGTCCAGGAACCAGTATCTTCCTTTGACAAAAGTGCAACTAAACAGCCCAAAGACCTCTTTGCAATGTGAATTTAAAAATGAGAATTTAAAAATGAAATCAAACATATAAAACATTTTCAAGCATATAAAACCCACAATCTCTTTTTTTCTCAATTACATTACTTCAAGTAGCTAATGTGACATATTACATTCCTAATTCTACGAGCTGCCTTGGTGCCACGTCCCTCAAGGCAAGCCCAAACACGTCCATGTTAGGGTCTTAAATTCTTAGTTTCACACAAGAAATAATGATTTCATAGATTTAATTGCTTTTTAAGAAGATATTTAATGATATCAAAAGACGCACGCCTGGGCTGAGGCGCACCAGGTGTGCATCTTTTGAAAGGGCTGCACCTAGGACCTGGGCAAGGCACCTTCCCTAGAATGCACCTTGCCTTTGCGCAATTTCATTGAAAAACCAAAACAAGTATAACAAGCTTCTATACAAAAATGGGGGATACACGACCAACATCCTTACATTCCTAAATCCCCGCCCTCTTCTTTGCAAAAAGATTGTCATATACAAAAAGGAATTGAAATTTCTTTCCCTACAAAGCTTGTTCATGGCCAGCCAGGAAAACAATTTCACCAAGATTTTCTGAAATACTGAATCTACCGAGCTGCTTTTGTTTTTAAACATCCTTGCATTTCTCTCCTGCCATATGCACCATAAGGCTGCTGCAGGAGTAATATTCAAATGCTGCCTTCCCCCTCTTGGTTAGACCAACAACTCTCCAAACATGCCCATCGCAAAGCACACAATTATTGGACTCTAACGGCACACCCCTCCTGGTCAAGTTATCCCTGGTTAGGATTCTGTTAAGATAGGTGTTCCACACAATTATTTACCCTCATTTTAAAACCTATTGGGGCTACTCCTAGTTCCTACTGATATGTACATTTCTGATCCTATCCATTATAATCTTCACAGTAATCTGTCTTGACATTTGCATTTCTACTACACTCATTTTGGACATGTTGCTTCTTGACAATCTCAATACTTTACTCCGCACAGATCCATTTAATAAATAAAAATTCCATACAACATTTCTGGCCTTATACACAACGGCCACTACCACTTAGTGTCTCATTATCTCATGATCCTAGTCCCACTTTTAATTTAAATCAGATCCGAACATCTCCTTGAAATCCTTGTGAGCCCTGGCCAATCCATGATGAATGAATAAAAGAAAAAGAAAAAGTAAAGTTCCCACACAAAATGGCCACTTAGTTTCTCATTATCTCATGATCCTCATCCCATATTTAGTTAAAATCATATATACACATCTCCATGAAATCTTTCTGAGTAATGGCCAGTCTATGATGAACAAATAGGAAAAAAAAAGTTAAATTCAATATATGAATAGAAAATTTTGACCTTCTTTTCAAGGAACTCAAGAGCCTGTTGTTGTGTGTATATGCCATGACCCGCACACTCCTGCAAGTAGGCAAGGGTTCAATTCGTTAATGGAGAAAAAATGGCCTAAAACACATCAAACGTTTTGCCTATTTGCAATAAAACAAAAAGCAAAAGGAAATAGTGTTAATCCAAATTGAGAGAGAGAGAGAGAGAATACTGATCGCCTTTTACCAAGAAGTTCACTAGATTATAGATTTTTCTATTCACACTCTAAATATGTAGCTAGGTTCCATCTTAAAGAGGAAAAACAATATCAACACTCAACAGTACAATAAACAAAAGAGAAAATAACTACAAAAAAGACCCAACCAGTGACAAAAGAAAGTGCCTAGTCTCTTTACATTTTTTTTTCTAATAAGAAGCTGAAAAGGCGTTAGATAGGAGCCAAAACAGTGGCATTAACCTGAGTTAGGATTGATAGCTGGAACCCATCTGCAGGGATTCTTATACATACTGGTGGCAGAGAATCCTTTATAAGCAATGTGTTCTCAGGTCCTTGAAGAATAGGATAGCATATAACAAATAAATGGTCATTGATTGCAAAACGTTGTGTGGGCAGTGGAATCACTGGCAAACACCTTGAATTTTAATAGAGGCTGATTCTTTGTCTGTTCCATTGTCTATCAAGATCTTTTAGAGAACTTTTAACATTGAATTGGTGATAGAAGGGGAACTATTGGAAACAAAAAGTGTATCAGGAGGGTAAAGATATTACAACTACGGGTAATGGAGATAGAGCGGCTTCTGGTTTTCTGCAGATGGAAACACAAGGGTTGGTGCCGGAGGTTGAAACTGATGGGTTCTGGATAGAAACAGATATTAAACTTAACTCTTTCTATGACATGGCAGGCAGGTGAGTCTCAATGGGTCAAGGGGTTAAATTAAATGAACTTAAAGAAATTAATAACGAGATATTGGTAAGAGGTGAGGTGTTTAATGAGGATGAACACAGTGAAATGGAAGGGGGGAGGACATGGTTAAATGAGAAAAGGTTACAGTCATCAGATAGTGTGAGAAAAGGAACTTCTGGTGATCGGAGAGTTCAAGTTAGAACGAAAGAGAGTGGGAGAAGTGGGAAGGGAGGGTAATATGTATGTCAAGAAGTCGGAGAGTAATTATGGTAAGAAGGAGAAGTAAATATAAAAAAAGGACAATAATATAGGAAACATTAATTAGGGTAGGTTACATGGATCTAGTGTAAGGGGTTCATACATCTGTTGAGAGAAAGGTAATAAACGTGACATAGATGTCCCTACATATTCAATGTTAATCTTTATCTTCCCAATTTCTACAAGAATAAGAAAAAAGGGAAGGATAAACGAGAGTAAGCAGATGCCATATGTGACATTTTTTTCTGAAAGGTAAAGTAAAATTTTTATTGAAAGAAGGAGAAACATAGTACCACATGCTCCTGGTAAAAGAAACAATCTACCCAGGAAGACTGAGGACTAAGCAACTGAGAAAGATTTGCAGCTTAAACTCTTTGACTACAAAGACCCAAGAGACCAATCCGCTCACAGTACAACAAATTAACTCGTCTACACTTTTTTCTTTGTTACAGAAGACTCAGTTATTTCTTTCCACCCAAATAGTTTCAAGGACAGCAGCAGGAATGGTCTTCTAAACATCTTTCCCTTTCTTGTTCAGACCTAGCAGCATCCAACACCACAATAGATCTTTGACTGAGTGAGGCATAACCCAGCAAATGCCAGCCGGTTTGAGGAAATGCTCCCAGATTTTGAAAGAGACTGTGCAATGAAGACACAGGTGATCAACAATGGCTAAAATAGAAGAGCGATGTTTAAGGTGCTGAAGTAAATTCTTGCGGTGAATAGGTGAATGATGTACTAGCAGATGAATTGGGATGATCTGGCTTTTTGGTTTGTACTGTCCAGTCATGGTTATAGCATTCTTCTAATGGTTTGTCTAATGGGATTGTTGGGGATAAATGAGCAGTTTTTATGTTCTGTTTTGGGCTGTGGAAGAACTGAATTATCTTTCATATTCTTGGATGATATCTTATAACCAAGCTACTGTTATCCTTTTCTTTTTTTATGAATTTTTATTTACTATCAAAAAAGATGCAACAAATATTGTCTTGATTGATAGGAACAAGAAACTCTCCCCCTAGAGTCATGTTTCACTTGGTTTTCATCTAGAATGAACCAGACAAATTCTAGACCCGCAGGGAATTTCCCCAAGGAACAAAGCAAAAGCACATGACGAGAACATCTATTCAAGAACCGCTGTGAGTGAGTTGTAAGCATGTACAAGTTACCCGTTGTCCATTCTTTTAAGTTAAACTGCATAATGCAATCCAATCCAGAGTCTCTGATACTCATTATTGATACACAAGTAGTTCACTAGACAGACTAAGAACATCTATTCAAGAACCGCTGTGAGTTGTAAGCATGTACGAGTGACCTGTTGCCCATACTTCTAAGGTAAACTGCGAAATACAATCCAATCCAGAGTCTCTGATACTCATTATTGATACACAAGTAGGTCACTAGACAGACTGATAAGGACTTTATTATATTGACAGGATCTTAAGTTTCCTATGACCATTGACCACACAGAAAGCTTCTTATGACAAACTTTAGTATATCCCCAGTTCTAAAACAATGAAGTAGAGACTTTAGAATAGTTTTAAAAGATTTAAAACCATGCAAAATAAAAGTTGCATAGCTGCAAAACCAAGACAAACACGGAAAATTAAAAAGATACAGATTTCTATTGCCATGGAATTAGACTGAAAAAGAAATTGCAAATTTTCATTGAACATTGCATCTTTATTAACTTCAAAAGAGAAATTGATTAATACCAGGACAGATTAGCAAACTAGAATATATTTCCTGTAGATCATGGATACCTGAATGGAAGGCAGAAGGAGGGCACCATATTTTGGATCTCTTCCAACCATCTGCACCACCTCTTGATCGCTTTCCATTCCCATAGCCTTCATGACCACCATGATAGGAATCTACACAACACCAATAAATATTAAATGCAAACTTTATTATAAAAAACTCCAAAGAAATGAAAACCAATGGGATAGTGCATGAATGAGCACATCTTTAACAAATGCATTAAGGCGTAGATATATCTTCCCCTTGTCCATGAGAATAATTGTTTTACTCTTGGTTGCTTCTGTGCTGCTAGTAACGGATGCATTTAAACTGATGAAAATAAAAAACCACAAAAAGGTTAACATAGAATATATGCATATTCATATGACAACGTGACAAATAAGGCTGCTTACCTTTTTCTCAAATACAAAAAAAAATAATAATAATAATGGCAACAACACTCTAATTTTGAAAAGAATAAAGTTGACAAAAGAAAATTACCCAGCTTTTAGGTCAAGTCATAAGCCATAACAACAAATCAAGTTGTTCACAATTCTATGAATTCCATATAAAAAAATGAACAAATATTCCATTTAATAATATGCAGTTGATCAATAAAACTCTAAAGACTGAAGAAATATCTTGAACCCTTGAGATTTGTTAAACTTTATTCTATTGGTTCAGAGGAAGTCAAAGGACACCAACATCTCATCCAAGTCCATAAAGCTGTTCAGTTTCTGTAGAGAAGATGGGCCGAATGGGCCTTAGTTTCTTTCCTTTCTTTAGTTATGTATATGTTTTATGTTTATAAGTAGTGGGCCTTAGTTGTGGGCCTATTTTTTCTTTTTTTATTATTGTCTTTAGTGCCGGCTGCCCTACTAAGGATACATGTGTTATTGTGCTCATATTACAATTAAGAGAATAAAAAATAACATTGGGGGACTGAAGCATTGTATACTCTGTGTCAATTCTTGTCGGCCATATAGAATGAAAGAAATTTTAGAATCTTTTTTTTTCTTTTGAGAAAGGGTGAAGTATAATGTATTGTATTAATCAAAGTATATAATCCTCTGTACATGTGTAGCCATAAAGGACCTCAAAAGAATCCACATTCAAAAAGGAAGTAGAAAAGGTGTCATCTTTAAAAACATTATGAACAGCCAACCAGTCCCTGACTGTGACAACCACCAAATTTATCACCTCTGCTTCAGATGAGGACTTCTGATTAAAAATTCTGTTATTCCTTTCAAACCATAAAGCCTGAATGATTGCCAATGGAATAGGTGATTAGCACAAATTCCCTTTTTTTAGTCAGTTTGGGTACTTGCCACTCATTCAGGAGTCCCTTCACAGAACCGGGGAAGCATCAAATTAGAGTAACAGCCTTCAAGAAATGATTTGACATTGCTGTACTGAATTTGCAATGCAAAAAAAAAAAGGAAAAGAAAAGAAAAGTGGTTTCAGGTCTCTGTTTCCAGAGCTTTTGCACTGGCCAGTAACAAAATGCAAACTTTTGTATTGCTGTGGTGTTGCTGGGGTGGATAATAATCCCACCTTGTAGTAATCTTCAAGTTGATTTTAATAAAATCTATTCTTACTGATCAAAAGAAATGCAATGCATGCTGGGCAGTGGTGCCCCTGGAGTTTTATGGGCAATCTAGAATGAAAGGAATAGTAGAGTTTTTGAACAGAAGTGCAGCCCAGAGGAGGAGGTTTATTACCTGTGCTGTGGGCATGATAAAATTTTTGTTATCTACTCGTACTTGTTCTAGTGGAACTGATCTATTACACCCTTTTTTGAATATAGATTTCTTGGGGGGTCCTTAAAGGTTAGGTTAATGTACAGAAACTCTTTGTACAGGGGTCCACATTGTATTTTTTTCAGTTAACACAATTTACTTTATCTTTTTCAGAAAGAATAACAAGAATGGCTCAAGTGTAATTTTTTCCTTTTTCTGTCTTGGGAGCTCAAGCTCCAGCTGGAATATAAGAAAGTTTATCTTCATCCTTGCAATATTTTTGTGATTAATTAATGAAATGTGGTTATTGATCAAAAACAAAAAAAGAACAAGAAGGGCAACGGGCTCTCAGTTTTCTATATAGAGAAGTTAAGGCATTGCTCAAAATAGCTGTTCATCTGGGTTCCACAATCAACTAATGCCTTGGCTGATTTTTTTACCAAGGATGTGGTAGGGAGATAGAATCTGTTAGAGAGGGTTCCATGCCTATGTGTACAGCCTCAAGGCTGAAGCGCCATTTATAACTTTAGGTGCTAGTTAACATTTTGCTGTTTTACTATAGGGAATGTATGGCATTGCATTGCTGATATAAAAGGGCAACCCAGTACACGAGGGCCCCATAGAAGGTGTTTCCCCTCTGTATATTAAAAAAATGCTTTGGTTGTTGCTAATCATAAAAATTCTCACATCATGAAAAATAACTACCAGAATTAACAATTTCTTATAACACATTTAGCACAACATAAAATTAATATAGTTTCCACTGCCAAATGCAAAAAATATAACATTATGACGAGCTAACCTAATGATTATGACAAAATTATATGAACCAAAATCATTATATTCTTGCAGCACCATCAACTATCCAATTCTGATGATGGTGGTAAATCATGTAACAGCAGTTATGCTAAACAGTTAACAATTCAGGTACAAGAGTATTCATTGCCCGCTTCATTGTTGATATTGTGCCTAGAGATTTCTCATAGTATGGCATTATCAATACATAACAAACTCATTTTAAATAAATTAATCAGTTTTCCTATGGTACTCTATATCTTCAATGGCAGAGGGAAACAGAACATGTTCAAAATTAAATAAGCACGTAAATCAGTAAATACATACCATCCCTTCTTATCAGTATCAATGATGATTCTGTTCTTTGAAAGTTGTTCTTGTATTAGAATCACCTACAAAAAACATTAGCATTATAGCCCTACCCCCATTAAGCATTTGCAAAGCAAAACAATGGAAAATTCAATTACCAAATTGTTCAGAAAATTTTTTAGAAAATATAAATATATATGATGTAAGTCTAAAGAAAAGGAATAAACATCAATTCAGTGGATTCCAAGATTGGCAAACAGTTTAGCAGATCAATTAGTAAAACAAGGGGTTAACAGGGAACAATGCTTTTGGGCTCAGTTATAAGGTTAAAGAACTAAAGAGTTTTAGTTTGGCAAGGCTTAAGTCGCAGTGTTGTAGCTGAGGCTACTTATAAGTTGTATTTGTTCTTTTTGTTAATTAATAAATTTATTCCTGTTACTGATCAAAAAAAATAGCAATGTTTTAATATGCCAAACAATTGCAGCAAATGACAAGAGGAGACAGCACCCCAACTTTACTACTCATTGCAGAATGGCAAGAATTGCGGTTTTTTGCAGGTCAGTCTTTGAGTTATGTGCAGGAGATTTGAGTTGAACCTTTGCCAACAATCTATTTCATATAGTATGGCAGTTTTTAACATACTACTTTACCTTATTCAGGAGACCGTGCTATCATCCTTCTCCATTTGAGGTTTTTTTAGGAGACCATACTACTTTACCTTATTCTGGGCAGAAATCTAAGACTGAATTTCTCCTAATCTGAACAATGTCAACAGTCTAACATCTGGGTAGAAATCCTTGACAAAATTTCAGAAGAATAAGAGAAATATGGAGGAGAAGACTGTTCATGTCAACAGTCTAACTTCTGGGCAGAAATCTTAGACTTAATTTGTTCTAATCTGACCAATATCAACAGTCTAACTTCTGGGTAGAAATCGCAAACTTAATTTCTTCTAATCTGACTATTGGTTAACTTTGGATAATTAAGGGAGGTCAAGTTAATCTGACAAAATGAGGACTATAATTAAGGGAGGTCAAAGTTTTATGTCAATTGGGCCAGTAGTTAATGAATTATAGTAGTTCTTTCAATTAGGGAAAATTGAGATCAATTTTGTCTTTTACCCTATTTCTTGAATATAAGGGTATTTGGGGGAGTCTAATTGATAGTCTGATGCCATTAAGTGCACTCAACAACCAAGCCTAATTTTTGTAGTCAATATTGATATGGTGTAGGGTTTTAGGAGACTATAAAGGTTCCTAACATTGTTTGTGCACTTACTGATTAAAAATTTGAAAAAAAAAAAAAGTTCATGCACTGTTTATATTGTTATTGAACTATTTTTCTGTTTCAGCAATAAAGTTTGGTTTTCTTCACTTGTTCTCTCCATTTCACTGCTATTGATTGCTATTTGTTCTCTCCACTTCGCTTATACCCTCATGGACTCATATGTAGGATTCAGCCCTAAAAGAAAAGCAAATACCCACTGTTGGGAAACAAGCGACTTCTAGGCCTATGCATCTTCATCACGCTTCCAATTCGCATTTTGATAATGATCTAGTTTCTTCCATATTGATGTCAGATCTGAGTAGTATACCAAGAGACTCCTCTGCCCCTGCTTGCAAGTGGAGGATTCAGCTTGTAATTAATCTTTGCATAGTGCCTCTGCTCTAAATAGGTAGATTTGGCTTGTTCCCATATTTCACAAGCTGTTTCAGCCCACATAAATGTCTTCCTTACTTGTGGCAGCATGGAAACCAATAGCCATGACATCACCATACTATTTTCTTGGTCTCATCTGTCATGTTCAGCACTTCCAATCTTTGATTCCTTCACTTTACCATTAATATACCCTATTTTCCCTCTAGCAATAATATAAAGTTTAATTCCCCTAGACCATTCAAGGTATTTTAGTCCATCAAAGGGAATTACAGCCATGGGGAAACTCATATCCATCCCCCCACTCATTCCATTTTGACCTCCTGAAATCCCAGAAGTTGCAGAATTCTCAGAGGGCATGATTCAAACACTTTTCAGTTTCAACACACACCTTATGATCACTCCTAACACCAAAAACAGTCCTAGAAACACACCAAAGATGCAGCCCACATGCAAACACTGCAATCTGGGCACAATCTGAATACAGACCAGCTTTAATTCTCCAAAAAGAACAAGATTTTAGGTTGATTTTAGTGCTGTACTGCCTCAACAGTCACAATTCACCAACTTCCAGACCATCCAAATACATCGACTACCACGAGGGGTTATAAAACAGTACAATCACACCACATAGGTTAAAAAATAGGTCATCCACAACCTATAGGTTTTCTGTTTTCTGGTATGGGATCACACGATCCATTAAAAAAAAAAAAAAAAGAGGTTAGAACCTCACAGCTTCTCTAACAGCATTCAGCAGTCTTGATTCATTTGTTTTATCTTGGTACACGACCAAGAGAAAAAAAAAATAGAACAAGTTTGTACCAGTCGTAGGTCAGCCTTTTCTGATCTTAGTTGAAGAAGACAACAAGATAAGAAAGAGAGAACTTGTTCGATCTGCTCTCAGACCCAGTAGAACTGCTCTGATACCATATTAGCAGAAGAGCGGAGAAATAAGTAAGAAGAGAAGGGAGAAGAAAAGATAAAGGTTTTAGAGTCTTCAAATCTGGCTGGCGGCGCCATCTTACATTATCATATATAGGGCGACCATAATTAAAAGGGAAAAGACCGTTATGCCCTTGTTGTAGTTAGAGTGCATAAACAATGATAAAAATACTACTTTAACTAGACCAAACAGACCCTAACTCAGAAGAATACAAACATAAAAAAATAAACTGTAAACATTCCAACACAAACTTTCTCTAAAAACCCCTGATTATGCTAGGCTGTCAGCAACAGTGTCCAGCTCCCTAGGAATCCAGACCAGCTTTACATTCAATGAGCCCAAGATATCCCTAGCTTCAGCTAGCAAGTGCGCTAGTCTCCAAGGCCCTCCTTCCTTCTCCCTTAACCAAGCTATAGTATTTGCAGAATCTCCATCAATGGTTAGAGAGGATAAACTTAGCTGTTTGGCAAAACAAATTCCTGTGTGTGCAGCCATGACCTCTGCCTCACAATACCGCACGAGTCACTATACTCTAGTTGAGACTTCCACTTTTTCCTAGCCCTCTTCCTTGCCATTGCCATGGTAGGTCCACCACCTTCTCCGAAAATATCCACCTGCAACCCACTAAATTCAGGAAATAGCACCAGACCTTCCTTGTGACAAGACAGTGGAGAAGAATGTGTTCAGCACTTCAGCTGTCTCTCCATCACAGAGGCAAAGAGGACAGACATAAGGGGGAGACACATAATCTTCCCCTAAACTTTTTCTGGATCAGATCGAATTTGAATCAGGGTATATTCAAATCCAATCCAACAGTACAAATAGTAGATCAGATCGGATCGGATCTTACAAAACATCAATTTGAATTTGAATCCGTTAATAATGTCAAATATCCGAAAATGATCCATTCTGATTTAGTTTCTGAAAATTTTTAAAAATATAACAGTTTATATAAAGAAAACAAAAAAATACAAGTATTTTCTTCAACTATTTTTTATTAAAAATAATATTAAAAAATTACAAAAAATGCAATATAAACATATATATAAATAAAAAATATTGTATATATAAATAAATAAATAACATATATATCAGATCGGATAGGGGTGATTCGAATTCAATCTGAATTTCAATAAGACCCTAGTATCTGACCCGAAAATCCCACAGGAGTATTCAGAATCTGACAAATTAGGATTGGATCATGATACAATCCATTTGCACCCCTACCCCTACCCATCAAATTCAAACTTCCAAGATTTGCCCATTCAACTGTTGATGGTGTCAACTGGAGGATGTCTAGGGAAATGACCAATTTTTCGGACCCCATCTACAAAGTTCACATGCTTTTACACTTTTTGTGTGTAGAATGCCCTATTTAAGGCTCAAAATTGTCATTTTCCTTATTGAAATTTGCAACTGGGGTTTTATGCTTAATTGTTTAACTCTATGCACATTCTTTGACAAGATTTTATCATCCATTAAGAAAATATTGAAAAAGTGTTTCACAAGGTGGAAATCAACAAATTACCTTCTCTGTTCCTTTGACAACGAAATACCCTCCAGGATCAAGTGGGCATTCACCTAGGGCACAAATAGGAGAATAAAGGGAATGCAAAAAAGAAGGTACACACATGAAAAAAATAGCGTATGACCAAACAGCTATTTAGCTCAAATTCCATATGTAACAAACCAAGGCGAGCAAGTTCAGCTTCATCCTTTCCATATAAGACACAACAGCAACTCCTTAGCATTATAGGCATTCTTCCAATAACAACATTTTCCTGCAAACATGAACTGCCTTAACTGAATAGCATACAAAAGCATGGGTAACTTCAACAATTTTTTCCCAAGGCTCAGTTTGGAAAGAGTACAAATACAAATATGTACAGTACAAAATACATACAAAATAAAAGATTCTATACTATACATATCTGTATTTGTACTCCTTCAAAACTGAGCCTAAGCAAATTACATTCTGACCCCGTTGGATTTCTGACAACTAGAGATACAACCCTTGGGGGCTCCCAACAAACATTTCAATTATCTACCCTGCGAAAAAAACAAAAATAACCTTGACATCCAAGATGCTTTACTAAGTTGCCCTATCAAGGGGAAAATCTTGGACATCAAACATCATGTAGGAATCCACAGACAATTTGACTTTGAGCTAGTGTTAATCTTACTGTTCTCGCTTCAATCCAAGTTGTAGGAATGTTGTATTAAGATCCATCAGTGATGTATACCATCCAATTGGCATGACAGGATCCAACCATCAATCTGGTAATGGTATAACCAGATAAACCAATTGACCGAGCCCATCCAAGAAGTATACAAGAGACGGTCTTTCTTTCTTTCTTCTTTGGTAATGCTTAGTAAGTAAACCATTCTATTATGGTGCTGGATACCATGAAAATCAGTGAAACTAGATTACCAAAAGCAGAGGGTGCCAAAAACATAGAAAGTTCAAGCTATAGCGTTGTATTTGGATAGGTCAGACTTAAGATGGTGGAAAGAACGCAAGAATGGCATTTTTTCGGTGAATCGTTTTACAAAGCTTTAGCAAGAAACCAGGTAGAGCAAACTTCCATTAAGGGTGTTTGGGGTAATACAATTTCTACAGGGATTCAAAGCTTTTGCTTGGTTGGTGATTCTGAATAGCATACCCACTCAGGATCATCTAAGAAGTGAAGGCATTCAGCTTGCTAACAGGTTTTACTTGTGTGAATCTTCTGTAGAGGATGTGCTGCATTAATATTTTGACTGTTGTTTTATAATGTTATTTTGTAGAATACAAGGACAGGTGTCACTTAATTGCCAGGTATGCAGAGTATGTCTTTAAAAGTCTCAGAATCCTCGGGGGTCAAAGTATAACTTAAACTTTTATGTTTTCTTCCAATAATTAACTTAATGATTTCTAAATACCTTCTTCTCAATAGTAATCTGATCACAAAATTTTTTCACGTACTCTATGTTGACCATTATAGGAGCAGCATACCTACAAATAGTGACATAGAATATAAACAAAATGTGAGATAGATGTTTATCATGGACACTGATCAGGAGAAAAAATTGATAATGGATACCAACAAGTAACCAATCAAAAAATGGAAACCATCAGGTAGGAAATCTAACATATGGTATAAGATCCATATACTATACATGTTTTTTTCTTCTTGTAACATTTTTACAGAAAAAGATAAATGGTCATGCAAAGTGAAAACCTACCAAAGAGGAAAAAAATAATAATGGCATTAAACAGTTACAGAAAGATAAATGGTCTTGCTCTGGTTTCCTCTTTGTACATCTTCTAATGTACTGCCTTTTTTATTTAACAAAATTCTTCAAAAAAAATTATTATTTCATCAGGCGGGCCCTTCATCTATGTCTCTCATCCAAAAGATGACCACCTAAGAATCTTTCTCTACCTCTACTTGAGAAAACCCCAGGTGGAATATAAATCCAGCCCCAAAAAAGGAGAACAAATCTTAAGTCTAATTGGAACACTGAACCCAATAATGCCAGAGAGCATCAAATAAGCACACTGTCTAATTTTTGAAAACACATACTACTCCTGAAACATCCAGGTTTCCAAGTAAGAACCAAGGCAGAATATTTTTAAGGGAGGAGGGTTCATGCATGCATCGAATGAAGGATTCCAGAATATTTTTAAGGCAGTTAACTCAAGTACCCAAGTTGATTCGCTAGGGGCACGCATCAGATCATAGGGTGGGGACCAGTTACCAGTATGCACAACTGTAACTACCTTCTCCTCTATAATCCTACCATGTGTCATGTGCAGGGCATTTCTGCAACTCTCACATGCCTGTACAGTGCCTTTGTCTTTTACAACCTTTACTTTTGCACCATGCTCAACACTTTACTTATGTGTTGTGGCTCAGTGTTTGCCCATGTCTAGTGGCTACGATTTACTATATCCAAGGAAGATGGCCACGGTTAGCCTTTAGTTTGTGATTGGGGTTACCCTGTAGTGGTATAGACGTATAGTTGTGGTTATACGTCCACGGTTGCCTTGCATTAGCATAATCGTGATGGCACAACCACGGCTATCCTTTGGGTAGTTTTTTTATAGTAAAAAAGATTCACTAAAAGAGGAAAAAAAAAAGGTACATCCTAGATAGGTGTTAAGGCAACACCTTCATACAAAACTAAGGAGCACAAGGCACCCAAAAACCAAACAAAAATAACCAGAATACAACTTTACAACCCCAAACTACCCCACAAAATCCAAAAAAGGAAAAAAAACAAACTTGAAACAAATCTTTAAAGATAAAATGGGTGGAGTCTGAACATCCAACACAAAAAAAAAAAAAAAACTTCATCCAAACTCTCAACCCTCTCCCTTTTCACCCACAACCTCCTCTCACTCTAGTACAACATCTGTTTCTGAAGGGCATCAAGTATAAAGTGGGAAATGGCCAGAGGGTTCTGTTCTGGAAGGATCTCTGGTGTGAAGAAGGACCTTTAATGACTTTATTTCCTGATTTGTATGAAATAGCCACAAATAAGAATGCTACTGTAGCTGAGTATTTGGAAAGACAGAATGGACACTGCATATGGAACCCCCAATTCAGAAGGAACCTGAACAACTAGGAGGTGCCATCACTGATCAGCATGCTCCAAATTCTATATGATTCAGAAACGTCTGGTCTAGGGGAAGACAAAAGATTGTGGAAGTTAGAGAAGCCGGGTAACTTTTCTGTAAGATCCTTTTTCAAATCTGTAGCAAGGGAGAAGACCGCACCATTTCCAAGTGACAGGATTTGGATTAAAGCTGTCCCCTCTAAACTGGCCTTCTTTGTCTAGTCAGGAGAGGTCTACAGGTGGCAGATTTGGATTGCCTATTATGCAATGGTAATGTGGAGTCTTCTGGTCACTTACTGATTCAATGCGAATTTACTCATTGGATCTAATTAAGGATAGTAGGTGTGTTTGATGTAAAATGGTGCTTCCCAGCTGAAGTGATGGGTTTCATTGAGGCATGGCATCTAGAAGGTTTAAGTAGAGCTGGAAAAGTAACATGGAGCATCTTCAGCAATGTTATGGACTGTGGAGTGAAAGAAACAGGAGACTGTCTGCAGGGGTTCAGGCTTCAAAGGAAGAAATCCTACGTAAAATTCTGGGGATGGCTCGTTCTTGGTTGGCAGTTCACACTTTGTTTAGAAATAGACATCCAAGTTCTTTCTTTGATTTGGAAGTTCTTTTTGTAAGGAAAAGTTAGCTGTTTTTTGGGTTTTGGGCTGTAGGGAGCAAATTGTATATCCTCTGTTCAGTTTCTCATTGTACAGGGGTTCTTTGTTGGCTTTTTGCTTTAATAAAATACTTTACAATACAGTTAAAAAAAAAAAACTACCCTCCCTTCACCTTCCTCCCAAATCTTACCCCCTCCCTAACTGCTTTCCTCTTAGAGTATTCCTCCCTCCCGTTTTGTTCAAAGTGTTCAATTGCCTTCCTCACCATCACTTCCCCCCCCCCCACAAACAAAAAAAAAAAACTAGGGTTTCACAAGACCCAATAGGATGGGAGAAAAAAAAAAAAAGAAAAGACCAATAGAATTCCCAACTGCCACCTGTCTGTCCACCAGTCGATCAATACCCACACTCTCCTCAGTGATATACTCTTCAACCTCAACCTGAATTTTCATTTCCATTCAATTTTTTAAAACTCCCTTCCTCTCACCTTTTTCCCCCTCTATCAACAGTCATCTCCTCCACATCCTCCTTCCCAGTGTCACTCTCTTCCTCTCCATTCCCTTTAGTAAACTTTATCCTATTCCTTTCTCCCATCTCCTCTGACAGGACTTCAAAATTTTGATTAATTGAATATAACCGCGGTGCCTTCCTGACTGAGGCTACTTCCAAAAAGTTGCTTCTCTTAAATTTGTGGTAAGGACGAACCCTGATAAGTCCTGCCTTGAGACAATGAAAATGTATGTTAAATAAAGCTGATTAAAATGAAGCAAATGTGTATAGATGGATAGATATATGTATGTATGTTGAACAGCCCAAGCTTTTTTTAAGAATAAGTTCCTAGGGGGGAGGGGGGAGTCAAGAAACTTTTCATGTTTGGTCTCATTTAAGTCTAAAACTGTAGTTATGTCAGTATAAACCAAACCCATTGAGTGAGCAAATCTTATGACTAAGCAACACAAGTGGGAAGGTAGAACTGGTGTATGTATCTTTACTATATAATGTTGATACTTGCCTTGACTTCACATCCAGGCCACTATGCCAAAAATCTAATCCCATTTATTTTCCTGTATCAGCATTTGATTCATCTCTCTCCCACACTTGCATGTGCATTTACAAGTGCCACTCAACAAATGGGAACTAAAAGAGAACTTCGATGTTTGTAAACAAAAAAAAAAGCAATAAAAAAGGAGTTAAGAGACAGTGGTAACTTACGTCATGTCGGACAGACGGCATATATGCGGTGTGAGAGTGTCAGTTACATTATCTGCAGTGATAGAGGGCGTTCCAATTTTGACATCGGTGTACCTGAATAACAACAAATAAAGAAGCTGTAGTTTCACCTATTTGACAGTTTATCAGAAATAAATCCCTGTTGGAAAATGAAAATCCAAAAAAAAAAAAAAACTAGGCCAAAAACAATTGAGGAAAAAATATATATATACTTGAGGTAAAAATTGGGATCAGAACTGGCTGTGATGCGATTATTGGCTTCAACAATTTTCTTGATTCCAATGTTAACGAAGTAATTGAACGAATCCAAATGTTGCTTCACCAAACCTCTCACCTGCAACTCAAGAAGTAAATAGAAAATATGAAGAAATAGTAAGTTGACAAACAATGAATAATCTTGCGTCAAAAAAAAGAAAGAAAATGGCGACTACAAGTACAATTAAATTGGACTATAACCAGGGATCAAATCCCAGTTTTCGCTATAATATTACGAACAAAAAAAAAGTGCTATATTCTAACGACTGCCGATGGTACCTTTAGGAACTCAGGAAGAAGCTGGAACTTGTCGACCGCCGACTTCACTGGAGAAGCTATGAATTGCTTATCGACTGGGAAGCTATAAACGATGAAATCGAGTTTTAATAAATGAAATGAGAACAAAAAAATAATAATAAATAAACTATAATTGTTTGCGTCCTTGACTCCCTTATGCAGTAAATAAAAATAACAAAAGTAAACAAAAATGCAGGAAACCTAGAAACTTCAGATAAATAACGTACTCTTCCCGGACGACCATGTTTAATTGTTCGTCTGCCCCTCTGAGATTGCTTCGCGAGTTCTGCCGCTATTACAGAAAACAATGAAAATGAATTGAACACAAGTACCAAAAACGTGATAAATAAAAGCCCTGCTAAAACCCACAATCCAACATCACGCTCGCATTATATGACCCTTTTTTTGGGTAAGGTCTATGGACCCTTCGGTTCACCTTTTATATGGACCTTCAAATAAAAAATTGGCCACCTTTTACAGACTTAAGGGCAGTTAACAATAAACCCTACCTCCTCTCTGGTTTTCGTCCGAGATAACAACACGGGTTACCATTAATGGCGGCAGAGGCTTTTTGTTGGTTTAGTTACAACAGCAGTGGAAGGTAAACCAAAGTGGAAAAGAATAAGAAGATAGAAGGAGAGAGAGGATGGGATCGTCTCTACCTCCCCGGTTCGGTGTGGGTGGCTTCGCTGAAGTTTCTCAACTAATGAGATAGAAGTAGAAAGGTGTGGAGGGAGAGAGGAAAGGAAGAAGAAGAAGAATGGGAGAAAGAGATGTGTAGGGAGAGGTTCTCAGGTTTGGCTGGAGAAAACAGGTTACTAGGGAGGAAGAAGAAGAGTAAGAGTGATAGGAGGGCAGCCCTTCTGACTAACAGGGATGGGGAAGAAGAAAAAGGAGGAGGATTTATGGGGAGGGCGTCAGTTGTAGAAAACAGTCGCGGATGATGCCGAGACAGTGAATACGACTGCCATCCAAAACGGTTAGGGTCAGGTCTTTCATGTCAAAGATGCAATGTTTGGGGAAGAAAAAAAAATGAAAGATCAATACCTGAGGTTTTTCTCCGGACGTCGGTGATGATTGTTCGTCGACGCCGGTTGGAGAGGGAGAGAGTGAACAGGTTCGATTCGGTGTGGAGAAAAAGAAAGCGGGAAGGGGAACGAAACACATTGTATGAGAAGCTAACGGCGTTAAGGATAGACGACGTTTAATTTGTTTCGCACGCATGAAGCCAGCGCACGAGCCAACAGACACGTGGCGCGTTCTCACGATACGCGAACCTCACAGCATGTATCAGCCGTGTATCGGAAACATCTCCTGATTAATCAGCCGATACACGGTGAAATGTGTGAGGTCGTTGTGAGGAACATATCCCAAGAAATTCAGAAGGAAACCCAATCGAATAGTTAACTGCCGTTAAGTAACTTATATGCCGAATTTTTATTGATTCATTTAAAAGGTTAATCGAATCGGATTTACTCATATTAAAATTTGATTTCTTTTAACTCCAATTTCGGTTTATGTGGATTCGGATAGAGTCCGGAGTGAAATTTTATTTAAAGCTCTATTTGGTTTGTGGGGAAGATTTGGGTGGGGTAAGAAAAAGATGGGATGGGATGGGAAGGTGTTAAAATTTAGACCATGTTTGGTTCAATTCTCATTCTTTTTCATTATTACCTAATATGAAATTCTAAAATGAAAAATAATGAGTAAAAATAGGTAGAATGATAAAAATATTGGTATGAACCAGATATTTTTTTCTTAAAAATTAATTATTTTCAGACTAACAAGTGTCTTATGTTGCTCATTATCGGTATTCACAAACCACCCGTCTCCAATAGTCAATGTTTACTAATTGGCATAGATGTTTTTTAAGAGTACCTTCATATGAGTGCTTTTATAAAAGTATTTTCGTAAAAATGTTTTTAATAAAAGTACTTTTGTAAAATTGTTTTTATAAAAGTGTTTTCCTAAAAGTTATTTTATATTTTCATAAACATACTTTTATAAAAGTGCTTTCATAAAAGTACTTACGTAGAAGTCCATACAAGTGATTTTATAAAAGTCCTTTCGTAAAAGTACTTCCATAAAACTGCTTTTATAAAAGTTATTTCGTAAAAGTGCTTCCATAAAAATGTTTTAATAAAAGTATTTTTGTAAAAGTGCTTTTATAAAAGTGTTTTCCTAAAAGTTCTTTTATACTTTCATAAAAATACTTTTATAAAAGTGTTTTCATAAAAGTACTTACGCAGAAGTCCATAAAAGTGATTTTATAAAAGTACTTTCACAAAAGTAATTTTATAAAGTGCTTTCATAAAAGTACTATATAAAATGACATTTATAAAAGTTCATTCGTAAATGTGCTTCCATAAAAGTGTTTTTATACAAGTGCTTTTATAAAAGTGTTTTTGTACAAGTACTTTCGTAAAAATTGCTTTTAGAAAAGTGTTTTCATAAAAGTACTTTCGTAAAAGTGCTTTCATAAAAGTACTTCCGTACAAATGCTTTCAATAAAAGTGCATTTGTAAAAACACTTCAATAAAAGTGTTTTCGTAAAAGTACTTCCATAAAAAGTGCTTTCGTAAAAGTACTTCCATAAAAATACTTTCATATAAAAGTATTTTTATAAAAGTGCTTTTCATAAAAGTGCATTTGCAAAAGTAAACATCTATGGCAAAAGCTTTATAGGTAGAGTTTCCTCCAATAATGAAATGAGCAAAATGGGGCATGATTATTTTTCATGGTGCATGCTAGTCAATTTTTGTGCTATGGGACTGATTTTTCATTTTAAAAATAATGTGGCCCTTGTCAATAATTTTGTAACCCAACATTATAATGTTATTCATTATTGCCCATTATTACCTATAATTAGCAATAATTAAGAGAATGAGACTCATAGCAAAGAAACAAACATGGCCTTAATTCTCCATTGTTTGATTTTACATGGGAAAAATAGTAGGAAAAATGACCAACACAAAACAAAATCCACCCTTGCGTTCCCATTTTTTCCATCTCATAGGCATCGTCGTGATGAGCAAAGGAAGCAAAGATCCACTTGTTGCATCCATTAGTGTGAAAATGCTGCTTGAAGACCATACCTCATCATGGTCATTGCCATCATTTTTCTACCTTCACCATACCTTATTCATCCATTGTCGCCTCCACCGTTTCCGCCTCTACCACCACCCCCATTAAAACCATACTATTGCCACCATACCCACCACTGCTTGCACCACCATAACCACATCCAAAATTGTATCCACCACTTTGTCCACATTTGCCATCACTGTAACTCTCTCTCCAGCTTCCCTGAAATAAGATCCATCGGGGGTAATCACGGATTCATCGGGGCCGATCACCTGAAATACCTTCATCTTTGGTGGTATCAATCATAGATTTCACCCTTTCCCCCCCAGCAAATCTCCAAAACCGTCATATTGTTGAACCATTTCACAACTCTAGTTATTCCGAAACTCTCATGGGTCATGGATCTAATCTTAACTTTGAACGAAATGGCTAGAAAAAAAAAAAAAATCGCCAGAGATCCAACCGTTGGGATATGTAGAAGTTAAAGAAAAAAAGTATATCAAAGCTCTTTGTTTAAAAAAAGGCCCAATTTTTTTTATGAGTTTTCCCACCGGAGTCGCATGTTTTGGTGCAATCCTGATTACACGATTTTGGGGATCCTACATCTCACGTTTTTTCTCATCCATCCCTATATTTCCCTCAAAGCAAATAAAAAAATGAATATTTTTGGAATATTCACTTTCTCATCCCCGTTTCACAAGCCAAACGAATCCTAAAGGTCACTTGTATTTTGGCCTATGTTGAGGAAATGTTTTAAATGCAAACTTTTCTCAATCTAATGGAAAAGGCAAGGAAAAATAAACATACAGGTTCATATTAAATAATCAAATTTAATTTTTATGACTTGCACCTAAACAAGGTAAGTGTCCTCACTTTATATGGTACTAGCAGAGCCACAAAACAACTATTATCCAATATGATAATGGAGGGGAGTAAAATTGAAGCAAAAGAGCAAATCTAAATATTGTTTTTGTTGGGAGAAATTGAAGCAAAAGAAACCTTGTGACATTCCCAAATGGGTTGTGCTAGTTTGAGTCCAATCCAAATATTATTTTTTGGTTAGATGATCTTTGTTAATTTTTATTAATTATTAATAAAATTAAAATTGTATTATTATTTTAAAATTTATTAAATTTTAATATTTAAATTTAAATTTATTTGTTAATTAATTTAATATTTTATCAATGCCATTATTTTAATAAAAATATTTGAAATAATCAAAAATAATATAAATTTACCAAATTATAATTAATTGGAATTGTTGTAATATCATTAAGTGGATTTTGTTAACGTGCTAAAGTTTTGTAACTTAATTTTGAATATTTATTAATGATTTGGTAATTAGTAATTATAATAAAGTTATTTGGTGCCAACAAAAATGACAATAACTCACACCCTGCAAGTACCATGGTAATGCGGAGCTTGGTCAATCTTTGACGGTATAGTGAAGACAATGAAAAAGAAAGAGGACATGGGGAAGAGAGGAAAGAGGAGATAAGGGAGTTTTTTCCTTGTGATAAACCCTAGGTCAAAATTATATTACCTGTTGTCTCTAAGGGAGAATTGCTCATTCATTTTATAGAGAAAAAATCAATGCTATATATGGAAAATGACTTAAATTGAGACGTTTCGTGTTAGGAAAATATATTTTTTATTATTAAGAGAGCATTATTGGGGTTTTGTCACGTGTATAGTGATATTCTTTGAAAATAGTGTTTCATTTCCCATAAGGATTTTCTACGTACGCTACTTATTTTGTGGCCCTTTTATAATGACGTTGCATTTCGGTGGGTATGTTTTTATTAAACCTACATGTGTAATTTTTAAGACGCATGTGTGATCGGTGTTTATTCCCGATCTATTGTGATTCCGTGGTTTTGTAACGGTCTCGAGTTCTTTGAACCTCTGTGCGCATCCGAAATTCATCATAAATTCGTGCGTGTCTTATAGATCATCACAGATTCGCACTCACATAACCTTTATTGCATGTTTATGTATGCATAAGGTTTATCGTGGTTTTGCGCTAGTTGAAGTTCATCGCGGCATATTTCAAATATGAGTTCATCGCAAATTTACAGTGAATTATGAACTCATCGCAAACATGCAATAAGTTATGGACTCATCGCAAATATTACATAATAATATATAATATAATTTTATTTTCAATTTTATTATTGCATATATAAACAATTGTATGCATCAAAATTCATATAAAATAAAATTTTAAGATTTTTTTAATATTTTATCTATTTTTTTAATTTAATTAAAATTTTTCAATATTTTTTCTTTGTTTTTTAAATATACCTCTCACAGTTTGGCCCAGCATGGCCCACGGACCAACCTCACCCATGGCACAACACGGCCCGGGCCCGTGCCATGGGCCGTTCCATGCCGGACCTCTAAAGTTTCCCAGATGTAGCAAGCCCGGCCCGCCAAAAGCACGGGTCGCCACACCTCTAGCTAAATCATGAACCGCCAGTTATTTGGTCTTAGTGAAACCCGGTTCATGACCGTTGGGGCGAAAAGCCTTGGCTCGGTTATGTTAAATCTTCATGTCATACAATTTTCTGTTTCTGCCGTTGGGAATCCCGGCAAGGGCGAGATATCCCCAGGTCGTCGTCGTTTTTCACCGGCTAAAATGCCCTCGAGGGACAGGATAGCCTACTTCTACGATGGTAATTTTTTCCCCTCTCCATTTAGTTATCAGTCCACGCGTCATTAGTAGTCTTGAATTCTAGTTTTGTGAACGTGAACTCGTCTGCAATTCCATTCGGCTACTTAACAAGAAAACCCTAGAATTCCTGCTTCACGTTTTTTAGTCTCCCATGGGTTCTCTTTAGTGGTGATTCTTTAAATAAAAATAATATCTTCTTTACTCCCCTTCAAACTCATCGGAGTTGATAGTTATGAGTATGCTGAATGATGTGCTGTTCATGAAATAAACAATGAGTTCTCAGGTAAAGATGTAAAAGCAGTAAAACAGAACATACCAGATCAACCCCACACTATCAGGTTTCCCCTCGACTCTATCTTTCTTGTTCTGAGGAGGGGCGGTCGTGGTTTTGATGGCTAGTTAAATATTGAGGAAATAAATAGAAAATAGCCAAGCACATGAAGACGCAAAAATTTATGTGGTTTGGCACTTTGGCTTTAGCAAGATGCCTTGTGCCCTTGTCCACGGGGAAGACAATAAAAATAATCTATTAATTGTGGCAGGCTTAGAACCCAGATACATAAGAGGCATCCTTTTCCCAAAAACAACACATTATTATTCTTTGATCATAGTGATAGTATCACTTTATTACATTCAGATGACTACAACCACAGATTGGAGAAGGTTGAATCAAATTACCAAAAAGAAGATTCCATTACTTCTTTTGGGTGGATATCTTCTCAGTGTAAATGTTTTTGTGAAGGATCTTCCAGATTAAGAAAACCTTGAAGCTAAGAAAATCCAAGAGCTCCATTTCATGCTTGGAAGATTCCATGGTATTTGATGAATCAGCTTTAGAAAATTCATAGCAAAGCAAGAATACTCTACCATTTTGAATACTCTTAGTTTGTTTGAGCAAAATGTGCTGGAGCATTAGACCTCAAGAGGATGAGAGGGGAAAAACCTGAATCTGGAAAATTCAGAATTGTTAGTTAGTGGCAACTGGCAAGAGAATTATAAAGAAGGCAGACAAAGAAACTTCTAGCAATAGTTGGGGGGGGGGAGGAGATGGAACAGGGGAATGTGCCATCTACTTGTTGGTTTTCTTTCCGTGTAGAGGTTGTTTGTATGGTTAGAGGACAGTTGTTTGTGTATCCTGTTTGACAGTAAAATATAAAATTCGTTAGTAAAGAAGAAGATACGAGACTAGGTTATAAAAAATCACCCGAGAGGGGTAAAGATCAATGAATGACAACCAATCTCCTGTTTGGCCCAACCAAAACCCCCTACACAATTGGCAATCCATAAGAACACCAATCATACCCATAAAAACAAAGTACAGAAATCCTTCAATCTTAGTTCAACACCCCCTTTCCCCACATCCAAACAATAACTCCAGTTTAATACTCCCCAACTATCTAGGAGAGCATACATTTTTGGGATGTGGAGGGTTAGGATGGACTGTTTGGATGCTTATATTGGTCCTCCTTTTCCTGCTCTCTTATGTAGGGTTTTTGCATCTTTTTGCTTGGCCACAAAGCCCTTTCTTCTACGTGGAGATTTACCTTTTTTTATTAATATATTTAAATTTACTATAAATTGATTATTCATTAAGTTTATGTGATTATATTCTGCTTCTAAACAAAAGTACAAGGTAAATATGTTTGACGTTTTCAAATGTACATTAAGGGTTGTTGGTTAAATATTATTTGCTCAGAATAAAGGCTCATAGGAAGCTTAATCATGTATTGTGATGCAGGTGATGTAGGCAATGTTTACTTTGGGCCAAACCATCCAATGAAGCCACATCGTCTTTGTATGGCACACCATCTTGTCCTGTCATATGAGCTCCACAAGAAGATGGAAATATATGTTAGTCTCTGAGTGTTTTTTTTTTTTTTTTTTTTTTAAATTTGTATATATGACATTCGTTATTACAGTTACAGTCAGTACTGGGATTTATTTATATTTTCTGTTCAACAATGCAGCGGCCTCACAAGGCTTACCCTGTTGAACTTGCTCAATTCCATTCAGAAGATTATGTTGAATTCTTACACCGAATTACTCCTGATACTCAACATCTCTTCAGCAATGACTTGGCAAAATGTATGGTTCAGTTTTGATGAAGCTCTCTATTCTCTCTCTGTATGTATTGATGTATGTATGCATGTAATTTAATAATCTCTGTGTGTGTGTAGAAATGTCAATAGACATTTCTCCATGTAGAGATGGATATATATTGAATATATTTTGCTAAGATGTTTAGAAAATCTAGAAAAACAGGAATATTTTCTAGAACCATGGAATTAGTTAATAAACCTTTAAGGAATTATTAAAAATTATAATTGCACGTTTATATTTCTCTACCTCTTTTTTCAGTTTTTTAGCCATCTCATCTTCATTAATTATGTCAATTACTTGCCATTTTGACTATTGTATTTTTGTTACTATATGTGTTGATTAAATTTAGAACACTTTTGTGGTTATATTCATTGTTCTTCTTCTTTTGAATTATAGTGACTTAGTAAGTGAATCGTATAAAAATAGTAAGCCAATTATTCAATCACAAATTCTCCATTGGTTCTTTTAGGAAAATACTTTTAAAAATTATGATGATTTTTAATAAAATATCAAAATAATAATATTCTAAAAATTTAAATCTTAAATATATAGTCTATCTATGAAATTTGAAATATTTTCGACATATTGGCAAAATATTAGAGACAGTTGGG
Source organism: Nelumbo nucifera (assembly GCF_000365185.1). The sequence continues at coordinate 648,357 of NW_010729241.1, read as the reverse complement.
AAAAAAGATTTCTTGAAAATTTCATATCACCACTTAGCAAAATTGGATATGTTGGGGATATTGTGAACCATGGTGTGTTTGCATGCGTATATAGCATAAATCATCGTCATTGTAATCATCTAAGCCTTGTCCCAACCATGGTTCGTAATATCAATATTGATGAACATTTCACCATGTAGAGTTGGAGAAATTTTGCTTAGATATTTGGAAGATCTAAAAAATTAAGAAAGGTTTCTAGAAGCATTAAGTTAATTATGTCCAATTTGAAAATCAATTTAGTTATGTCCAATTTGAAAACCAATTTTGACAAAAGTTGTATTGTGGGTTTGAATATAGAAGAGAGGGAGATGACAGAGGGAGCAAAAATTTTTGGTTGTGTGGTTTCTTAATGACCTATGGTTTGGGTTTATCCTTGGGGGATAATCCTAGAGGTAGCAGCTTCTGGAACCCAGTGGTTGACACGTTCACAATTCACAAAGAAATTGGCATTATCTTTGGGTGAAGGGATCACATTGATTAAGTCCACATTAGCTAATTTGCTTGTTTACATGTCGGTGTTCAAAATTCTAGAAATCTTGTCAAATTTTGGGAACATGTTTGGCTAGGCAATTCGCCATTAAAGGAACAATTCCCATCTCTCTTCGCCCTTTCCAATCATAGGGGAGAGCTCATTTCTTCTTTCTTGGTTCCTTCTAAGTCTAGGTTTGGGTTTGACTAGGACCTGAGCTTCAGAAGACGCCTCCGTGAGTCTAAAATAAGTAATGTATTGTCATTGTTCTAAAGTCTTGAAGGGGTTCTTGGATCCATTTAGAAGGGATGGGTGAATTTGGACTCTTTCTTCCTGTGGTTCCTTCATTTGTGTATCTTTCTTTAGGTCCTTTATACAGCTCGGTGATAGTCTTGGTGTATCCTTTCCTGTCAAGGAGGTTTGGAGCAAGCGTATTCCACCTAGGATATGAGCTTTTTGCTGGGAAATGTTTTTGGAAAGAATTAAACTTGTGATTTACTCCAAAGAAAAGACCTAATTGATGCTTATCCCCCCCATTGGTGTTCTCTCTGCAAGGCCGAGGGTGAGACTTGCTATCACTTTTAATCTCCTACCCCTTCACTTCTTCAATTTGGGAATGGTTTCTCTCTTTGTTCGGGTGTGGGTGGAACCCCCCACCAAATGTACAAAACTTGTTTGCTTCTACTTTTGTTAGCTGGTTGAAGAAGAGGGGAAGAATTCTTTGGAGGTGTACAAGGGCATTTGTATGCTGGACGAATTGGGAAGAAAGGAATCAGAGAACCTTTTCAAGGAATGAGAGGAATAGGGGTGCCTTAATTGAAATCGGTGCCATTGGAGTGGTACATTGGGTGAAGTTCTTGAAACTCTTTGAGGATTTTCCTGCTGATGATTTGAATATTTGATGAGGAAGTAAATGGTTTGAAGTAGATTGTTCTTCTCCCTTTAAGGCTGTTATTAGACCATCTTGATCCCCACCTCATGGTGATTTCATAAAGTTAATTTTGATGGCAGTAGTGAAGGGAATCTGGGTCCATCATGTATTGGAGGAGTGCTTAGGGATGATGAAGGAGAATTATTGCTCTATTCTTTGGTCCAATTGGTAAGGGTGACTCATTGCGGGCTGAAATAATCACTGTTTTGGAAGGTGTTTAAAAAGCTAAGGAATTGCATATTGATAAATTGGTGATCAAAAGTGTTTCAAAGTAGGTTATAAATTGGTTGCAAAAGGATGCTGGTTGGTGGGGTTACATTTATGAGAGAAGGAGAATTGGAAGGCTGCTACAAGAAGTGGAGGTTACTCTATGATGGGTAAAAAGAGATTCTAACTCCTTTGCTGATTCTTTTGCTAAACAAGGGGTGGGAAGAAACTAACTGTTTTGGGCTTTGTTGTAATCATGTTTCTAATTAAGGGAGAGATAAAGAGAATTTATCTCTCCCTATCTTCATCCTTGTACTTCCATCCTTTTAATTTAATGAAATTATTTCGGTTATTGATAAAAAAAATTAAGTTAGTTAATAAATCTTCAAGAGATCATTAGAAGAAATATAATTGCATATTTAAGGTCAGAAAACCATAACAAAGAACCGTATAAATCAAATAGGAAAAATTTAAGCGATTGTAATAGGTATGTTTCTCTGTCTCCCTTTTGGTCTTTAGCAATCTTCTTTATATATGTCAATTGCTTGCCATAACTTTTGTCTTTATTGTTACCATATGGTTTTTGATTAGATTGAGAATACTTAGGGTTGTCCACAGGTTGGGTCTAGGTTGGATCCAAGTAGAACTGGAACTGATCCAACAAGAAATACTAAAGACCTGGAACCAAACCAGACCTGATAGGGTCTGCAAGTTTTAGACCCAGAACTGAACTGATTGGTTCTCGGGACAATCAGGTCTGACCCGATTGACCAGATTATAATAAACCTACTGAAAATATTATATATATACACGCACTAATTTATTTAATATATATAGATTGGGTTGGATCTGAGTTAGTTCGGGACTGGGTGGAACCGGTTCCGAAGCAATAATAATCGGGACAATATATCAGGAACTGAAATCGACCCATCGGTTGTGGTTCCTGGAACCAGAATCAACCCAATTGGTTTGGGTCCGTCAGGTCAGACCCGACCCATTGACAGCCCTAAGAATATTCTTTTATAGTTATATGCATTTTTCCTTTTCTTTTGAATTCTAGTGACTTAGTAAGCGAATCATATCAATGTAGTCAGCCAATTATCCAATCAGTAATTCCTTGCTGGTTCTTTTAGGAAAACATATTTTTTAAAAAAAATTATGACAACTTTAATGAAATATTGAGAGGTTTTTAGTAATGTTCTAAAATTTTGAAGTTTAAATGTATAACCTATCAATGAAATCTGAAATATCACCGAAACATTTTCGTATCACTACCTAGCAAATGGGCACTTACAGCCAAATATTATTGATATTGTGATGGGTGGGTAGCCAGCTGCTTGAATGTTGAATCGCTCCACCATTCCGTCCTGTTCAACCCATGTCCTTTTTGGCCTGCCCTTATCTCTTCTAGCCCCTTCAAGTTGTAATAGATCAATTCTTGCTTATGCTGTAGTTGACCTTCTCTTCACATGCCTAAACTATCTTAGTCTACTTTCCCTCATTTTATCACCTATTAGAGCTATTCTTTAGTTCTTTTGGATGAGTTCATTTTTAATTCTACCCTTTCTAGTTTTCCCACTAATCCATCTCAACATTTGCATTTCTGCCACATTCATTTTTTTGGACATGTAGTTTTTTTTTTTTTTTTTTTTTTATCAATAACAAATTCATTAACTCATCATTAAAATAATTACAAAGAGGAAGACAAACACTCTTATCTTCCAAATACAACTTAAGCCTTCAAAAGAAAAGAAAAGGAAAGGAAGAAACAATAAAGTTACAATTTAGCTCAAAACATTGAGTCCCTTTCTACCCCTTGTTTAGCTAATCCATCAGCTAAAGAATTAGCTGATCTTTTAACCCAATTCATCTTCACTTCCATCTCCCGCACCAGCCACTTAAATTTTCTCCTCTCATTGCTGTAATTCCATAAGCCACTGTTATCTTTATTCAGCCACCCTATCACCACCTCTGAGTCCCTTTCAATTATAAGCTTTCTGAGATTCATCTCCTTTGCTTTTTGGATTCCTTCCATAACTGCAGAGATCTCAGCTCTAAGAGAGTCATCCACTCCAATTGGGCCTGAGAACAAGGCAGAAATGACCCCATTCTCATCTCTAAAGACACCCCCAATCCTTGACTGTCCGGGATTCCCCCTACGACTCCCATCAAAGTTTAGTTTTATGAATCCAACAGGTGGTGGGGTCCAGGGCACACTCATTACTGATCTGGCCTGTGTACAGTTTGCAATATCACCTCACTTCCTCAACATGTCATCCACTGTGTAATCTGTAAATAACTCTAAGGATTTCAGCCATTGGACAGCCCTAATATGGACTATAGCCCTCAGTTCTTCAGCCCTTCTCTCCACTTCTGAGAAGATCCTGGAATTTCTTTCTTCCCATAATGACTAGCATACTGCAGCCCTCAATCTCCTCCACATAGTCCTTCCCCTTTTCATACGCCACCTGAAAAAAGAAGGGGAGAAAGACACTGCATGTCTAATGGAGGGTCCCAGCTGCACCAAAAAAAAGAAAAGGCCCACTCCCAAATAGACTTTGCAAATTGGCAAGACACCAGTAAATGAAAACTAGTCTCCCCCTCCGCTTTGCAAAGAACACACCAATGAGGTGACAAGCAAGTATTGGGTCTCTTCTTTTGGAGCAGATCACCGGTGTTTATTCTTTCTAGAAAGGCTTCCCAACAAAAACTACCAACCCTGGGAGGAATTGGTCTGCACTAAACCTCATAAACAGGTAAAAGGGGGGTAACAGGACTGGTGGATTGGCTTAAGACTTTAAAGAAGGAAGCATAAGAAAAAGAGCCAGTGGGGGTAGGGGTCCAAATTCTAGAGTCCACCTTAGTGGGGTCTAAGAAGACATTATCAAGAAGTTAAAGGAGACTCGAAATACTCTCAAGGTCTGAGTCCCTCACCGCCCTTCTCAGATCCAGGTTCTACCCCGACCCAGAAATGGAAGAAGAAGGGGTGATGAAAGAACATACTGGCTCATTTTTAAAATCAGGTAGAGCATACAATGAAGGAAACTGGTCTTTTAGGGAAGCAGTCCCCACCCAAGTTTGTTCCTAAAGCTTTATGGAGTTACCTGAATTTAAATCATACCTGATAAAAGGGGTGAAAACTGGTAGCAGGTCATGAATGGCTTTCCAAGGAGAAGTGCTTGTGGACCTAGTTCTAATTCCAGCATCCCATCCATTTTGCTCCAGCCCATGTATGCTTGCCACTATTCTAGCCCAAAGCTTCTCCCGCTCCAATGGAAATCTCCACAAGCACTTCTCCAATAGAGCCATATTCCTTTTTCTAATGTTCCTGAGCCCCAAACCACCATAGTTTTTGCTCCTAGTCACCACCTCCCAACTAACTCTATGATCCCTCTTCTCCTCTCCCGGTTCCCAGAGGAAATCTCTCATCACCCTCTCCAACCTACTAGAAACCTTCATTGGGATTTTGAATACTGACTGGAAATAAACGGGTAAGTTTGCTAGCGTGGCCTTAATCAATGTAGTCCTTCCACCAAGAGAGAGGTAATTCTTTTTCCAAGAAGCAAGTCTCCTTTCAAATCTTTCCACCACTGGGTTTCAGAATCTCTCTCTCTTAGGGTTATCACCTAATGACAGCCCTAGATAATTCAACGGCCATTCCGAAACTTCACACCCTAGCACTTCTGCACTCCCCCTAATCTCCTCCTCCTCCTCCATATTCACACCCACTACACAACTTTTCCCAAAATTCACCTTCAAATTTGACATTTGCTCAAAGAGTTGTATCACCATTTTCATGTTCCTGATGACACTCACATTGCCTCATTCACAAAACAAAATCGCATCAACAAACTGTAGGTGAGTGAGTGGGGTTTCCTCCCTTCCAACTCTCCAACCTCTAATGAGTCCCCTAGAATCTGCTCTATGAATCAAATTCCCCAAAACATCAGCAATTAGTATGAATAAGAAAGGAGAAAGGGGGTCTCCTTGTCTTGTACCCCTAATGGCTGGAAAGAAATCTACCATTGTCCCATTCACTATCACTGATTAATGACAATTCCGAACACAACCCATGATCCATTTGCACCTTCTAGCCCTAAACCCAAATTTAGTCATAACTTTCCTAAAAAATTCCCAGTCCACCAGGTCATAAGCCTTTTCCAGGTCCAATTTACAAACCACTCCCTTCTTTTTATCCTTCTTGAAACTCTCCACACTCTCATTAGCAATGAGGATTTGATCAGTAATCTGTCTTCCACTCACAAAGGCTCGTTGATTCTGTGCAATGATGTTTGGCAGTACCTCCTTCAATCTCAAAGACAACAGCTTTGCAATAATCTTGTACAAGCTATTTACCAAGCTGATTGGCCTGAAGTCCTTTGGAAGGGATGCATCTTTCTTTTTGGGAATCAAAGCTATAAAAGTGGAGTTCACATCGGGGTTAACAATTCCTCTCTTATAAAACTCTTCAAAAACCCTCAGAAGGTCATCTTTCAAAATATTTCAACAGTCCTGATAAAAAGCCATTGTAAGCCCATCCGGCCCTGGAGCTTTTGTTCTATCCATAGCAAACACAGCCTCCTTGATCTCTTCCAGATCAAACCTTCTTTCCAACCTTCTCCTGTTGTCCACCCCTACCTCTGGCCAGTCCAATCCTTCTACCCATACCCCACTACTTACAAGCCTTCTTAGAATGGATTTAAAGTGTTCTACACATGCCCTTGCTATCTCCTCTTGTTGTGTTAACTCAACTCCATCCACTACCAATTTGGAAATAAAATTTCTCCTTCTCCTCCCATCTGCCAAAGAATGAAAATACTTGGTATTTCTATCTCCCTCTTGCAGCCATTTACACCTAGACTTTTGCCTCCAGCTTATTTCCTCCTTATGTAGGCAATCCTCTAACTGCATTCTCAAGCTTCTTCTAAGTTCATTGTTTCCCTCTCCAAATTCTCCCCTTTCTTCTCTAGAGTCAAGACTTTCAATTTGGTCCATCAGACCTCTCTTTCTTTCTTCTAACCTCCCAAACTCCAAAAGATTCCACTCCTTAATCATTGCTTTCAAAAATTGTAGTTTCTTATGGAACCTCATCCCCTCCCATTCCACCATTGGGTTACATTCATACCACCACTCCCTTACTCTATTGGTAAATCCCGGATGGAGCAACCATATATTTTCAAATCTAAAGGGGGCAGGTCCTCCACTCCTTTCCTCGCAGATTACTATGAGCCAATGATCAAATGTCACCCTAGGGAGAGCTCTAGATACCAAACTCCCCCAGTGCTCCTCCCAATCCAAAGAGAACAGGAACCTATCCAACTTGGAACAAATGGGCCTAGATTAGAGATTTGACTATGTAAATGTCTTATGGGCTAAAGGTATCTCCTTAAGCTCAAAGGCACTCACAAACCTGTTAAATTTCCTCATGCTAGCTATCACCCTCTGATTAGTCTTATTGGTTTCCTCAGAGTATCTGGTCACGTTAAAGTCTCCACCCACACACTAGGGCCCATCCCACAGCCCTCGAACATCAGTCAATTCCTCCCACAATTCCTTTCTCTCTCTGTAGTCATTTGGTCCGTAGACATTTGTGAGCACCCACACATAGCCATCCTCTTGCTGTTTAAACTTCATAGAAACTGAGTATTTTTTAATCAATTCCTCCAAGCCTTCCACCACTTCCCTCTTCCACATTGTTATTATCCCCCCTGAAGCACCCCGCGAGGGAGCAGCCACCCAACTAATCCCCCTGGCTTTCCATACACTCCTTGCCCACTTATTATTAAACTCCATTCTCTTTTACTCCTGTAATAGTACGATGTCTGGGTCATACCTCTTTATTACCTCTTTTATTGCCGCTCTTTTCCTTGCACTTCCTATTCCCTTCACATTCCAACTAAGTATCTACATTCTCACTTATTTTTTAGTTCACTTCTTCACCTAACCACTACTTTCCCCTTTTCCTTCTATCTCCCTTTACCCTGAACTTCTTGTCACCTTCCACATCTCTTTTCAATCTCTCAACTTCACTTAATTTCCTCTTCTTTGTTTTGATTTCCTTCTTCCTCTTTGATAAGCCTTCTTTGAGTACATTCAAGTCTTCCAGACTACACCCCAACTTCCCCACAAATTCTGCTGTGGTGTCCTCCTTCTTAGAGTCCTCCACCACTATCTGTTCTACAAATTCCCTTCCAATTCTCCCTTCCTCTCCTTCTTCCTTTCCGCCTGATCCCTCTCCTCTACTCTCCTCTAAATTCTCCGTCTGTCTCAACTCTTGTTCAACTTCCTTAAAGACTTTCTCAATAGTTTCCAAAACTTTTTCATTCCCATTATCTTCCTTCCAGCCTCTCCCCACAGTCCTCCCCTCTCCTCATCACACTCTTTGAGAACCCACCACCTTGGTTGGAAGCACATGCAAGGGCTGTTGAGCATGGGACAAGAACGGAATCTGGAACATAGGACACAGAGAGCACATTAGTAGCACAAACTGAATTCAACTGGAAGAATGATTGGGGATGCAGACTGTTGTTACCGTCCACTCTTTCTTGTTCAAAGGGTTGGTCAATGTCTCTCCCTGAGTTGGTTGGTAGACCTTTCTGTCCTTTGGCTAGTTTGGCGATCTGTCCTCTCTACCCATTGTTTATCCCTTATTGTTGTGTTCCCTTCTCTGCTCAGGTTCTCCAAGTTTACCCCTTTTTCTTCATCTTGCACAATCGGAAGCCTTGGGAGCGCAACCGTCTGATTCCTGCCTTCAGTTCCATTACTTTCGCAGGATTCAACTCTTCCTCCATCACCTGTCAGATTCCTCTGGCCGTCTGGGTTCAGTCTCCATTCCTCCTCCAAGTCCTCCTGGAATAAACTGGTGATGTGCAGCCCGCCGATGTCACCTATATCGGACTCACCCTTATCATTCACACTTCCGATGCTGCTATCCTCATCCACACTGTCCTCCATTTCTTCGTTGTTTACCCCATAATGTACCCAGCCTTCATCCCATTCCTCCCTTTCATCAGTTCTCTCTCTTACATACCTGGGATTCGGCTTCTCTGAGGGGCGATGCACAGAACAATAAGCTTCAAGGTTCCGGTGAGGTACCCATCGCAGCTCCCTGTCACCTTCGTTCCGCCTCTGCAACTTTCTCCTTTCTGAACTCGCCAATGTGGAAGAAGATAGACCATGGGCATTGTCTAGCATCGGCCCACAATCTAAGCCCTTTTCCCGACCCACGTGAGGCTTTAAGTTATCACGTGGGTCGGGGGCATTTCCCCCCGGTTCGCTGTTCGGTCCGCCCATCCCCTTTCCCACACCTCTGCCCCGACCCACGTGATACATTAAGTTATCACTTATCACGTGGGTCACTAGGAAAGCTACAAGCCCCCGGTTTAGCTGTCATCCCACCCACACCTTTGACCGGCTTAGGTTGAGCCATTTGACGGCTCGGGCCACTTGAATTCTTCACCACATCAGCATATGATGGGCCGACCCCCTGATGGTTCATTTTAAAAGTTTTTAAATTGTTTCCTTTTTCGATGTGGCCGCCCAAAACCCCTCTCGAACCCGACTCTTCCTCTTCCCTAAAATGTCCCCCCCTTTCTTTCCCCTCCCCTCCCACTAAAACTTTGCCATGTAATCCTTCTTCCTCCATGTCACCTTCTTCTTCCTCTGAACAACTTCTCCACAGCGACGCTTCCACTTCCGTCAGGACCCAAATCCTCCTCCATAGTCCCTCCGAGAAGAAAGTAACCAACCGAGGCACCTCCTCCGGCTTGATCCCTCGGATTCTTGCCTTGATCGCCTTCAAGTCTGTGAAACTACAATCCTCCATTAATCCACCCATCGTGTGGACTATTTTTTCAACGAGCGATTTATTCCAGAGATTGAATGGCACCTCAAGAAGCTTGATGCCGAAACAAGCTACTGAAATGTCTCGCTCATTACAAGACATACGCCATCCTTCAACGACTATCAATCCCTCCTTTGTTTCAATAGCAGAGAGTTCCATTTTCGCTTCTCCTATGTCAAGGATAGCTCTGTTTTCACAGAAGGGCATCATAAGAACAGGTTCTCTAATGCACCAGTTCTTCCTTATCTCCTCGGCAACGAGCTGCCAGTCCGTGACCTTCCTTCCAGCCGTCAACACAAATTTATTGCTCCAATCCTGCTTGTCCACTTCGAACTCCAGTTTACTTGATTTAACAGAGCACGCAAAACATTCCTCCACTACCTTCTGAGTTTTCTGCGCTCCCTCTTCTACCAGAACACTCTCTTCCACCCCCGCCTCTGTTTTCTCTGTTGGAATTTTTTGCTGCACCTTTTCAATCCTCTCCGTCACTACCAGATACTCCTGTAACTTATCTGCAAAACACTTCCACCCTGTCTTCTTGTTTCCTTCCGGAATACACACTACCTTCCTGTTGCTTTTCCCAAAAGTTTCTGTGACTGCTGTGAACCACCCCTTTCTGTTGTTTCTTAGCTCAGCTATAAAGCTCTTCTTTCCCCTATTCAGCTGACATTTCCATCCAACTTGTGTCTTGCTGTACGTAACTGTATCCACGAAACCCTTCAACCAAAACACTGCATCCCTGCAAAGAAAGATGGTTGTCTGTTTCTCTTCTCTGATCTTCAAGCACGCCTGTCTCTTGTTTCTGCAAGCTTCAAACACATACTTTTTAGCTTCAAACTCCAGCCTTCTTCTCCAAGTAGCTGCCGACTTGGAACTCCATTTCCCCGCACTTTTTAGCTTCAATTGGTATAGTTGACTTTTCCTGTATCTTTGTCATACGGTCATACTAAATATGTTGTAGTTTTGTTGCCAGGATGCTAGCAAATCGGTGACTTGATAAACTCTTTTCTAGAATTCGATAAATGTTATTTTTCTCCTCTTTGGTGGTGTTTATTATTACCTTCTGAACTCAACTTTGGCCTTAATTGGTTCCAGTTAAATTATAGTTTTTCGCTATTGATTTCATGTTTATCACTAAAACATTTCTTTTCCTTTTACCTTCAGATAACCTTGGAGAAGATTGCCCAGTGTTTGACAACTTGTTTGAGTTTTGTCAAATTTATGCTGGGGGAACAATAGGTACGGCTTAACTTGTCACTATTGCTTTTAAAAGGTTGTATGAAGTTTTACTTAACCGAATTTCTGTTGTCAACAGATGCTGCACGGAGGTTGAACAATCAGCTTTGTGATATTGCCATAAATTGGGCTGGTGGATTGCATCATGCAAAGAAATCTGAAGCATCTGGCTTTTGTTACATTAATGACTTAGTCTTGGGGATTCTAGAACTCCTCAAGTATCATGCTAGGGTTCTATATATTGATATAGATGTGCATCATGGAGATGGAGTTGAAGAAGCCTTTTATTTCACTGATAGGTACTAATAGTTTATTTTGAGGATAGGATGGAGTTCATTATACCCACAATAATCTGGAACAAATTTGATAAATGGTGTGGTAAACATGAATTAGCTCATTAGATGCCATACTAAATGTCTTGCAGATTCCAGGACCATGGATTCAGCAATATGGATTGTCTCAACTGTGTTGAAGTAAGCACAAATAAAGTGTATAATTTATGTGGTCAACTAAATTACAGTTTTGGAACCTACGGGACTATTTAATGTGGCAATGCATGATATTGACAATCTGGATTGAAAATTGAGAATGACAAAAAGAAGATATTTTATGCTTCTCAAGGACACCACACGTTTATTCTTCCCTCATATATGATACATGTAGTCCTTATTGATGTACTCAGACTGCCTAATTGGTGAGAAACTATTGGGTGGCAGTAAACCTGATACTCATGCATGTTTAACATAAAAAAGATATGCATAACTGATTGCTATATCAGATGTAAATCAGTCCTCAAAAATAGGTGTAAACTTGAAAAATTAGAGAGAAAAAGGAGGAAGAAAAGTAAGAGCAGTAGTACAAGAGAAAAAGATGGGAAAAGAGGAAGAAGAAGATAGGTTCGAATAATCCTTCCCTCTCTTCTCTAATCCCTTTTACTAAAAATTAATGTTAAAATAATTACAAGTATGCCCTTAAGTGGGCGGTCAACTAGGCAGTAACATAAAGAGATTAAACAAAAAGAAATAACAGGCCCATTAAGAGAGGCCCATTAGCTAGCAGGAAAATAGAAAAAATATTACAAGAGAAGATACTAGGACCCATTTGGCCTAGTGTCTTTACACTCCCCCTCAAGCTGAGCATAGATGTCAATCATGCCCAGCTTGCTTATATAGTGTGTCATTTTCCCTCTCGGAACTCCTTTGGTCAAGATATCAGCCAATTGTTCTTCTGATGTAATGAATGGTAAACAAACTTATCTTGAGGAAACTCTTTCCCTTATAAAATGTCTATCAACCTCAATGTGCTTAGTTTTGTCATGTTGAACAGGATTATGTGCAATATTGATAGCTGCTTGGTTGTCACAGTAGAGCATCATTGGCTTCTCATAGTCAACCCCCAATTCTTTTAAAAGGGATTGTAGCCACGGTAATTCTGACACACCATGTGCCATTGTCCTGTATTTTGCTTCAGCTGAAGATCTAGCAACTACAGAATTTTTCTTACTCCTCCACGACACAATGTTCCTAGCGACCAGAGCACAATAACCTGAGGTGGATCTCCTATCATCAATACATCCTGTCCAATCAGCATTAGTGAAAGCTTCCAGCTTCATGTGTCCATGTTTGGCAAATAGAATACCTTTCCATGGAGTACATTTCAAGTAACACAGAACCCTTTCTGCAGCAGCTAAATGAGCATCTCTGGGAGAATGCATAAATTGACTAATAACACTTATTGCATAGCAAATATTTGGCCGAGTCATGCAAAGATATAACAACTTCCCAAGCAGTCTTTGAAACACCCCCTTATCAGATAAAATGTCACCATCTGTAGCAAAAAGCTTATGATTGGGATCAATAGGAGTGGAGATTGGTTTAGCTCCAAGTTTACCAGTCTCGGCATAGAGGTCAAGGACATATTTATGCTGAAAAATGAAGATACCATCCTTAGATTTAGCAACTTCAATGCCCAAAAAATACTGAAGATCTCCCAAATCCTTGATCTCAAATTCAGAGTTAAGGAATCTTTTGAGTTTACTGATTTCTTGAGTGTCATTACCCGTGACCACAATATCATCAACATAAACTACTATCAAAAAGGTCACCAGAGAGCCATTTCTCTTCAAGAACAGGGTATGATCAGATTGACTTTGTGTGTAACCAAAAGAGACAAGAGCAGCCCTGAACCTCTGAAACCAAGCCCGAGGAGACTGTTTGAGACCATAAATAGATTTCTGTAGTTTACATACCTGCCTTGCATTTTCTTCCCATACACCCATGGAGGCAAAGACATATAGACCTCTTCATGTAGGTCTCCATTTAAGAAGGCATTTTTAATATCAAACTGGTGTAGGGGCCAATCAAAAGTAGCGACTAGAGATAACAAAACCCTGACTGAGGTCATCTTATCTACAGGAGCAAATGTCTCAAGGTAGTCAATACCATACATCTGAGTGTAGCCTTTAGCAACCAGCCTAGCCTTAAACCTCTCAATAGATCCATCAGAGTGATATTTAATGGTAAACACCCATTTACAACCCACTGGTTCCTTCCCTTCAGGCTAGTCAACGATATACTAGGTATGGTTCTTATGCAAAGCATCTAGTTTAGCCATCATAGCATCCCTCCATTCAGGTTTAGATAAGGCTTCCGGTACGGACCTGAGTATCACATGGGAAGAAATAGAAGCAAGGAGAGAGTAGTAGGAAGGAGAGAGAAGGTTGTAAGACAGGTGTTTGGAGATACAATGGGAGAGAGAAGGCTGTAAGACAGGTGTTTGGAGATACAATGGGTTGTACACTTCCGCTTGCCCTTGCGGAGAGCAATAGGAAGGTCAAGGTCTGGGAAAGATGTAGATGGATCAGGGGAAGGCTGGCTTGTTACCTCAGTAATGATGGGAGGAGCAAGGGGCTCTTCTGTAGGAGTGGAAACAACTTGCCCATGTCTAAATCTGTGCCTTTGGTATCACCTTTGGAGAACATGATGAGAAGGAATTACAGGAGAATGAGATGGAGGAGGAGGAATAGGAATATTGGAGGTAGGTCCAGTGGGAGAAATGGATACCTCATGAGAGGACTCAAGAGGAATGGGAAGATGAACAGCTGGAGACATAACAAAGGGATCTTTAGATGTCTCCCCCTCAAGAGAAATACTAAAGAAAGGAGTTAACTCATCAAATGTGACATCTCGAGATGCAAAGTGGGTGCCACTAACTAGATCAAAACAATAATATCCCTTCTGTGTGGGGGCATATCCCAGAAAAAACACATTTACGAGCCTTATGTTCAAATTTGTACATTTGATGGCTGTGAACATGCACATAACAACTGCAACAAAAAACACAGAGAGGAAGAGAAAAAGATCCTCATCCGGGAATAGAAGGATAAAGAGGGTTTTGAAGTTAAGAACTTGGGAGGGCATACGATTGATCAAAAAGGTAGCGGTAAGAATAGCATCTCCCCAAAATTTTATAGGAACATGGGATGCAAACACGAGGGATTTGGCAACTTCAACCACTTGTCAGTTCTTCCTTTTCGCCACTCTGTTCTGTTGTGGAGTGTAGGAACAAGAACTTTGATGAATAACCCCAAAAGTTTCAAGATAGGCAGAGAGGGTTTTCTCAAAATGCTCCTTAGCATTATTAGAACGAAATATTTTGATCCGAGTGTTAAACTGGGTGAGGATGAGTTCATGAATTTTTTGCACAATAGCTGGTACTTCATCCCTAGATTTCATGAGATAAATCCAAGTGTAACGMGAGTAGTCATCAATAAAAAGGATAAAGTACCTGTAACCCCCCATAGTTGGCAAATGATATGGCCCCCACACATCAGAGTGAATAATATGAAAAAGAGAAAGAGATCTTTTATTGTTTACTGAATAAGAATGTCTACAATGGTTTGTTAGTTCACACGACTCACAATGAAGACTCAATAAAGACACTCCCTTAAACATATATGGAAACAAATGACTCAAAGCAGAAAAAGACAAATGACCAAACCGAAAGTGACATAACAAGACTTTGTCAATAGACTCTGACAAGACCGACTGTAAGGCAACTCCATGAGGTGGTCCAAAAGCTCTATCCGGTGTGTCCAACAAGTATATTCCATTCGCCTCATGGCCACTCCCAATCATCCTCTGAGATTGCAGGTCCTGAAAAACACAATATGTGAGAAAAAAGGTTATGCTACAATTCATGGATTTAGTTAAACTGCTAACAGATAAAAGGTTTTTATTAAGTTTAGGGACATGAAGGACAGAGGATAAATAAAGGGTGTCAGAGGTCTTTATATCCCTTTACCAGAAATGGGAGCAAGAGACCCATCAACAAGGGATATTTTCTCTTTACTAGAGAGAGAAGGTGGTATGAGTAGAAGAGATTAGACAGGCTGGTCATATGGTTTGATGCATCGGAATCAATAATCCAAGGGATTTTATGATTACCTGAAACTGAAGCATGATTTGTAGAAGCCCAAATACCTGAGTGAGCAAATGCTGATGATGATGATGTGTTGCTGGAAGAGTGAGATGAAGAAACAATAGCTTCCAAGTGATTTAGAAGCCTCCCATACTTTTCAAAATCCGCCTTCATTGCTGCCAACTGCTCAATGATTGATTTTTCTTCACTCTCCTTATTTCCTCCTTTAGGTACTGTAGCAACATTAGCTGTCTTAGGCTTTTCTGCCTGCCTTCCTTTCTTAGAACTGTTGTTATTTTTAAACCTGTCCGGAAGAAGTTCAGGATGAAGCTTTCAGCAAGTGTCCTTTGTATGCCTCGGTTTCTTGCAATATTTACATATCTGCTTCTTTTTCTCAGTAGGAACCTTTGGCTTTATTCCAGCATGTGCAAAGTGTTCTGTAGGTGGACTCTGTAACTGAACCTGTTGCTTACTCTCCCCATTGCTTATCATAGCGTATGCTTGGGAAAGAGTAACCTTATCTTTGGCCAGTATTTTGCCTAATGATGTCAAACTCAGGGTTGAGTCCAGTAAGAAATTCAAACACCCTATTTCTCTCCACCAACTTCCTATACATTTAAGCATCATTCTTACTCTCCCATACAACTGTCTCCATAACATCAATTTCTTGCCATAGGGATTTCAGTATAGGATAGTAGATTGCTACACTCTTCTCCCCTTGTCTTAGGTTCTTCATGTCACTTTTCAAGTTGTAGACTCTGGCTACATTCAACTTCTGTGAATAGGTCTCAGTAACACTGTCCCATATCTCCTTGGCCGAAGACATCCAGAGATAATGCTGACTTATATGAGGTTGCATAGAGTTGACCAACCATCCAATGACTGTATAGTTCTCCTGCATCCATTTCTCAAATTCAGGGTCTGTTTCTTCGGGTTTCACTTTACTACCTATGAGATACCCGAGTTTTCCTCTACTACAGACATAAATTCTTGTAGGCTGTGTCCAAGCAAGATAATTTGTCCCATCTAACTTGATTGTGGTCACACCAGTCAAAACGGAATCTACTGAGCCGAGGCCAGAAACCGGCACTTGCTTGAACTCACTTTCATATGGCTCCATTAATCAAACGAAAATCAAAGAACCAGAAATTTGGTCTATATAAACTTATTTGAAGTCAAACCAGAACCTAGATGCTTGAAAACTAGGGTTTTACTCCGTCCAGCTGTTGGGGAGGAAGAGAGAAGATGCAGTCGCTCCTACCAGAGCTTCCCAATCTCTTCCAAACCTGAACCGCCCTCCTTTAGGAGTCAAAAGACACCTCCCAAGCATAGAGCGCCACATCCAAAGCTTCACTTTTACCTGTACCTTCGAAAGTCTCTAGTCGGCTAGGGTTTTGGGCAGCAACAGAACAACACCACTTCTTGGCAATATCCAGCCAAATTTAAACTCTCCAATCCCTCTACCAACTAGGCTAGAGATCCTCTGAGCTATAGAGAGCCTATCTCTCCATACACTCTCTTAATCAAAGGGTGTATGGGAAAAGAGGAAGAAGAAAAGAAGGAAGAAAGAAAGCTGCTCTGATACCAAGATGTAAACCAGTCCTTAAAAATAGGTGTACACTTGAAAAATTATAGAGAAAAAGGACGAAGAAAAGTAAGAGCAGCAGTACAAGAGAAGAAGATGGGAAAAGAGGATGAAGAAGAAGAAAGGTTTGAATAATCCTTCCCTCTCTTCTGTAATCCCTTTTACTAAAAATTAATGTTAAAATAATTACAAGTATGCCCTTAAGTGGGCGGCTAGGTAGGCTGTAACATAAAGAGATTAGACAAAAAGAAATAACAGGCCCATTAGCTAACAGGAAAATAGAAAAAATATTACAATAGAAGATAGTAGGACCCATTCGGCCCAGTCTCTTTACAATATTGACATATTGTACAATCTGTTAAATAACTTATTTTTAGTTGTATTTTACTTTTCTTTTCTTGGATGGACTAATCAGATAAAGAGGCTTTCATTTATGTGGACTGAATTTCATAGTACAAATGGGATCATTCATTCTTTTGGAATTTACATTGACAAAGTTTCATATGACAGGGTGATGACTGTCAGTTTTCACAAATATGGGGATATGTTCTTTCCTGGAACTGGTGATGTTAAGGTGATCCTTTTATGCTTGTTTAACTTGATTATTAATTTTCTTTATTTTTCCTTTTATACGGTTTTAATAAGATATCACTATAGGAAAAAAATAGATTGTAAAGAGCCATACTTGAACTATTGAACAAATCCCATTGTTGAGCTAATGGATATGTTGATTAGAGATTGTGTTGAGGAAGTATGTTGAATGGAAAAGGAGGTGGTGAAAAGGAGTTTTGAGATGATAATGTAACTTATGACAAAATGTTTAAGATAAGTAAGAAAGTGATTTGAATAGTGTGCTTGAAAAAGAAATAGAAGTGGTATTTATAAAAACAGAGAAACAGAAGTGGGTAAGAAGTTGGAGTTCTTCTTTCAGGAAGTGAAGATTTTTGCAGAAAAGTTTTCTTAGAATTAGAAGAGAAGGAAAGAAAGATAAATCTCAAACCCACAAATTCAGATGTCAATGAGTAGATTGGAAGTTTTCAATAGAAGTTGGGGACAAGAAGTCATATGGGAGTGCTGAATCATGTAAGGATGGTGTTTTGGTGATTAAGTTGAAGCAAAGAGATAGTTATGAAAAAAGATATCATATCTCCTAAGATTTATCAAAGAAAATGATATCTTATCACCTAAGATTTTTTTTTTGTATGTAAAGTATTGTATTGATATTGAAAGTCAATTACATCAGACCATATACAAAGAGAATCTGTACAATGGGAATATAAAACCTCAGAAGTTACCCGAATAAAGGTCCAAACATGCAAAAAAGAAATAAAGTGAACACCATGAAAAACCTCAGAAGTTACCCAAAGAAAGGTCAAACTTACAAAAAAGAATTAAGCTGGTCACCATGAAATATCCTTTGTACAGTGTACACCCAACCAAGAACACAATAAGCCTATAAGATTACCTTTAACCATTGTTTAGAAAACCGGACCAGATCGGCCGGTTGAACCACTTGAACCATGGCCTGGACCCCTATCATGCCCAAAAACTGCAACTTGTGAAAAATCTGTCAAAACCTGCTAACCGGTGAACCACCCAATCTCTAATGAATGGAAGTTTGAAAATGGTGTTGGCATGTAACCATTAATCCACTTGTTGTAATCATTTATGTCTCTTTAATGTATATATTTGCTTTTATACACGTATTTTAAAGAAAATGTAAGTTGAGAGACTTGAACCCTGGTCATTTACCATACAAATTAAAGACTTGGCCATCTATCTATCACATTCAGGTATGATAATGTTTGTAAAATATATTATTTATAATATTTATTGACCTGCAGTATATGTACTGACCCATGAACCTCTCTTTTCTGGTTTTATGCTCGGCCCGGTTCTCTGAACATTGCTTTTAACTTTATCTAAATCTGAAAATTTTTATCAAATATGCGATGGTTTTTTCCCATCCATATAGTCCACAAAATGGCAGCCAGTACAGTCTTCTATAACAATTTCCCCCTTATATTTAGACCCTTGATTGTCCACCCTTTTGGAAGTTGAAGAACCGGTTCAGGTTGGCAAAAGTGAAGATCAAAGCAGGACCTTGTCATTGTCAGCTGCTGAGGAAAGCTGCCGTGAACAAAGATGTGATTTTGAGGATTCAGGGGGCTCATTACATAAAGAACATAAGATGCTGGGCTGCGTGAGTAGAGGCATCCCTCTACCTCTAGTCCTCTACTAGACAGCTGGTATGTAGTTGAGCGTCTTTCAAGGGCTGCAGACCATACCAATTACCAAGAAGGCTATTTTTGAAGGTATGTGGGAGCTCCAGAGTCCAGATTAAGGCTCAGGGCAAATCATTATCCTCCCAAGGGGCTACTATTAGAAAGACTAACTGAAAACTTGCCTGAACTCTCCCTAGACATATTCTTTCATCTTCAGATAGCGAGTTAGGCTTTGTGCTTTGAATGAGACTTAGCAGCTGAATTAGCAGAACTATTTCCCAGTCATTGAGATTTCTTCCAAATGTGTGGCCCCAAACTGCTTTTCCGTTCACCAGATGGTCCAGATCAAAGCAGCCTTCAACTACAGCTTCCTTATTTTGAGCTATATAAAATGACAGGGAATCTTTCCTTCAAAGTGAGATCCCCACACCATTTATTGCCAGAATTTGTTGTGGTTACCTTTGCCGACTTTGTACAAGTATGCCCTTTAGGAAATCAGGGAGGACATTAAAGGTATTACTTCAAAGAGCACACCTCTTGGGGAGATGCTGGTTAGGGGAACAAATTCAAATTTGTACAAGTATTTCCAATCAAGGATTGGAGCCCATATTTATTATCTATGATCCTTATCCATTGACTTCGATTTTCCTTACTGAATCTCTAACACCCTTTGCTGAAGAGAGCCCTGTTAATATTCCTGATACCCCTGATGCCTAAACCACCAAATTTCTTTGGTTTACACACAGCTTTCCAATTCCTCAAATGGGATTTGAATTTGTTCCCCCAACCAGCCCATAAAAAGGTCCTCATTTTCATTTCTAAAAGGCAAAAGCTTTGCAACACTGGTAGGGATTTGAAATAACCACAGGCAATAATAAATAGGGAATGAAGATAAAACACTCCTTATCAATGTGAGGTTTACCACTGTTAAAAGCTGCTAATTCTCTAAGTATAGTACCGCAGGGGTACTATTGTAAATTTCTCTTATTTTTTTATATCCTGTCGCCCTAGTATATATACAAAAAGTTGGTGCCGCGAGCAAGACTTTAGGCTCTCAGATCTCTCTTCTCTCTTCTTCTTCTTCTTCTTCTTCTTCTCTCTCTCTTCTCTCTTCCTCTCTTCTCTCCTGCATAACATGGTATCAGAGCGGGACTACCAGATCTGAAAGGAGAGATCGAGTGAACAGTTTCCTTCGCACCAGATTTCCAGATCTGCCACTCATCTACTGTTTGGCTGATTGAAGATCAAGGTTTTCTCGTGCACTGAAGTAACCTCTCTCCTTTTTTTCTGGTCGTGCGCCAGGGCAGAACCTGTACTAGGTCTGCTGGTTGGATGTGAGGTGATCAGCACCTCTTTCTTTCCTTATTTGTGGGGTCGATTGACCCCTGTATAAACTGTAGGTTGTGAAGACCTTTTGTGTGCTGCGATAGCAACTTTTATGGTGAACTAAAGGTCAGAGAGTGACCTTTACTTGCTATAACAGCATCTCTGTTGATATGTAGGTCAAGAGATGACCTGTATGCAATGTGACAGCAACCAGTTTGATTCTGTAGGTCAAGGGATGACCTGTTAGTGCTGTAACAGCACCTGTGTTTGACAGAAAAAGGGTTGTGTTTCCGAAGACAAAAAGGGGTTCCTTTCTCCCTTGGTGTTAGACCTTTTTCTTTATGGTTTTGTACCCACTTTAAGAGTTTTTGAATCTATAATCCTGAGCGGTGAAGATTCTGCTACATCCAGTGTTTCCTCAATGCAGAATGGAATGAGTGGGGGTGTGGACCTATCATTTCTCATGGCTGTTATTCCTCTCGATGGCTTAAATTATTTAGAGTAGTCAAGAGGGACCAAGTTGTACATTACTGCAAGGGGAAAGATAGGTTATATAAATTGAGAGAATCAAAGAACCCAATTCTGGGAGTGCTGAGTATGACAGATGGAACCAGGAAAACATCATGATCATGTCCTGGCTTTTAGTGTCTATGCAACCTCAAATAAGAAGGAATTTTATGTGGGCTGAAACGGCAAATGAGATATGGGAACAAGCAAAATCAACCTATTTTGAACTGCGTCACTATGCAAAAATTTACCAATTACAGGCAGAATCGTTCACTTGTAAACAGGGGGAGAGGTGCTTGTCTGTATACTATTCAGACTTGACCTTTGTCTGGAAGGAGTTAGATCATTATCAGAGTGTGGACTGGAAGTGTGATGAAGATGCAAAATTGTACAAAAAACTTGTTTCCTAGCAAAGAGTGTTTGCTTTCCTACATGGCTTGAATCCTGCATATGAATCTATCAGAGTCCAGATCCTTGGTAGCAAGGATCTTCCATCCGTCTAGGAAGTTTATGCTCTAGCACAATCAGAAGAAAGTAGAAGAAATTTGCTGAACAATTCTAGAGGGGATGCAATTGTGTTGGCAACGAAAGGGAGTGTTACTACTGGTGGGCGAAATACCATTAAGAAGGGGGATTTTCAAAAAAAGGTGGATGACAAAGACAAACTATGGTGTACTCATTGCCAGAAATCCCGACACACCTGAGATACATGTTGGGATCTTCATGGGAAGCTGAAATGGGCTTAAGATTTGAGTAAGAAGCAAGGTTTAGAGCTGAGTAAAAAGTCAAGATAGCAAGGTACAAGAAAGCACACTATGGAAAATATGGCTACTTAGGAGAATCAGTCCCCTATTACTACTGTGACTCAGACACACTCCTCTGGATCTGATCCAAGGGAGGATATTATTAATTCCTTCTGTGACCATTTAGAGCTCTATGGTAGAGCAATTCGTTATATGGATGCTCCTTCCTCAACTTCATTTGCGTCTACATTAGATAACTCTGTCATAGCTTTCCATGTAGCATCTCATACCCTTGACACTCCTTGAATCATTGATTTTGGAGCGTCTAAACACATGACTGGTAAGTCCTCTTACTTTCAAACCTATCACCTCCTTTTTGGAAGAGACAAGGTGAGACTAGTTGATGGATCATACTCTACCATAGCTGGTCAAGGAACCATTTCTCTTTCCTTTGGCCTTACCTTCTCTAATGTTTTACATGTCCCGAAATTTCCCATTAATTTGTTCTTTGTTAGTAGTATTACTAATTCCTTAAACTGCTCAGTGAACAATGACCTTTTTCCCTTCTTACCGTGTGATTCAGGATCTGGCCTCGGGGTGGACGATTGATACAGGATGTATGGTGGATAGACTTTACATGCTGGAGAATAAGGTTGCTCTTTAAGTTACAGAGTCTAAGAGCCAGTCTTGTAAGAGTCAGGTCTACTTATGGCATAGTCGTCTTGGTCATTTATCTTTTGAGTCTTTAAAAATTGTGTTTCCAGAGTTGTTTAAGTCAGTATCAGTGCCAAAATTTACTTGTCAAAATTGTTAATTGAGTAAGCAGTGTAGAACTCATTTTTCTTCAAAGAAAAATAAATATGAATTTCCTTTCCACATTGTTCATTATGATGTTTGGGGCCCTGTTACTTTACCATCTGAGAGTGGCTACAAGTATTTTATTACCATTATCGATGATTATTCTAGATATACATGGGTATATCCCATGTGAACTAGGGATTAAGTACCCAAAATTATTCAAGATTTTTTCAGCGGATGATCTTCACCCAATTTCAAACTGAAATCCAAAATTTTCAATCGGATAATGCCAAAGATATTTTCATAGTGATCTCACGAAGTTTTTTGCTTTGCGTGGTTCACTTCACTATAGCTCTTGTGCCCGAATACCACAACAAAATGGTGTTGCTGAAAGAAAGAACCGACACCTTGAAGTGGCTTGGGGTTACTAATTCATATGAGTGTCCCAAAACGTTTTTGGCTTGAGGCTGTCCTTTGTGCTACCTATCTCATCAACCGTATGCCCTCTCGTTGCTTAGAGTGCAAAGCCCCATTAGCTTCTTTTTCCTAAGGCTCCCCTTCTTTTCATTCCTCATGTGTTAAGTTGTCGTTGTTTTGTTCAAAATCTGTCACCCACTCTTGGAAAATTAGATATTTGTGCTATTCCTTGCATCTTCTTGGGGTACTCTTTCACTCAGAAGGGGTACTGGTGCTTTGATCTTGTTTCTCGGAAATTTTATGTTTATATGGATGTCTCCTTCTTTGAGGGTGAGCCTTTCTTCCTTGTTTTTCCTCAGGGGGAGTATAGGAATGAGGAGAAACTGGTTTAGCTCCCTCGTCTTCTTGATCCTCCTCCCTTTCGTGTTTTCTTTTGTCGTCCCAAAGGCCAATCATGTTGGTAGAAATCTGCTGAATTAAAAAATATGAAAGAAAGTAGTTTCTTGAAGAGAGAAGGAGAAGAAGATAAGTTGAAAGAAAAGAGAGCAATAATTTGGCCGCCCCCCTTCACTTATTATTTATAC
Source organism: Nelumbo nucifera (assembly GCF_000365185.1). Next base: position 625,028 of record NW_010729241.1, on the reverse strand, counting down.
TAAAGTAATAGAACAGTACAAAGACAACTATGCCCTTATAGGGCGGCAAAACATAAAACAACATATATAACACTCAAAAAACATAATAAAATTTGGACTCACATAACTACTGTGGTCCCCACCTCCTATCTAACAACTAACATAAAACATCTACTCTGAAAAACATCATAAAACTAATTAATCTTCAACACTCCCTTTCGAGTTGGGAGTAAATGTCACACATTTCCAACTTGCGTAGGTCATGTTCAATCTTGTTCCTTGCCACCCCTTTAGTGAGAACATCAGTTAGTTAAAACTCTGAAGAGACACAAGGCAAACAAACTTCTCCGGTTATTACCCTTTCTCTTATAAAGTGTCCATCAACTTCAATGTGTTTTGTCCTATCATGCTGAATTGGATTGTGGGCAATATTGATTGCAGCCTGATTGTCACAGTATAACATCATAGGTTCCTCTGCTTTCACCCCAATCTCAATCAAAAGAGATCTAACCCAAAGAAGTTCTGAGACACCATGAGCCATGGATCTATACTCAACCTCTACACTTGACCTTGCCACAACCGTTTGCTTCTTACTCTTTTAGGAGATCAAGTTTCCACCTACAAAGGTACACACTCCTGATGTAGGCCTCCTGTCATCTAAGCATCATGCCCAGTCTGTATCTGTATAGGATTCTAGCTTCAGATTCTCATGATTTGAGAAAAGAATGGCTCTACCAGGGTGCTTTTTCAAATATGCAAGTATTCTCTCAATAGCTTCCCAGTGCTGAACCCGAGGTGCATGCATGTACTGACTCACAACACTGACAGCATAAGAAATATTTGGTCGTGTCATACACAAATACAGTAGTCAGCCCACCATTCTTTGATATCTCCCCACATCCTTTACCAACTCACCATCCACACCATTAATTCTGTGATTTGGATCAATAGGAGTGTCTGCTGGTTTGGTCCCAGCTTCCCAGTCTCTCGCAGTAGGTCAAGTACATACTTTCTCTGTGAAATGAATATCCCATGCTTGGATCTTAAAACTTCAATCCCTAAGAAGTACTTGAGCTCACCAAGATCTTTGATCTCAAATTCTTGTTGCAATGATTTTTTGAGATCATCAATCTCCTTCAGATCATTTTCTGTCACCACTATATCATCCACATACACAATCAGAATTGACACCAAAGCATCTCTCCTCTTCACAAAGAGGGTGTGATCAGGACAGTGTCTGTATGTATCCAAAACGGATGAGTGCCCCTCTGAACTATCAAACCAAGCCCTAGGTGACTTCTTCAGCCCATACAAAGATTTTCTAAGTCTGCACACCTTTCCTTTACCAACATTTTTATAAAAGTTTGCTGGAATGTCCATATATACCTCTTCCTATAAGTCACCATTGAGGAAAGCATTTTTGACATCAAGCTGGAACAAGGGCCATGAATAGGTGGMTGCTWGAGATAAAAGGATACGAACTGAACTCATCTTAGCTACTGGTGCAAAGGTTTYCARATAATCAAYACCATAGGTCTGAGTATACCCTTTTGCTACCAACCTTGCCTTGTACCTCTCTATCTTGCCATCGGCCGTATACTTCACTGTGAATACCCATCGACATCCGACTGTCTCCTTGTCTGGGGGGAGATTAACTATTTCCCAAGTTTGGTTTTTGACCAAAGCATCCATCTCATCTTGCATGGCTGTTTTTCACTCAGGTTTGGAGAGAGCCTCAGTAACATTCCTAGGTGTAGACACAGAATCCAGGGAAGAAAGAAAAGCACGGTAGGAGGGCGATAAGGCACTGTAGGAAAGATGGTGTGAAATGCAGTGGGCTGTACACTTTCTCTTCCCTTTACGTACTGCAATGGGAAGATCAAGGTCAGTGGGATTAGATGCAACAATGGTGTTAGGGACAAAAAATTATCATCAGAAAACATAACAGGCTCCGGCTCAAGAGGAATACCTGGAACTATATCTGCTGAATCTGGAGTTTCAGAAGGACTGACAGAGAGTGGTGTGGGTCGAGGATATGTGGAGTCAACCATCATTTGTTGGCACTGATAATGCTGTGAGGCTGCCCATAGTGGCTCAGGTAATGAAACTGGAGGTGTAGGTGTTGGCTGAACTGATGGTGCAGGTGGTGGCTGAACTGATGGAGGCACCACAAAAACAGGAAGATGAACAAATTGTGAGTTCTCCTCCCCAAAACTCCCCCTTTGAGGAGAACCACTTGAGAAGAAGAATGTGGATTCAAAAAAGGTAACATCCATAGTGACAAATCTGCTCCTTGACATTGGGTCATAATAGCAATACCCCTTTTGGTTCTGAGCATACCCAAGAAAAACACATTTCTTGGCCTTAGGATCCAACTTCTTGCGATGAGGGCCAAGAATGTGAACAAAAGAAACACAACCAAAAACCCTCAGAGGTATATGAAATATCTCTCCATCTGGAAAAAAGGAGGCWAAATGGCACCTTAAACCCCAAAGTCCATGAAGGAACAYGGTTAATCACATGTACGACTGTAAGAACTGCATCTCCCTAGAACTGCACAGGAAACCATAAGACTCCTTGCCACCTCCACAATGTGTCTGTTTTTCCTCTTAGCAACTCCATTCTGTTGCGGTGTATATGCACAACCGCTTTGATGAACTACACCATGTTCTTAGAGATACGTGGTTAGGTCCTTCTCAAAGTACTCTCTGGCATTATTTGATCTAAAAGCCTTAGTTCTCACTCCAAATTGTGTGAGAACCATCTGGTGGAATTGTCATACTAAGTTAGGAATCTCATCACGTGATTTCATCAAATATATCCAAGAATATCGTGTATAATCATCCACAAACAAGAGA
>NW_010729241.1:527867-605061 GCF_000365185.1 Nelumbo nucifera | reverse complement strand
AAGCTGGATTGGGAGAAGAAGTCAAGGGAGCAGACCTAGCCACTTCTTCCCACTTTCGAATGATGTCTCCTGCTGAACAGCCTTCAAATATCTTCATAGACTTGACCCAATGAACCACCCTAACATATATTAATTCAATGATGGCTTCCTTGCTTTTTTCTTTCTCATGAAAAGTTCTTTGATTTATTTCCTCCCACACACTCCAGCAAACAGCTGCTCTAGCACATCTCCACAAGAGTTTACCTCTCTTTTTTAAACCCCTCACTGATGTAGTACTAAATAAGCCCTGCACACTTGGAGGGGGAGGCCATCTGCAACCAAAAAGAGAGAAAGGCCAAACCCAGATTTTTGAAACAAAAGGGGCAAGAAACTAATAAGTGATAATAGCTCTCACCATTCTTCTTGCATAAGATGCACCAGTGTGGGGATAAACACCGATTAGGCCTTTTCTTTTGAAGTAGGTCACAAGTGTTACACTTTTCTAGGATAGCCTCCCAACAAGGAGGAATTGGTCTACCCCAAACTTCTGAGACCAGGAAAGGAGAACCAAGGATCAGATTGGACTGTGTTAATTTTTTGAAAAAAGAAGAGCAAGAGAAAGTACCCGACAGAACAAGAGACCACACCCTACTGTCCACTCTAGAGGGGTTAATAACTACCTCCTCCAGAATCTTAAGCAAGTTAGAGATGGTGTCCAATTCAGAATCTCTGAGAGCCCTTCTAAAACCCAGATTCCAATTAACTGCGGAATCAGACAAAGTAAGAAAGGTAGCAGGCTCATTTTTAAACCTTGAGAGGGAAAACAGAGAGGGGAACTGCTCTTTCAAAGGAATGTTTGCCACCCAAATATGTTCCCAGAATCTCACAAACATACTAGAATAAAGATCATACCTGATAAAAGGAAGAAATGAAGGAAGGATGGCATGAATAGACTTCCAAGGAGATGCCCTTGTAGCCCTAGATGAGATCCCCGTGTCCCAGCCGTCTGCCTCTTGCCCGTGAATACTTAGGATTATTTTAGCCCACAAATTCTCCCTTTCTTTATTCAATCTCCATAACCATTTCCCCAAAGAGCTTCATTCTTCTTCTTTAAGTTACCCACACCCAGACCACCATCACTTTTGGCTTTTGTAACCAAGTCCCACCTAACTCTATGGTCCCTTTTCTCCTCCCCTGGTTCTCGTAAGAAATCCCTCATTAATTTCTCCAAAATCCTACATACTCCCTTAGGAATTCTAAACACAGACAGAAAGTAAATCGGGAGATTTGCCAAGGTTGGCTTAATCAGAGTTATCCTGCCACCCAGAGATAGGTAGTTTTTCTTCCAAGAGGCTAACCTTTTTGTGAATCTATCAATCATTGGGTTCCAAAAGCTCCTCTTGGTAGGGTTATCCCCTAGTGGAAGCCCCAAATATTTCAATGGCCATTGAGCAATCTCACAACCCAAAACTTGGGCCCTTTCTTCCACCTCTCTAACACTCGTATTAATGCCTATCACACAACTCTTATCAAAGTTTACTTTTAGGTTAGTCACTTGTTCAAACACCTTGATCATCATGTTTAAATTACTAACCCACCTAATTTCCTCCCCACCACAAAATAGAATTGTGTCATCAGCAAATTGTAAATGAGTGACCGGAACCCTGTCCCTCCCCACTCTCCAATCATTTACCAATCTTCTAGCATCTGCTTTCTCATTAAGCCTCCCTAACACTTCAGCAATCAAGGTAAATAGGAAGGGGGAGAGGGGGTTGCCTTGCTTAATACCCTTAGTAGCTGGAAAATGATCTGTTACCTTGCCATTCACCAGTATAGAATAGTGGCACGTTTTCATACACCCTTTTATCCACTTGCACCACCTCTGCCCAAAACCAATAGACTCACATACTTCTTGCAATAAGGACCAATCAACCAAATCATAAGCCTTTTCCAGATCCAATTTGCATACCAGCACCTTGATTAGGGGATATGATTGTGGGAAGCACCTCTCTAATTCTTCGGGATAGCACCTTAGCAATGATCTTATAGAGGCTATGTACCAAACTTATGGGTCTAAACTCTTTAGGGTGGCAAGCTCCCTCCTTTTTTGGATATAAGGCAATAAAGGTCAAGTTCAGGCCTGGATTTATCACCCCTCCTTCAAAGATTTCTGAGAAAACACTTTGGATATCAACCTTAATTATCTCCTAGCAATATTGGTAAAAAGCCATTGTAAAACCATCAGGGCCCGGGGCATTAGATCTATCCATAGAGAAAATGACCTCCCTTATTTCTTCCAAATCAAACTCTCTTTCCAACCACTCAATCAAATCATCGGGGAGCCTAGGCCAATCCAACCTATCGATCCTTAATCTCTCATTTAGAGGCCTTCTGAATATAGATTAGTATTCCGCAATGGCTCCGACAATCTCATTCTGTTGGGTTAAATTGTACCATCAACCACCAACTTAGATATGGAGTTTTTCTTTCTTCTGCCATTAGCTATAGCATGGAAGAATTTTGTATTCCTCTCTCCCTCTTTCACCCATTGGTATCTAGATTTTTGCCTCAAATTAATTTCTTCTTTAAAAATTGTATCCTCCAGATTTTTCCTCAACTCCCACCTCACCTCTTTGTCCTTTTCCCCAAAACATCCCTGTTCTTCCTTTGCATCTAATTCCTTGATCTRGCTTATCAACCGTTGCTTCCTTTCTTCTATCCTCCCAAAGGTGAAGAGTATTCCACTCCTTAATTTTGACTTTCAGCTCTTTTAGTTTCCAGTGGAACTTCATTCCTGCCCAGTTTGCCCTCGGGTTAATTTCATTCCACCACTGCTTCACTTTTTCTTTAAAATCTGGATGCAGAAGCCACATATTCTCAAATCTAAAGGGGGAAGGACCACTATTTCCAAAATCTGCCTTGCTTAGCATAATTGGCCAATGGTCAGAGGTAACTCTTGGCAAGGCCCTTGACACCAAATCTCCCCAGTGCTCTTCCCAACCTGTGGTAAATAAGAATCTGTTTAGTTTGGAGCAAATTGGATCAACTTGGAGATTAGACCAGGTGAAATTATAATGTGAGAGGTTCAGTTCCTTGAGTTCAAAGGCATTGATAAACTCATTAAACTTTCTCATACTTGTAGTACTCCTTTGAAGTCCCCTCCTAAACACCAAGGCCCATCCCACAGACCTCTAATGTTTTCCAACTCATCCCAGAGATCATTCCTTTGCTTGTAGCCAGTAGGGCCATAGACATTAGTTAAGACCCATTCAAACCCATTTGTCACTTGCTTGAATTTGATAGAAACTGAGAATCTTCCCATTAATTCTTCCACTCCCTCCAACACTTCATCCTTCCACAAAGTGACTATCCCTCCAGATGAGCCCCAAGATGGACTCATTACCCAACTCAATCCATTTGCTCTCCACACACTTCTAGCCCCCCTTTTATCAATTGTCATGAGTTTAGATCCCTGGATTAAAAAAATATCTGGGTTCTCTTTCCTTAGGACCTCCTTTATTCTCTTTCTTGCATTCCCCAAGCCTCTCACATTCCAACTTACAATCTTCATTACTCCAATATAGTCTGCCCCGTCCTAAACCTTCTTTCCTAAGAGCCTCCTTTTCTTCCCCCACCCTTCCTCTCACTAAATTCTTTATCCCCCTCCACATCCAATTTCAGCTTCTCAACTTCACTTAGCCTTCTTTTCCTCCTTTTTCCAGCTTCATTTTTAATCTCCAAATACCTTTTCAGCTCRTTCAGATTTCACTTTGCACCCTAGCTTTTCAACAAATTAAGCTAGAGAGTCCTCTTTTTCATCTCCCTTTTTAGTCTGTATATGTCCGTCCTCTCTGTGCCTCTTGCTTTCCTTCTCCTGCTCCACCCTTCCTTCAACTATTTTGGATTCACTGTTCTTCCTCTCTACCACCTCTTCCTGCTCCAATTCCACCCTAGTCAAATTATCCAGCTCATTTATTATTAAGTTCCACATCCTCAGCTCCCTCTCATCCCCTCCTGTATCTCCCCACCAACACCACCTCTATGAGCTTCTAATCCAAGGGCCATTCGGCAAGGAAGCAGGACTGGAATGAGACAAACATCAAGAGCAGAGCGGGCGTTAGTAACCAAATCCGAAAACACAGCAATACCTGGGTCTAGAAGGATTGGACAATCAACAATTGGTTGGGTTTGACCAGTCAGCACCAGAGGATGACTTTGCAGGCCACAACCTAGACTTAATTCACCCCTGCCAGTACTTCTGAGGCTCTGCCGTTCATCCCCACCTGATATATCCATGTTTGAGATCTGGTGATTAACCGCTGTCTTCCGGCTAGTTCCTTGCCCCTCATTCAAATTCTGGCTTGAATCCTTCTCACCTGAGGTTCGATTTTCCTCCCTTGCATCCAGGTGGCACTCGGCTTCGTTAATTATCCGACTGTCTGTAGATGGTTTCAGCACTTCGTTAACATCTTCTGCCTTCTGAACGAAAAGAATAGCTGTGCTAAATGTGTCTTCCAGCTGTTCTTTACAGTCATCAGTCTGGGTCCCTGCTTCCCAATCCGTCTCTATGTCATCCTCTGATAGATCACAGCTTACCTAGCCGTCATCTTCTCCTTCAAATTCCTCTCTACTATTCCTGGAGTATGTGGGATTTGGTTTGTCTTCTCCCCTCTTCTCTTGGTCGCCTTCTCTAGGTTTAACAATTGGAAGCCATCGCATGTTCTGCCTTAATGAGTTTTGTCCACCATCGAACTGTACACTTGCAGCTGGTTTCGGCGCCTGTGGGGAAGAAGATAGACCCTTGCTAAGGTCTACCAACTCCACCTTTGATACCCGACTCACGTGACCACTTAAAGAGTCACATGAACCGCAAGTAACACCAATAGTCTTCTTGCGGTTCGACCCAGACCGACCCAGTATTAGTCCGATCGGGTCGTATGGTGTTCCAAACCTGCTCTAAATCGGCCCCTCCCTTGGTCTGACCGAGTTCCCCATTTGACCAGTTCTGCATAGGACGGACCAGCTACAGTGTTTCGTTTATTTTTAAAATTAAATTTATTTGAAACCTTTTCCATAAAAGATGCTCGGCTTCCCATACTTGACTTTTCAGCTTCCGAAGAAAATTTCTTCTCTTCTCAAGAAAAGGCTTCCTCCCCAGAAATGTTGTCGACGTGTCCATATGTCTTCTCCTTCTCGCCAAGTGTGACCCACCTCGCCACATCATCATCTTCTTCGAGCTTCTCCTTCCCATACCATTGTGACGCTTCAACTTCTGAGAGAACCCAGATCTTGTACCAGTAACCATTTGTGCACAGATGGAGTGTTCATGACACGGCTTCCGGCTTCAAACCTGCTACAAGAGAACACCCCCCATTGCCCGAACTAACTTCTCCAGGATGGATTTTTGCCATAAATGAAAGGGTAGGCCCAACAGTTTCAGTTTGAAGCTCCCATCGACAGAGGTCACCTCATTAGCCATTGGTCACCAGTTTTCGATTCTCACGACTCCTTCCTTTGTTTCCGAAATGGTAAATTCAACCGTTTCCTCTCCCACATCTAGTACTGCTTTATTTTCACTGAAAGGTATTAGAATAACAGTCCGGTGAAGCCTGAGTTTCTTCGTCACCTCCTCTAATAACCCTTTCCAATTTTTGACCTCTTTCATCGTAAAGAGGATTACTTTCTTCTCCCATTCTCCTTTCTCCCCTACCTCTGAAAATTTTGGTTCTGATATTGTGAATGCCACCGTTGGGTTATCTTGACTTTCAGCTGGCTCTTCTAAACCCAACTTTTCCAGCTTCTTCCTTCTTTCAATCATTTCCTCCTTTTTGCTGTGTCCACCGTCTACCTTCTCTTCCTGTGTCTTCACCGTCATCGACTCAGTCTCATATGTAGTATGTTAGCCATCTCAGTCCATCCTGCTCTTGTCGCCTTCAGGAATGATGATGGTTTGCTTCTTCTTTTTCTCGAACTTTTCCTCCAATGTTACAAACCAGCCTTTGGCATTTTTCCTTCTCTCTGCAACATACTCTCTCCACGGCTGTCTGAATGAAGCAATCCAGGAATCACACCAGCTTACATGGACTGCTCCATCCAGAAAACTTTGAAACCAAGGCACAGCTTCGCCCACTAGCAGAATCGTTCCTCTTCTGCCTTCTCTTATCTTTATCGTGAGATCCTTTTGGTAGAAACCTTTGGACTCCATACCTCGCATAGAAGTGAGCCAATGGTCTTTGACTACTTATTCAATATTGTCATCTTCAAGTCATGCATATTTCTCAATGTAAGAACTTTATACCAACAGTTCCAATAATGTGGTTATCCATTGGAACTATTGGATATCAAATTTTCTATTACCTTTTTTCCATAATCCATGGCAAGGGGACATTGAAGAGGATGTTGCCTGTAGAATTAGGGAGGGATGAATAAAGTGGAGAGGTACATCTGGGTTTTTGTTTGATTAGAGAATACAGTTCAGATTAAAAGGGAAGTTTATAAGATGGGTAAAAAGCCTGTAGTTTTGAATGGAACAAATTGTGGGGCAATCTTTAAGAAACACATCCATAAAATCAATATTAATGGAGATGAGGATGTTGAGATGAATATTTAGAAAGTAGAAATAATAGGTATAGAAATGGGTGTATTTGTGGGAATCTAGTGTGTAACCCCAATATGTGATAAAATGGGGAGAAGTGGACTAAGATGGTTTTGCCATGTGCATAGAAGACCAAAGAAGAAGTGATTTCATCCAAGTTGATAAAAGAGCCAAGTCAAAAAGGACATTGGTAGGTGTAGTAATAGATGATTCTATAGAGGTAATGATACTTGATAAAGTGGAATAGTAAAACATAATTCATTAGCCAAGTCATTTTTTTAAACCTGAAAAGAAATTCATTAAAAAAGGAAAAAGGAATCGCCTGCAAACAAAATAACAAAACAGAATTTCTAGGGAGGAGAAATGAAATAAGCCATCCAAGATACAAGATGAAACTGCCACAATATCTCCCCAATTGTTCCTCAAACCTTCCTAGAAACTTGAATAAATTCTAGAGATGACGAAATCCAAACTGCAACCTATATGTTAACATTTTGCTGAGTATATCGTAGAATGTAGATTCCAGAACGGTACCTGTCTATTTAGATTTCTGATTGGAGAAGCTAAAGCTTTCTTGGGCAATCTGAACTGCTCATTCAGATGGGTGTCAATGTGTTCAAAAGGTTGCCTTATTAGATTTTCTCTCCTTCCATGCAATCAGTAGAAAACCTTAAGTACAATGGAGATCCAGTGGATGCTGGGATGATCAGGGGCAAATTTGTGGTTTTCTTTTGAGGGGATGAGGGGATGGAAGGGGAAGGACTAACACTATTTAAGGAGCATCAATCATGAGTTTGCTAAGGGCATTTCTAAATTCCATCTCACATGTTCTTTCTGCCTTTTTGGACGTTGATTGTGCAGACTACATTGCATAATCAAACAATTTTCTTTCAATACCAATAAAGATCTCAAATGACATATTTTACCCCAAGCTTCCATTCCATTCTGGATCTTGTAACTGGTGGTCTGTGCTTGTCTCTCATTTCAAGTGAGACTATGACATATTGGCCTTTTCAGTTAATATATTTTTATAATCCATGCAGGTTAGTGTTTTGTGAAGAATTTCACATAATTTATTTGTGATACACTATATTCTGAAAACTCTATTTGTTTCTTTTATTTTCTTACAGAAATACCAGATAATGCATATATTGAATATTTTGCCCCAGAATACTCATTGAAGATTCCAACTGGAAACATGGTAGGCAATTTTTTCCCCATGAAGTCATTGGAATGAAATGGTTTACAATTTTAATCTTACTCCCCTCCACCTGTTGTTTGAGGGTAAATAAGATTTGGGCACATCTCACTATTGATGAAGGGGAATGCCCCTAATGATTAGCCAAAAGATACATGTTTTATAAGACAATGATACCCCTATGTATTATTGATTTTTATCAATATAAACAAGGGTTTCTTTGTGTTTTCACGGGGGACGTGCCTGGTCTATAAAAATGGGATGTGCCCTAATCAATTCTCTAAAAAAATCTTGGAAAATTAATTTGTTGACTTTATTGTGTACAAAAGTTGGGGTTAACATTTGTACTTGGGATACAATGAGATTGACTTTCTTTTAAGATAGTTTGCTAATGACATCTTAACTCATTACTTTTTTTATTGTTGGAGCAGGACAACTTAAATAGCAAGTCCTATCTTGGCACAATCAAAATGCAAGTGTTGGAAAATTTACGTTGCATCCAACATGCTCCAAGTGTACAAATGCAAGAGGTAAATTTGTGTATGACGAGGTTGAAAATATTCAATTTCTTTATTGTGTTTTCATTCTCCTTTTTTTCTATCATTTTTTTATTTCCTGGTGTTTTTGCATCTTTTGGCTGGCAAAATGTGATATACCAAAAGCAAACTCCATATACAAAATGTATGGAATTAAAGAGCATCATTCTTAGGTAAATGCCATGTTCCTTAATTAATGTTAAAAACTATGGATTTTTTGGAAGACATCCCAATTGCTTGTTTGGCTGATCTTGCCATGTTTCGTGGTTCTTGGTATTGTCATCAACTTAGGAACATTGCATTTACCCAAGAATGTGATGGGTTCTTGGTGCAATGAATAATTTGATGTCTTATACTTGCCACCCCTCGCCCCAATAAAAAAAAAAGAGACAATTAATACTTGTCTCTATTTGCAAAAAATGGATTATATGAGGTTTATTGTATCATGATGTCTGATGAACTTATCCATCTTCAGATGTTATTTATGGCTGAAAACTCCAGTTAAGAGAGAAAAAGCAGTATGAGTTTGCCATAAATAAAGAGAATGAGAGGAATTCCATTACTTGGTTGCAATGAAAAATCAATTTCTTTTTGCCAATTAGTTCCATTTCACCTCCAAACAGCACCAAACAAACTTCTTTGGAAAGACATAAGAAAATGAACTGAGATCGAGTAATCCTTTACAAGGGCTGAACTTTTAGCATTACAACTTGCAAGGATTGAGATTGAGAAATCTTCAACTAGAGGATTATTGTGGTAGAAGGAGACTTCAAGGTGATGGTTGGTTGGGTTAAAAATGACAATTTAGGATCTTGTCTGTCTGCTAGCCAATATTTTGGCTAGACAAGGAGTGCAAAGAAATGAGTTTTGGGGACTTATTCTCCTAGAAAACTGTGTGGAAATTGTAAATAAGGGTGAAGAGGTTTAGGTGGCTGGATCCAACCCAAGTCTATGTAAGGGTTCCTAGGCACACTTTTGTCTACTTGTACAAACGATAAAGTTTGATTTTTACTGGTAAAAAAGAAAAAGAAGAAATAAAAGGAGAGATAATCCCTAGAATCATTATAGGGTTCCTAAAGACCACTTTAAGGCATCTATATAAGGGTTCCTAGAACCATTTTCATTCTCTTTATCATTCATGAGATTAAAAGAGTTTTAAGGAAGCAGTTGGTATGTGGAGATGTTTAATGGCCATTTGGTCTGGTCTCCCAGTTTTGCAGAAACTTAAATGACTGGGAACTGACTTTCCTTCTTGCTGGGCAGATTGTATGAGGTGAAGGTTAAAACCAATTCTACTTCTTTTGTCAATCAAATCATGCTACTTTACACTTCTGGGGTCCTTTGATAACGTTGCTTTGTCTTGGATGTGGAAGTCTAAGGTACCCTTTCATTTTCTTTGTGTGGCTGGTTGGGAGAGGAAGGATTCAGAGTGGGGATACCTTAGCTAGGAGGGGTGTAATATTGAATGCTTGCTGTAGTCAGTGTGGGCTGTCTGATGAGACTGTTCACCACCTGCTCATGCACTGCCCTATCGTGGAAAAACCCAAGAAAAGCAGTTTCGAATGGCACCCAAAATGAAAGTAAAACAGGGATGAGGAGAAGCAAGCATAGAGAACACATAGATTTACGTGGTTCGACTTATAGCCTATGTCCACAGGTGAAGGAGGAGCAGAAATCCACTATGTAGTCAGCAGGAGAAGAAATACAGAGTTGTGCACTCACAACCTCACTCACAGAAACCCTAAACCCCAAATACACCCAATGTCTCCCTCTTCTCTCACAAGACAAAGACTTAAGTATACAAGAGAGAAAACCCCCGAAATACACAATTCTTCATATTCGGTTTGGACCTATAATCTGAATATGGATCAGGTCCATACCGCGGCCCAAGCCCTACGCTTCCATCACAAACACAATTCTTCATATTTGGTTTGGACCTATAATCTGAATCTGTAGTACCAATCTTCTTCACAATGCTATCTCCTTGTTCTACAACATCACGAATAAAATGGTATTGCACATCAATGTGTTTCGTCTTCTCATGGTACATTTGATCCTTGGTCAGATGAATAACACTCTGACTATCTCAATAGATGACAGTTGCCTTTGGACCCAAATTGAGTTCACCAAACAAACCTCTTAACCCAATAGCTTCTTTAACTGACTCAATTACTACTATATACTCGGCCTTAGTAGTAGATAAAGCAACTGTAGACAATAAGTAGCTTTTCAACTAACAACACAACCGCCAATAGGAAATACATAACCTATGAGTGACCTCCTCCTGTCAGCATAATTTGAATCAACATAACCCATCAAACTGTCATTGCTCCTCCCAAACTCCAAACAAGAATCTGATGTTCCTTTTAAGTATCTGAGAATCCACTTCATAGTCTTCACTACCTTCCAATGTGTATTGTTAGGACATGACATATATATGCTCACCACACTAACTACATGTGAAATGTCAGGTCGTGTGCAAACCATAGCATACATAATACTCCAAACTGCACTGGAATAAGGGACATCTGACGTATATCTTTCTTCTTCATTTGTCTGTTGTGATAAATTAGTTGAAAGTCTGAAGTGTGCTGCAAGAGGAGTACTTACTGGTTTAGCATCTTTCATGCCAAAATGCTTTAAAACCTTCTCAAAATACTTCTGTTGTGTGAAATATAACTTCCCTGCTTTTTGGTCCCTTTGAATTTCCATGCCAAGAATTTTCTTTGCTGCACCCAAATCTTCCATTTCAAACTCACCACTCAACTATGTTTTTAATCTGTTGATCTTAGTTAGTTCTCTTGCTGCAATAAGCATATCATCAACATAAAGCAACAACTAAACAAAAGAATCTGCAAGTTTCCTGAAATAAACACAACTATCATACTTGCATATGGAATACCCAAGAGCCACCATAAAAGAGTTAAATCTTCTATACCATTGTCCAGGAGACTGTTTTAAGCCATACAGAGATTTTTTTATTGATAAAAAAAAATATATATATTTTTTTTAACAAGCAAACATGGTCTTCCTTCCCTTCAACAACAAACCCTTTGGTTGATGCATATAAATCTGTTCATCAAGTTCTTCATGCAAGAAAAGTTTTAACATCTAACTGTTTTAATTCCAAATTATTCATGGCAATTAAAGTAAGAAAAACATGAATGGAGCTATGTCTAACAACTAGTGAGAAAACATCATTAAAATCAGCACCTTATACCTGACTGTAGCCTTTTGCAACCATTCATGCCTCATATCTAGCATCCTCTACACTTGGAGTACCTTCTTTCCTTTTGAAAACCCATTTGCATCCAACAATCTTCTTTCCTTTAGGTGGTCTTACCAACTCTCAAGTCTGGTTCTTATGCAAGAATTCAATCTTTTCATGCATAGCTGTCAACCACTTAGCAGAATCAACAAATGAGATAGCTTCTGCATAAGTATTAGGTTCTACAACATCAACATTCTCTGCAACTGACATTGCATAGGCAACCAGATCAGCATAACCATATCTTTGAGGTAGTTTAACCTCTCTCCTTGTTTTGCCTCTAGCAATAGAATATTGCTCCTCTTCTTCCTCTTGTACAAATTCTTCTATCTCAGTAGAAATGGGCACCTAAACTAATGTAAACTGAGGTGAAAGCATAACAAGAAATGGAAGACTCCTTTATCGGGTGAAGCATAACAGACTCATCAAAAGTAACATCTTTGCCAACTATGAATTTTTCTGATTTAGGATCAGGACACCACAATCTGTATCCCTTCACACCTGAAACATAACCAAGAAATATGCACTTCTTGGCCCTAGGCTCAAGCTTGCCTTCATTAACATGTGCAAATGTTGGACAACCAAATATTTTCAAATTTGACTAGTTAGGAGGGTTGCTAGACCATACCTCTTTTCGAGTCTTACACTTAATGGCAGTAGATGGAATTTAATTTACTAGGTGACAAGCCATATTAATTGCTTCCGCCCAACAATCCTTGGAGAGACCAGCATTTGACAACATGCACCTTGGTCTCTTTAGTAGAGTTCTGTTCATATGTTCTGTAACTCCATTCTGTTGTGGTGTTTTGACAACAGTACGGTGTGCCTTACAATGCCTTCATTTTTGTAGAACTCATTAAATTCATTTTCACAATCAGTCCCCTTTCACTCTTATGTCCTAGTCTCATGTGCCATAACTTGGTGGTGTCAGACTTAGATAGGGATGAGGTAAAAATTGCAATTGAACCTGTGATAGTAGTACGTTATAGCACATACAGACTTCCTATCTTCATGCCTTTCATCATAACAAGAGCACCCTTACTGACTTTCAAAACTCCACCTTCAGCTGAATACTTACACCCATTAGCATCTAGAGTGCTAAGAGAGATGGGAATTTTCTTTAAGCTCGGTACATGCCGTACGTTTGCCAATGTTCTCGCAACACCATCATGCATAGGTGGAGAACCAGTCCCTGTTGGGACACATATGGTAGGAACAACCCGAACGCAGAATCCTTTCATCCTTGGATTTGGTTTTGTCATTTGTCACTAAGAGAACATCAACATTCTCATCCTCAGCCACACTAGCCTCTTCATTCTTGGTTTTGTTTTTCAACATATAACATTTTGTATTAATGTGTCCTTTCTTGTGACAATAGTTGCAGGTCAAGTTCTTATGTCTAGATTTTGATCTAGACTTAGGTTTACTATTTGAGCGCATATCCTTAGACCTTCCTCTTGCAAGCAATCTAGAGTCCTGACTATCACCCCTATTTATAGTCAAGTCTTTATTATTCACTTCTTTAGAGAGTAATGATTTTTTATCATCCTCTGTACTAATGGTGTCTCTTCCATAGATGAGAGACTCTCTGAAAGACTTATATGAGGGTGGTAAGGAACAAAGTAACAAAAGGGCTTGGCCTTCATCTTCAACCTTAACATTAGTATTTTGCAAATCCATGATAATAGAGTTAAATTCATCAATATGAGATTTGATAGGTGTACCTTCATCCATATAAAAAGGAATAGTTGTTACTTTAAGTAGAGCTTATTGGCAAGAGATTTTGACATGTATAGAGACTCCAACTTCAGCCACAAACCCGCAGCGGTCTTCTCAAGAACAACTTCCCATAGAACTTCGTTTGATAGAAGCAGCTGAATCGTGATTAGGGCTTTAATATCTAACTCCTTCCATTCTTCTTCACTCATAGTTGTAGGTTTCTTCTTCTTCCTGTACAGAGCTTTGTGCTGTCCGTCTTGTCCCAAAATTGCATGCATCTTCACTTGCCAAATACTGAAACTGGTGCTACCATCAAACTTCTCAATACCAAACTTCATTGATGACATTGCAAGTGCCAAACAAAAAAAAATAGTTCTCTGATACCAGTTTGTCACAAAAAAAAACCTAAGAAAAGCATATTCGAGTGACACCCAAAGTGAAAGTAAAATAGAGATAAAGAGAAGCAAGCATAGAGAACACACAAATTTACGTGGTTCGGCTTATAGCCTACGTCCCCTATAGCTGGTCTAGGGTTTCCCATCAAAATCAGGAGAAACTGGAGAAAGTGGGAGAGTTTTGTTTCTGTTGGACTCTTCAATTTTGACCTAGGAAGTAGCGCCCTAATTTTTTAGGGTTCCTTGGATTTTCTAGGGGGGCGGTTCAAGTCTTACCTGTTTTGGAGGTTTTTGGAGAGCAGCTGCCTCTTCTCTCTCTTCTCCCGTCCCGCAGAAAAGGAATCTTTTGTGGGAGGGCCATCTAGGGCACCATAAGGGTGTCGTTGGTACCTAAAGTGATTTATTTGACATTCTTGCATATTACAATAACCTTCTACCCCCTTTTTGATAATTATGGACGGTAACGGAGTTGAAAGCAAGCTCGGGAGTGAAATAGAACCAGTGGGAGGTGTCAGAGACCTTTTTGGGGTTGGAACCATTACTACAATTAAGTTGGATGGTTCAAATTACTTGGAATGGTCACAATCTACAAAGATGGCTATTGGTGCTCGTGGGAAGTTAGGGTATAGCACTAGTGAAGAAGTGAAATCCAAAACTAACATCTCTCGGTGGGTACAGGAAAACTATATGGTGATAACTTGGCTGTGTAATTTGATGTCCCATATAAGTAATTTTTTTTTGTAGGCAAATACAACTAAGGAAATATGGGATGGGGTTACAGAAGCCTATTCATAGAGGGAGGATGTTGCTAGGGCTTATTAGTTGAGAAATTAGATTATTTCTACAAGACAGGGAGATAAACCTATTGCTGTTTACTTTTCAGCCTTAACACCCTGTGGCAGGAGATTGACCATCTGGAGACAGTTGTTTGGGAAACCACTAAGGATGCAGCTACCGAGTATGATATTGCAAGACAACACATTGTTTCCAGGGACAGTGTTACTCTCTCCCAGGCATATGCCTTTGTGTTAGGGGAAGAGAGCAGGAAAAATGTGATGATAAAAAATTCCGGTTTTGATCAATCAACCATGATTAGCACTGTGAGACCTAAACAAAGTGGAGACCGGAGTGGCAGTGAAATCAAGAAGGAAGACAAAAAGGATTTGATTTGTGACTACTGTAAGAAGCCTAAACACACAAGAGATACTTGTTGGAAGCTTCATTCTCATCTGGTGCCAAATAGACTCAAAAACAAGAAGGGAAATGCTCACATGGCAGTCACTGGTGACATACCGACCCCTCCCACTGTAGCTACTCTAGAGTCTGTTGCAGCTACTGCAGTGAGGGATGAAGTTAAGAGATATGGGCAGTTCCTAAATCTACGGGATACAATCAGTTCTAATTCAGTAACAGATGGACAACCAAGTACAGGTGGTTCTGGTGGAGCACACTCTACTTTCTTTGCTCACACAGGTAGTTCACATGCCATTGCAAATTATGTTTCTACTACAGGTAAAGAGGGGCCTCATTGGATTATAGATTCTAGAGCCTCAGAGCACATGACCCATAGTTCCACTATCTTTTCCTCTTACCAGCTTTGTTCTGGCAGAGACAGAGTCTCCACAGCTAATGGATCTCATATTCCCATTGTTGGGAAGGGGTCTGTCAAGATTAGTGATTCCATTTCCCTTCCCTCTGACCTTAATGTTCCCAGATTGAGTACTAACCTGTTATCTGTTAGTAGTTTGACTAAGAACCTGAACTGTTCAGTAATTTTTTGTCTTGGTCATTGTATTTTGTAGGATCTGGATTCAAAGAGGACGATTGGGAGTGGTCGTGAAGTGAATGGAATCTACCTCCTGGTGTGCTTCCTCCTCATCAAGGTCATCATGTCAGCAGGGATAGTGAGTCGGGGTTTGTGAGTCAGATTATGCTTTGGCATAATCGTTTAGGTCATCTGTCATTTTCTTCTTTGAGTTTCTTGTTTCCAAAGCTTTTTGAGTCTGTTAATTTGTCAAGTTTGGAGTGTGAAGGTTGTCAACTTAGAAAACATTGTAGACATTCTTTTAAAGCTAGTAATAAAAGATGTTAATTTCCTTTTGATGTTATTCATTCTGATGTGTGGGGACCTTATTCATGTTCCTTCTATGGGTGGTTATCAATATATTCTCTTATTTGTGGATGATTTTTCTCGATATTCTTGGATTTACTTAATGAGATCACGAGACGAGGTACCATCTTTGGTAAGGAAATTTCATCAGATGGTGCTAAAACAGTTTGGGATACGAATAAAGGTGTTCAAATTAGACAATGCCAGGGAATATTTTGAAAAACATCTTGCTTCGTATCTATTAGAATATGGTGTTGTCCATCAGAGCAACTGTTCCTACAGTCCACAGTAGAATGGTTTTGCAGAAAGGAAGAATAGGCACATTGTTGAGATTGCAAGAAGCATGATGATCACATCTACAGTTCCAGTTTGTTTTTGGGGTGATGCAGTTCTCACAACAGTCTTTTTGATTAACAGGTTGCCCTCCCATATACTTGGATTCAGCACCCCATTTAGTCTCCTTTTTCCTGAGGGGGAGATGTTCCAAATTCCTCTCAGAGTGTTTGGGTGTGTTTGCTTTGCACATATTCTTGGTCCTCATCGTCTGAAGCTTGATCCGAAGGCAAAGAAGTGTCTTCCTTGGATGTGCAAAAAATCAGAAAGGGTACTGCTGCTATGATCCAGTCTCTGGGAGTCGGTATGTTACTAATGGATGTTACCTTTTTTGAATCCACATCCTTCTTCTCGAAGAATCCTTCTCAGGGCTACCTTACCACCTCCCTTGCGTCCTGCTTCTCCGCGTTACTCACGACAGAGACTTCACAGGGAGGTTGATTCCAATGCAGCAGAACTCACATCACTTCCTGCCAGTTCCTTAGAGACTCTAGATTTAGTTGACACAGATTCAGGTATTCCACTTGATCCCTCTACTGTTTTAGTTCCCATTGATTCTACTAATCCCATTACAGATAACCTGAACCTTCCTATTGCTCATTGTATTTCACAATACTTATCCTACAGTGGACTTTCTCCTTCCTACCGTGCTTTCCTTTCCTCTCTTGACTCTATGTCTATACTCAAGGGTGTCAGCGAGGCTTTCTCTAAACCTGAGTGGAAGACAGCTATGCAGGAAGAAATGGAAGCCTTAATTAAGAATAAAACATGGGAAATTGTGGATCTACTTGAAGGCAAGGAGATTGTTGGATGTAGATGGGCTTACATAGTCAAATATAAGGCAGATGGAAGTATACAAAGGTATGAGGCCAGACTTGTTGCAAAAGGGTACACACAGACCTATGGCATTGACTACTTAGAAACCTTTGCATTAGTTGCAAAGGTGACTTTTGTTCGGATACTTCTTTCTCTTGTTGCCACATACTCTTGGCCCTTGTTTCAACTTGATGTGAAGAATGCTTTTCTAAATGGAGATCTGCAAGAGGAGGTGTATATGGATCTTCCTGTTGGTTTCTGTAGTGATGCTGAAAAGGGAAAGGTACGTAGACTTAAGAAGTCACTTTATGGTTTAAAGCAGTCACCCAAAGCATGATTTGACAGGTTTAGGAAGGCTTTGGTTGCTTTTGGCTACTCTTAGACTCAATCTAACCATACCTTGTTTGTGAAGCGGAGGGGATCCTTGGTGTTAGTTGTAATTGTTTATGTGGATGATATTGTTGTCACAGGGAACCTAAGTGAGATTGACAGTTTGAAGAAGAATCTACACAGGGAATTTGAAATTAAGGATCTTGGAGAGCTTTAGTACTTGGGCATTGAAGTTGCAAGATCAAAACATGAAATCTTCATTTCTCAGAGGAAGTATGTTCTAGATCTTCTACAAGAAATAGGGAAACTTGGAACAAAGGCAGTCAGTATTTCTTTTGATTAGAATCACTGAATTAATGCATCAGAAGGTGAGCTGGTAAAGGACATTGGGAGATATCAGAGACTTGTGGGGCGGTTGCTGTATTTGTGTATGACAAAACCAAACATCTCCTATGTAGTGAGCGTGGTGAGTCAATACATGCATGCGCCACGAGTCCAGCAGTGGGAGGTTGTTGATAGGATTCTTGCTTATCTGAAGGGATACCCAGGCAGAGGCATACTATTTGCTGATCATGGACAGTTAAAGCTAGAGGCTTATACAGATGCTGATTGAGCAGGATGCCTTGATGGCAGGAGATCTACTTTAGGAGTTTGCACCCTTGTTGGGGGTAACCTAGTCTCGTGGAAAAGTAAGAAACAAATAGTGGTGGCAAGGTCAAGTGCAGAAGCAGAATACAGGGCCATGGCACATGGAGTTTTAGAGCTTCTCTGGATCCGTTCCTTGTTATGAGAGATTGGTGTAAAGTCAGAAGAACCTATGATGTTGTACTGTGATAATCAGGCAGCAATTAACATTGCCCATAACCCAGTTCAACATGATTGGACAAAGCACATTGAAGTGGATAGACACTTCATTAGAGAAATGGCGACTTTTGGGGAAGATTGTCTCCCATACATTGCTTCTGATCTACAACTTGCTGATGTTCTCACAAAAGGTGTTGCAAGAAACAAGCTGGAGCATGATCTATGCAAGTTAGGAATGTGTGACATTTACTCCCAACTTGAGGGGGAGTGTTGAGTTGGGCCGATTTCTAGTTATTGGGCCCAGTTATTTATTTCTTATTTTTAAGTTGTTAAGTTAGGATGTTGTTGGGCTTTAGGCCCATTAGTTTATGTTTTTAAGTTGTAACTGTTCAGCTACTTAAGTAGCCGCCCTACTAAGGGCATTCTTGTAATTTCTTATTCTTTTAAGTTGAGTATATAATACAAAGAGAGGTTGGCAGCCAGAACTAATTCAATTCTGGTTGACATCCTACTCCTTTTCTTCTCTACTGCTGAAACTCTTCACCTTCTTCTTCTTTCTCTTCACAAGGAATTTATCTAAAATTACAATCAGTGATTTCTACTATATGCATGTCCAAAAGGGTAAATTTCATGAATAGTATATAAGATAATTTTGGTTAAAAATACTTATTTTATGAACTATAAACAATGTACTATTTTTCTATCATTTTTATTAAGGTTATATTATCAAAAATAAAATTGTTATTATCATAGGTAATTATAGATATCAAGTACATATGCATCAGACAGACCCAATTGTTCCGATTAATAAATGGGATGGTTCTGGATCTATTATATGTAACCAATTATTAATTGGTTCAGGACTGATACACCCTGTCTTGATCCAGACTCAACCATTTGACAACTTTAGTTTTATCATCTTAATAAAAATAAAATTCATATATATGATACAACACCTTCCATAAAGGGATAGGCTAACAAGTAGTAATAACACATAGAGCACACTAGCACAGTGCAAATATCCCTAGCAAGAGAAAGGTCCCAAGGGATAATCTTGTGTAGGGTAATCCAGGAATGGGATGGGAATGCAAGGAGCATCTTAAGCGAGAAAATAGGGGTGATCAGCAATATGCAGGGGGAGTTGGATGTATATTACCTGTTTATGGCTGCTTGTTGTACAGGGATTTCTCTTTTTGGTGATAAATTAATAAAATAAATACTTTCTTTACCCCTTACCCCCCAAAAAATGCTGTTTTCTTTGTACCTATGGTTGTGGATGGTTGGATCTTCTTACTCATCTCAATAAGATCTTTCTACTGTTAACCATAAAAAAAGGGAAGCTATCCCGTTTGGGATGCTCCCCAATTCAAAGATTCCCTCAAGCAAAGGACCCTAAAAATTCTATTATAACTGTATATGCTTACATAGGATTGGACATTCTGATTGCCCTAATAGACCAAAGGATTCTTTGGTCCATTCGGGAAGAAAGGAATGCTAGTATTTTTAAAAGGAAAAAGCTATCTATGGAAGCTATTATAGAAAACTTTTCCATTAGAGTTGTGCATTGTATTTAACTTTTGGACATTTTTCTTCTCTACTTGAAGGATGATATCCTTAGGGGATGGTAAATTGTTGCTTGTTCATCTTCAACCAGGGCCTAAACACAAAAGGAGAAGTGTTGTAAGACTCAGACTGGACTGGATGGTTGGTTGAACTAGTGACCTGGTGACCCAGTAACCTTTCTAGGTCCTAGTCAAATCACAGTTACAATGGGCTAACCACCTGGTTAATCATTAAAACCATGACCCAGTGAGCATTCTGGTTTCATGTCCAGTACTCCAGTCCAAGTCTTACAACATTGAAACGGAGTGGAACCCACCAGCTTTGAATCAGGCTATGCTCAATTTTGATGGGTGCAGTTTGGGGAATTCAGGTCGTCAGGTATTGGAGGTGTATTTAGAGACAACCATGGGGTTGTGATATGATTATATTCAGGTTTCAATGGTGTTGGGGACTCCACTACAGCATAATTGACAGCTGTACTCCACGGCATAAAGTTGGGTAAAACCGTAAAATTCTGAACATGAGTAACATGGTGGTGGAAGGAGATTCCAAGACTAGTGAGCTGGCTAAAGAATGACACCCTAGGGACTTGGCAATACGGGCATATGCTGAGAGAAATCAAGCAAAGAGCAAGGGAGTTGGTTGTTTCAGTTATTTGGGTACCTAGATCAGCAAACTGTATGGCTGATTCATTTTCAAAGCATGGGGCTTATAGGGAAAGAATGTATTGGGGGTAAAAAATGAAAATTATGAGTTATAGTTGTATAGCAAAGTAATAGTAGGGGTTAGGTGGTGAAGGCCAGCCCAAAATGGGGAACCAAGGTTCTTTTTTTTTTCCTGTACATACTATTCTTTTATCACATTCAATGAAGTTCGTTGTTAGCAATAAAAACACTCTTCTGACTAAAAATAATTCTCTGAAAGTACCTATAGTTTACAATGACCCAAAACCAACAAGCAAGGTGCCAATTGGCTGGTCGGTATGGTCTCCTGCTGGTTGTAGCTGAGACTTGGAATCTAATTGCGCCTGCAGCAGGGTTGGTGGGGTTTATGGGTTTGGGGGATGTGCTACCCCCTGTTGTGTAACCCCATGGAGCAAAATAAATAAATAAACAAGGACATCTAAAGGAGATTATCATGGTCAAATCCACACAATTAAATAAAATGTCAAAAAATAAAAAGCAAAAGAAATACAAGGAGCTATTATTTGATTTTGATCCCTCAACAAGGGTTAAGGGACCCCATCATTATCATTACATTTCTAGAGTGGATTGTATGCAAAAGACTAATTCTCTGTAGCAGATATATCAAAGTAGTTGCTTGTTGCAGTTTTATGATCCCTACATGGACCTATCAGTTCATGGAGTCACATTCTTCATTAGCCATAGCCCTCAACTTGGTCCGGTCTGTGATCCTAATGATTGGTTTCTTTTTTCAGGACTTGTTGTTTCATGCTTTCTTACTGGTAATCTAGTATCTGATTTTTTATTTGAAAGTGAATCTTGACCTACCAATTGGTGGATCTTGTCTTGGGTTGCTTTCTCACCTTAGTTTCCGATCCTAACTGTCTAATAAATAACTGGCCTATTTCTGGATATGGTTCACTTGGAGGTACTTATTTTCTGGATGTGGCTTGTCTGTGTCACCCCATCAATGATATTACCCCTTTGATCCCCAGAAGAGAAAAGGAGGAAGGGGCAAACGAAGGAGAAGAGATAAAAGAGCCATAGCCATACAAAGGCTGCATTTGGCAGGACTAACCTCCTTTTTGCAGTTAAAAACTCAGTGTTCATAGGGGCATTTTAACTGCAAAAAGGAGGTAAGTCCTTAAAATAAGGAATGCCAAATGCAGCATAAATAGTTTGCAGCGAAAGTATGAAAAAAGAATATGCAATGTTTTTGCCAATGGTGGCTGACAAATTATGCCCATGGTTGTTGCAGGTTCCACCTGATTTCTACATCCCTGATTTTGATGAAGATGAGCAGAATCCTGATGAACGGGTGGATCGTAAGTGATATGTCACTATTACTTGCTATTTTAGTGCATGGAATTCTCTCTGCCAATATGTATTGGACAGAAACTCCTATTCATAGAGCATGAATCTCCTGAAAGCAAAAATTCTGTAACACGCTGAGAGCATGTCATCCAATCGCATATTGAGAATATCTCCTGTACTTGTATGTTGAATTCATGGGGAGATATTACCTATCTACAGTTGGATGCCGTGCTCTCAGGGTGTGTACACGAGTCTTGCTTTCAGGAGATCCTGCCTACCATTCATATGGAAATTTATTGCCTATTTCCCTTGTTGTTGACCTCTGAATACTTGTATTTCAGAGCATACTCAAGACAAGCAGATCCAACGAGATGATGAATATTATGAGGGTGACAATGATAATGATCACATGGATGATACATAATATTTCCAGTTGCATAATTTTAGTTATATCTTCAATTTTTTTAGGGGATAGATTTTTGATTTACTGGGAGAAGTTATTAGAGACCAAAATCTGGTCAGAGATCTTTTTTTCCTCTATTGTAAATACTGTGTTCCATTCACGTAATTTTCATGTAAAACACAATATATCATATGGATGTTCCGTATAGGAGGGATTCGAACTGAACCTTCATGTGTTCCATGTGTTTGTGCATATGTAAAACTGTTTTATCTCGTACCACTTCCATTAAAGTGATCATTTAGGCCGTAAATGAACTTGGTTAATAACACTATGCATATGATTTATGTTTTGTTGTTTGAATAGTGACTGGATTGCCGAGTTAAGTCTATAGACTGGATGATTGGTTAGATAATGCATTAAATTACATAATCAACCAATCATCCAGTCTATGGACTTCACTCTGCAATCCAGTCACTATTCAAAAAAAAACAAAAACAAAATACATAGTGCCCTTGGGAGGGCTTTTACACAACAACTTCTGGGGTTGCAAGGTAGGCCCCAGACGGAAAGCCATGAAGCTGTGTTTGATGAAAAACCTGAAAAGCCAAAGGATTATATGAGCTGCAAAATCAACTTTCTAGTGAAGCTATTTTCAGTGGATTCTAAGAAGTGGTTCTGTGAAGCAGCTCAATCAGCGCTGAAGCCCTCCCAAACGGGAGGCCTGCTTCTAGCTTAATGTATGTGACAAGGATCAGGACTGGAGATTCGGTCAAGGCAAGTCCATGCCAACATCCTCTTGCAACCTTGCATCAGCAATATCTTCCCATTAAGTTGAGCTAGGTCCCTATTTCGGCTCAGCTTTTTGAACCATGGTTCGGCCAACTGATACTACATTAATTTCTATATATTTATTTTAAGGATTAGTTATTTAAATATACCTTGTGGTTTGACCAAACTACTTAAATATACCCTATCGTTTGCAAAACTACTTAAATATGCCTTGTTAAAGCATTTATGCTGTGTTTGATTTGAGAGAAAAGGTAGGGAAAAGAAAGGAAACCTATACCAGATTTGTATATGTGACAAAAAAATCTCGAACCAATTTCTCTATATCCGATGTGAATCCTCCTTGGAAGGCGTGTATATCTTATAGAGCCCAATTCTGATTCTGGTTTGAACGAAATAAACATAGAATAGGTGATTTCGATTCCAATTCCAACCACAAACCTAACAGGCCTTTTTTTAGGTGAGGCGATTTCCTACTCACTTTTTTTACCCACTCTACCCGCCGTGAATTGGAGCCACACATCTCTATTATAAATTGAGAGATGTGTGACTGCAATTCACGGCGGGTAGAGAGTGGATAGGAAAAGTGAATAGGAAATCTGGGCTCTTATATTAGAAAAGTCATTGTTTCTTGATTTCTTTTTTATTAAAAACAAACTTAATTTTCCATGAAATCATAGGTTGGGGTTAAAATTGTTTTGCCGTTTCATTTATGATAATCCAGTGCAAATTGATTGTTCAACTTGTGAAATAATAACTGGTTCCTCATAGTTCATGAGTCAGCATAACTGCATAAGTGACAAACCAAGAATTTCTAATGGTCTACACCACAAGTTCCTTAATCTTTACCACTTGACCACTTTTCCTACTATTTATTGAAATTTGTAGGGTATTTAGGAGGTGTTTGCCAAGTCTTTTTGTGTGGTATTTTAGGCTTTTCAAAGCTTGGAAGACTAAACTTTGGTCTTTCTCTATTTGGCAATGAAAGATAGGAAGTCAGAAAGACCTATGCTCTAAAAAGTTTATGAAAGCCCAAACTGGTAAAAAATCTAAAAGCTTCAAATTAAATGAAGATTCCTGTCTTTCTATCCTTAAATCTTTCATTTAACAGCTATGTAGATCATGGTAGACTAAGACATTAACCAAACGGTCCAAATTTTTAAAAACAAGTCTCTAAAATTTCATTAAATCTTATAACCATCTATGATGTCAGAAGATCTTCTTAAAAAGATTTATCAAACAACACCTTAATCAAGAAGGCAAGGGGTGAGTGACAAAGATGAAGTACATGAATAAAGGCTGCATTCGAGCTCTTTAGTGCTTGAAGGATTAGAGTTCCCAAATGATGATACTGGACTTAAAGCT
Organism: Nelumbo nucifera; assembly: GCF_000365185.1. The sequence goes on along the minus strand of NW_010729241.1, from coordinate 580,864 downwards.
TTTTTGCATGAGACCTTAATTAGAATTTGACACCTTCTAGTTCCTAGTTAGATGTGTTTTCCAGTAGGGCCGTAAATGGGTCAGATTCAGTTAATCCAAATTTGAAACCTGAAATATTGAGTTCGGATTTCGTCCAATTCCGTTCTATTATCATTAAAATGAAAGAAAAAATTAATTATTTTTAAGTTCACATATAAAAAGTTATATAAATATAGAATATTACACAGAAATATTATATTAAATATAATTAGACTCAGATTGGATCTGATGGGGCCATATCTGAAAATGTTTTGATTATTAAATGAATGCAGGACTTAATATCCAAATATAAGTAGTTGGTCTAGATGTCAGATTGGATATTGGATTTTCAGTCCATCGACAACCCTGGTAAGTGCATTTACCAGCACCATTCCCAGATTGGATTTCTAGATGTCAGTAGTTGGTCCAGATGGTGCAAATCGGCACCATTCCCAGGAAAAGGCTTACCCAGGTAAGTGCATTTATCCATGTTCTTTTATTTTTCATGCAAATTAGGCAATTATCCATAAAAATCCATTATCAAAAGGGGCATTTTTTCCCATTCAAGTATTGGCAACTTTCCCCTAGATGGGAAAGTTAATTTATCCACATAGGAGATAGGTATCACTTACCCGGGTAAGTGATACACGGGAAAATAAACTTTCATTAGTCCCCACATAAATCTGAAAAATGAACATGGATTTCTTGGTCAATGAGAATCAAAATCCCATTGACCAACTTTCCCCCCTCTCAAAATCCAAAAAGAATGCCCCCTTATTTCTAATGTTGTAGAACCTAAGCAAAACAAAACAAGATGGCTTGTGTGGTGAAAATGAGCTAGGAGATAAAATGAGTATAAGTTTCTCTTCCGCATGTATCAAAATGTAAGGGATGAGAAGAGAAGAGGGTATCAAGCTCTCCGCTGATCCAAGGGAATTGTTTCTTCCACCCTCAAGGAATGGTGCTGGTTTGCACCATCATAAAGGTTGAAGATGAACTATTAGGGTTTTGGTAATGAAATCTTGATATACTTATTATCATGTGATGGATATTTATAAATAAGCCATGATAGGCCATTATAACCAAATTAGTGTCTAAAAGTTGAGAATAATGATAATCAATTATTGGCTATGTAGGAAATGAATTGGTTACAATGATGTGACATGCTCAAATAGGTTATAACGATTCATTGGTTGCAGGGAGTGGGCTGAGTCTATGGCTGGGATTCATATAATTCTTCCCCACTAGGCTAGGCCTTATTCAAGAAATTGCTTTTCTGAAGACCGCCCATCTCTTCCATGTAGCGTCCATCAGGGGTGAGCATGGGTTGGGTCGGTTAGGTTCAGTGGCAGAACCTAGAACCTACCCTGTAGGGGTTAGTCCCAAGTTTTTGGAACTAGAACTTACCCTGTGAAGGTTGGTTCTAGCCTTGGAGGTTTTAGGGTTGGTTCTTGGGTCTACCCGTAGAACATGTTTTTTCTTTATTCCCTCGTTCAAAAAAAAAAAAAAGAAAGAAAGAAAGAAACATACTCTTTAAAAACATGATTTTCAATAAAGGTGTAGATTATATATAGTTAAAATTTATATTATCTTTATTGATTAAATTGAGTAACTTAATATGTAGATTATCATTATATGGTTAAAAACCTATAATTTAAATTTAAATTTTGTATATATTAATTTTTACATTACTTATTGTACACATTTAAATATTAAAATAAAAACAAATGATCAAATAACTTAAGTAACTCAATGGTCAAATGAGAGCATGGCCTGTGTAACCATTAGCATTTGGGTTCAAATCTTCATATCTCCAAGAGTACTTTAGGGTTTATTTCAAGGCAAGTTCGGTTACAAGGTAGGCTTTATCAAGGTCGGTTATACCAATGACAATCAAGGTTCATTCAGGTAGGGTAAGCCCTTAGACCCTGGAACCGGCCTGGGTGGGGGTTGGTTCCAAGAATTTGGAACCAGACCCTACCTTGTAATAGATTGGGTAAGGTTGGTTCAAGGCCGATTCCATTCAGTTCTAGGTAGAACCTTCCCATTTACTCACCCCTAGCGTCCACCGCTATGATGCCCTCCCGTTGAACTAATGCCTCTGAGATTGCCTTGTTTCCCTTCTTCACTAGTCTATGGCCCAATATGGCTATGGGATGAAGTTTGAATTTTTCGTTCTCAGTGAGTGGAGGCAAGTTGGGTTGGAAAGGCAGTGTGAGCTTAATTTCTTTTTCAGCCACGAGACATGGAAAACAGGGTGGAGTTTACGCCCATCTAGTTGTTGCAACTTATAAGCCACTGGTCTATGCGGTGGATCACCTTGCATGATTCATAGAAATGAGCAGATAACTTTTTGGATTTTCGAGAAGTAATGGAAGTCTGCCTATAAAGTTGGAGCCGAAGAAAAACCTAGGGGATGTTTGGTATGACTTCCATTTATTAAATAAATATTTGTACTTAATTTGTCTTCAAAACTGGGAAAAAGTGGTTGATGAACATTTTTATAGTGTTCGTTGATAGCTAGGCACCACATAAGCGGAATGGTAAATAAACACCTTTGTGTTGGGGGAAATGTTAAAATGAAGCTTCCCCTAATGATTAGCTTGTGCACAAACCAATACAAACATTTATAAGATAAACAAGCTTACCGAATAACAATTTGGGACAAGCACCTACATGGCGATGAAACGGCACCATTTATTTAATAAACGAAAGCCATACCAAACACCATCCTAGTCATTTTACCCCTAGCCATAGTCAAGCTATGCCTAAATTCTTCCAACATTTGGTCTCTTTTCCTTATTTCATATTTAACTGCTTGAACCCTTGTAGTACCTAACACATAAGAGAGTAGAATGGGTGGATGGGTGCCATAAACCAATTGGAAGGGAGTGGACTCGACTACCAAGTGGTAGGTGGTGTTGTACCACCATTTTGCAAGGGGAAGCCATTTAATCCACTGATGAGGGTTTAGACTTGTAAGGTAGAGCGAATATGTTTTAAGGGTTCTCTTCAAGACCTCTGTTTTTCCATCCATTTGCGGATGGAAAACAATGCTCATGTTGAGTTTAGTTCCCTACAAGCGAAAGAATTACTCATAATAAAATACTTGTGAAGACCAAATCCTTGTCACTAACCACCAAAATGGGTATATCATGCAACTTAAAGACCCCCTCTAACAACACTTGCGCCACATCTTAGGCCGTGTAAGGATGGACCATGGCCAAAAATTGATTGTACTTGGTCAAATGATTGATTTCCTATTTTACACTGGCAACCCCTTAATAAAATTCAGATATTTCATTCCACACCTTTTTTGGAATTTTTAATGGTTGTAACCCCTGTGTTGGCAAATTTTTTTTGTTTTATTTCTTTAACACGTGTCATATTCCTATACCCATTGCTTGACTTCCTTTCTGTATCCCCTCCAATAACAAATGCTCCAAAGCCTCTGTATGGTGTTATAATATCCAAAGTGCCCCCGGTTGGAGTTGCATGTGATTCTTCAAATAGTTTGTGCCTATACGAAGAGTTTGAACTGAGCATTACACATCCCTTCTACCATACCAAGCCCCGTTTGAACTCGTATTTTGATCTAGACCCTTTACCCTCCTATATGAACTTAATGATATGTACTGTGACTTTGAATCTTAGTCATTTTCTTTCTTGAGATCCTTAATCCAGCTAGGTATGGGCCTCGAAATGGCTTGTAGTTCCCCTTATGTCCACTTAGAAAGGGTATCAACCACTGCCTTATCTCTTCCTTTCCTGCATTTGATTTCAAATTCATATCTTAATAATTCGTTGATTATTTTTTGTTGAGTTGGGGTATGTAACGTTTGCTTCAACAAATAATCTAAACTTTTATGGTTTAGTAAACTTGCTACCTATGATATAGGGTCTCCACTTTTTTTTTTTAATTTTTTATATCTTCTCAAGGGCTACACAATGGGGATAACCCATCCCTCAACCCATAACCCCCTAACCCAAGTACAAGTGGGATTCAATCCTAAGTCTCCACAACGACCAACATGAGACCTTAGAGTTTGAGCTGAGTTGTGCCTATACTAAGAGTTTGGGTTAAGCATTACACATCCCTTTTACCATACCAAGCCTTGTTTAAAATCACATTTTGATCCAAATCCTTTGCCCTCCTATATGGACTTAATGATTTATTATGGCATTGAATCTTGGTCATTTTCTTTCTTGAGATCCTTAATTCAGCTAGGTATGGGCCTCGAAATGGCTTGTACTTCCCCTTATGCCCGCCTAGAAAGGGCATCGACCACTAACTTATCTCTTCCTTTCCTGCATTTGATTTCAAATTCATATCCCAACAATCCACTGATTATTTTTTGTTGAACTAGGGTATGTAACATTTGCTCCAACAAATAATCTAAACTTTTATGGTCTAGTAAACTTACTACCCATGATATAGGGTCTCCATTTTTTATTTGTAGTATCTTTTGAAGGGCTACACAATAGGGGTAGTCCATCCCCCAACCCATAACTCCCCAACCCAGGTGTAGGCGGGATTCAATCCCAAGTCTCCACAACGGCCAATAGAAGACCTTATCARCTAGCTGGTTGGCACCTTACTGGGTTTCAATTTTTGAACCGCAAGCACCACTGCCAACAATAGGGGTAGTCCATCCCCCAACCCATAACTCCCCAACCCAGGTGTAAGCGGGATTCAATCCCAAGTCTCCACAACGGCCAATAGAAGACCTTATCAGCTAGCTGGTTGGCACCTTATTGGGTTTCAATTTTTGAACCGCAAGCACCACTGCCAATAATTCTTTGTCATATGTTTATAGAAGTTATTTTTTATCCTTTTCACTTTGCTGGTTGGAAGTCATTAAACCAGCAATACCACTCTATCACCTTGCCTTCAAACCTAAGACTTGCCACCAAGAACTACTGCTCCTTTGAAACTTCTTGCAACTCAAAATACTATTTGATCAAGAGACACCCATCTAGATTTGTGCAATCAAACCGGGGTAACTCCACCTTGACCCTCCTCTAATTTTTTGCCTGAAATCCACTTCCCTGTTCAAATCCCTTAGTTCTTAACTGCAATGACCTTGCGCCAGTTGGAGGAGCTGTTTGTTGAGGATCACCACTTGATGGACTTAGGATGTTGAGCTTATTGAGTATCTCATCCATTCTCCAACTTAACTCTGCTTGACCTCTAGCTAGATCTGCTTGGCTTCGCTCAACAACACTCAACCGTTGCTTATAGTTTTCCATTTGGTCATCCACTAGATCAAGCAACTCTAATACCAAAATAGTATTAAGTTCTTTGATATGAGTGGATCATTTCTTCTGCCATCAAGGAATGGTGCTAGTTAGGGGTGAGCAAAAAAAATTGAAAAATCGAATTGACTGAAACCAAATCAAAAAATCGGTTAACCAAATCGGTCGGTTCGGTTTCGGCTAACCAATATAAAAAACCAACAGTTAATCAAACCGACCGGTATACATATATTTCTATTATGTATTTTTTATATATTATAAATTAATAAATATGCATTATATAAATATATATATTTATAATATATTGTATATTATTTATTATTTAAAATATAATATTATATATATTATAAAAACTAAAAACACCAAAAAAAGTGATTGGTTTCAGTTCGGTTCCGATTTTCCAAAAATCGGTACTACCGGTTTTGTTCAAAAAAATACCCCGTGAGCACTCCTAGTGCTAGTTCTTCTTTGGTAATGAAATCATGATATCCTTTATTCTCATATGATGGATATTTATAGATAAGCATGGTAAGCTGCTACAACCATGTCTAAAATGGTGAGAATAATTATATTGGTTGTGCATGAAATGAATTGGTTACATTGATGTGATGTGCTCATGTAGGCTGTAACATTTCATGGTTGGTACTGTTTTGGGTTAAGAGCTGGACCGGGTGGTTTACATTGTAAGGAGTGGGTTGGGTCCAGGGCAGAAATTTGTAATTTTGTAGCAAAGAGAATGTTTAATAACTTTGGTGCCATTTAACAAGTCTTTTTTAAAAGATCTTTCTGAAGATTTGATGGTCAAAAGATAGTGTGAACATTTACATAAAGATCTTGGTGGCTCATAAACCATTTAGTTGGAAATACATCTTTCCATATGAAGATGAGACTTGAGTATGTGAAAAAAGGCGAGAAGTTCCATTTCTAACTTTCCAAAATAAGTTTGAATCTAGCTTCTTGTGTCTTTTTATTTGGGGCATGGTCTTTCGGTAGAAAGATCTTCCCCCAACCAAATGAGAGACGAAAACACTAGCTATTGGATTTCTAAAAAACTGATGACCCGCACGAAAAGACATGCCAAACAAAGCTTTATTTTAAGACAATTTTGTCATTTTTCATTATTTTTTGGTAATCTAGTTTTCCCTAATGTCATACTCTCTAATTATCACCGAGTTTGTCAATTTGAAAAACCGTGTCATTAATTTTTAAAAAGTACTTTTGATTTTTATCTATTATTAATCTTTTTCTTGTTCTTTCCCCTACTTAATGTTCAATGGGTCAGTTTTCGGTACAGGGTTAGGCCATCAAATAAGTTGAAATTTGTCTATTTCTTACTTTCCTTCGTAGCTGTACAAATTAGGAACGATTTGGGCTGAAAATATTACATGAAAAGAAAGTCTTTACCTATTAGCCAGAACTGATGCTGTGGTCGGTATGTACTTTTGTTACTTATTTCTCTTTCAAAGATATCAAATATCAAGATTTTCTTTCTCACCACACAAATATCAAGTTTCGGGTCTCTACTCCAAATTCATAACAAACTTCCACCACAGAAGAAAATATCTAACAAACTTTACTTTGAACGGAGTCGATTTGTTTGTGTTTTATGGATTTTGATTAGTAAGAGGTCCCTCACATGAGGGCTCGAAACCTATGCTCATGTCTGATTGGGTTCCACCTCACCTCAGCAGTCAATTCGTATACCACATATTTTGTCAATCCCATTGGGGGCCCTAAATCATTTGCTGAGTTGGTCACGTGGGGAATAAGGGATGGAGAGAGTTGGTCTACTCATGACCTTTTATTATAATAGAGATCCTAACTTTTGCTCTGATTAAATTTAGATTTCAATTAATCATGTCGGCGGTGTTTTACATTTTATTAATTCATATTTTATAAAATATACTTTTGTCGTTTAATAAGATGTTAATAAAAGATATTATTAATATACATCTTTTTACTGCATGATACAATTGATACAGGGTAGATTTTTCTTATTATAAAAGAGAAAATAGTCCAATTCAGGGCCACGCCTTCTTGTTTTAGAAAAGTTTGTAATCTTCCATGTGGTGGCTTTAATATCTATGTGAAAATCAACTATTTTTTCCAAAGTTTTTAAAACCGACCTGGAGATTGAACCGGTCAGGGGATCGGTTACTGGGTAGAATAGTTGGTTCGTTCGGACAAAAAATAAAAAAATAAGAACCGGTCAAAACCATTAAATGATTCAATCGTCCAGGTTAATGGTTTGCTGATTAAATCAATGCTTTTTTGTAAATATTCGATTTTAGGGAAAAAAAGAAACTAGTCATTTGACCAGTTTCTGGCTTTTCCGGACCAACCGTCTGATCCGATCCGTTTTTGAAAACCATGATTTTCTGAGTAAAAGTTAACTCAGACGTCTATTTGGAGGGACACTGAATAAATCATCTTAGCTACTTGGTCGTTAGTGGTCCTGCCTGAGGGGACCATAAAGAAATTGAAGATGTGCTAAAGCCAAATACAACCTTCCTTCAAAAGTTCAAAGTAAATTGTCACATGCAAAAAAGATGCGTGTTACATAGGCAAATGCATTTGTGTTTTCTAACTTCTTGCACTCCTGCAAATTTGAGCCGCATGATTGCAGCATGAGTTTATATTGGGGACAAAATAACTAGGCAAAGGTTCTTTAATTTTAAGTGATTTGCATTAGAATTTAGGTCAAGGGAAAAAGTTAGTCAATGAGATTATGGTTTCTATGACCAATTTACTCGTGTTCTTATTTCAAAAACGTGTGAGATCTACAATAAAATTGGTTTTATACTTTTCTCAGACTTGGATAAGTTGAATTTTCCAAATAGAGGGTAAATGAAAAAAAAAATTAAATAATAAAAAATGGTACCAGAAGATACAACCTAGAAAACACTAACTCGGTAAGTGCACCTACCCAGGAAAATAAATTCCTGAAAACAAACAAGGCCTTAAAAATGACATTCTTTTGGTATTAACATTCGTACATTCAAATGATATAAAAGACCAAAAACGGAGTAATGTGATGGGCATCTTAATCTCCCCAATTCCCCCATCTAATTCTAAATATATTGTATATTGTGATTCACAAACGGGGAAATGATTGACAGAAGGCAACGGGGTGGGGCAGGGAAGGAGAGCCTCTCCCCATCCCCGTCCCCACGGGATCTTCATTCACCATGATTTTTTATAATGTTAATCATTTTGTTTTTGTTTTTTATTTTATTTAAAAAATAAAAATAAAATAATTAAAATTTATAATTCTATTAGAAAAGATTCAAGTATATTCAATTATATTTTTAAAAATATTAATATAATAACTAAATAATATTATTAGAACTATCATTAATGATTATTTAATTAAATAGTATAATTACTCACTATTATTGATAAATGTTGTTAATAATGTTCTGAGTCTTCTAACAACCGGCAGTTCGACCATCCGGTTCGAACGAATGGCCCGTTCTGACAACAAAAATTACAAGCAAAAAATTACGGAACCATTTTGGCCACCAGTTTTTGGGTCGATGGTTCAATCATCCGGTTCGAACGGAAATTCCATTATGACAACAAAAATTATAGGCAAAAAATTGAGCTTATGAGGTCCATTAAGTAGTATTATACGTGTTATGTTATTCGAGCACGTGACTCATATGACCCAAAAACGGAACCGTTCTGGCCATTGGTTTTGGATCGACGGTTCGAACGAATGGCCCATTCTGACAACAAAAAATTACAAGCAAAAAATTACAGAACCATTATGGCCACCGGTTTTCAAGTCGACAGTTCGATCGTCCGGTTCGAATGGACCACCCATACTGACAACAAAAATTACAAGCAAAAAATTGAGTGTGTGAGGTTTATTGAGCAGTATCATACATGTTATATCATTTGAGTGTGTGACTCATACAACCCGAAAAATGAAATCGTTTTGGCCACTAGTTTTTGGGTCACCGATTCAACCATTTGGTTTGAACCGACGACCTGTTCTAACAACAAAAATAAAAAAAAAAACAGCCAAAAAACCATTGAATGGGTCAACGGTTTGACCACTTAGGTCAATGGGTCATTGACCGATTCAACGGTTTTTGGCCAGGGACCGGGTTTGGGGTAAAACGGAATTGGTTGCCTGGACGGTTCCCAATTAAAAAAAAACGGACGACCCATTCTGACAACAAAAATTACATGCAAAAAATTGAGTGTGTGAGGTCCATTAAGCAGTACCTTACGTGTTATGTCATTTGAGCGTGTGACTCATACGACTTGAAAATGGAATCGTTATGGCCATCGGTTTTCGGGTCAACGGTTCGACTGTTCAGTTTGATCGGATGACCCGTTTTGACAATAAAAGTTAAAAAAATGACTAAAAACCATTGAACGGGTCAAACGGTTTGACCACCCGAGTCAATGGGTCATTGACCGATTCAATGATTTTTGGCTAAGAACCGAGATTAGGATAAAACAGAACCAGTTGCCTAGATGGTTCCCGATTAAAAAAATAAAAAAAAAACGACCAAAAACCATTAAACAAATCAATGTATCAATGGTTCGATTGCTCAGGTCAATAAGTCATTAATTGATTCAACGGTTTTTGGCCTGAGACGGGGTGAATGGATCAACGGGTTGATGGTTCCATTCCAGCCCACTCATAACATTATGGGCTGGCCAGTGACCATCCAATTAGCCAGCTCAACACTTCTCTAGTTGAGCCGAGCCGTGGACGGACGTCCACGGTCCACCAATGGCAGTCCGACCAGTGACCAGACCCTCCAAAGTCCAAAACCTCGGGCCATGAGCAAAACCATTAGATTTAGAGGTGGGACATTGTTTGGAAAATCCAATGAACTCTGCAATTTCAGATAGATTACGGTATCCATTTATTTGGAGTTTGGATTAGTGGGTCGACGTGGTATCAATATCAAATTGCTTTCTAGTAAATAAATTTATACAAATTTGTTGGACAGTGAAATTTACACAAAAGCAATTATACAAAATTGCTTTCTAGCAAAATGACTATCGTACATTTTTTGGAAAAACCTTTTACCGTACATTTGGAATACTGTGTGTGTATGGAACGCAGCTGTTTATAGACCCACCCGAAAATGACACAATGTTCAAAATGAGTGGTATTTGGTGATTAGTAAATCGTACAGAAAAAATAAAATTTGTACGCTTAGCATTACTCTTCAAAATTGAAAAGCAAAGGCTTGGACTGGAAGTTTTGGAGTTCCGTTTGCCACACGCGGAAGCAGAACACCTGTCAAAACGATCAAAACGGTCTTCTCAAATTTCTTTCCCGGCATTTTCTGGCTGCAAATCTTCGTTTTTTTCTCAAATTTCGTTTTTTTCTATCATTGAACAAGTGGTGGGGTTTCTTCATGCTTTCAGCATTTTTTCTGTGGTTGAAGACGCTTAAGAGAACCCAAGTTTCCGATCTGTTTCTCATTTCTGGATCGAATTCGTCGGATTGGATTGCAGTCGGTAAGAGCTGAGGATGAGTTTCTTTCATTTCTCAGCTTTCACTGTAATTTGATGTCTGTGTTCAGAAAATGGTTTCTGTTATTTTTGTTGTTGTAGAATCTGACATAGCAGAAGGCCTAGTTAAGAGTTGTTGAACTTGCTGGATGGACAGTAGGTTAAATTTATTAGTGTCTGTTTTTGGTAAACAATGAATGTTGGTATTGATTAATACTGGTCCTGTATGCCCTGTTCTCTCTGTTAACATCATTAAGTAGAACTTGGTTTTCTTCTCTTGTGTCAACATTTTTTTTTCTTTTCTTTTTGCTGCAAGCCTGCAACTACATGTCTCCAGCCTATAAAATATAGCTCTAGTAAACTGATGCATAGGTGTCGTTGATGATTAGCCGATGCGACTTAGTCCAGATATTTTGAACCTGAATCTTCTTTTAGAGGCTCTTTTCTTTATGATAAACTGTTTGTGGTTTTCGGATTTTTCATGTAGACGCTGTCCTTCTTGTTTGTCTGAAATTTCTCTTACTATAATGTCTGTTGAGATTAAAAATCATATACTTTGGCTTGATCACGTCTCCTGAGTTGCCTTCTGTTGATTTATTTCTTTTTTTTTTGGGTAATACTAAATTTTTGTCAGTGCAATAAAAATTTGGTTCTGCTGTAGTATTGGGTTTCTCTTTATCAATATAAGTTTGAATAATTTAGTATGCTCTTTGAAGTACACTTTTGGTGGTTTATATTTTCTCTTTATTTTGACTCGAAGCATTTTTCTTAGGCATCTGAAGCCTTGGAGTCATTTGGAAGGGGAGGATATTTGGACAAACAACATATTAAAATGTCGCTTGTGTTGCCTAGCACTTCAGAAGCGTCCTTGCAAGTTTTTTCAGGAGCTATACCCAAATCTTTATTCCCTGATACATGTAATAGAAAACTAGACTCAAGTTTTCTCTCTAGATCCCATGTAAGGCGTAGAAAGAGAAGGGTTTCAGTGTATATGCAATTGCTAAATTGTTCAATGGTGCTACAAAATCACCCAAAGATCTCCACTGTCCATGGTATAGGGCATGTTTCCCATGGAAATATTGTATTTTCTCAATCAATGTCTGTGAATTGCCAATGCCAACGTACAGAAAGTACTGGTGAGTTAACTGCAAAGGATGGAAATGTGAACTGGCTATTGGATGCAGTTCAGAAACCTAACCCACTCAATAGTGTTATGAATGTTCCCAATGTTCTAGAGTTTGAAGAGGTTCAACAATCAAAACATGAAAGTGAAAGTTCTGGTTCCAATGGTAAATTAGCTTCAGTTGAAAAGGTCAAAGATAGCTTGCATAAAGTTGGCATAGATTCTCTTGAGGATGAGGCATGGAATCTTCTACGTGAATCTGTAGTCTATTACTGTGGTAGTCCCATTGGAACAATTGCTGCCAAGGACCCAACCGATTCCAATGTACTGAACTATGATCAGGTCTTTATCCGTGATTTCATACCTTCTGGAATAGCATTTCTTTTGAAGGGAGAGTATGACATTGTCCGTAACTTCATCCTTCATACACTTCAATTACAGGTAAACTATCCAACCAAAATACTCTTTACTTCTGGCAGTTTCTCTGTTTAAGATTATGATTTTTATATTGGTATAAATTTTCTTTCTTTTACATTTTTGAAACTTCCTGTGGTAATTTTCCCTATTGAGGTCCTCTTCATTCACAGGAAGTACACAAGAATATTGTAAATCCTTGACTTCTACAGTTCTACTGATCACTCTGAGAGTATTTATCATGCAATGCTAATGTCATTGGCCTCTTTTTATAACAACATTGTCATGTACATTTTCCCTATTCAGTCTTCTCCACTTACCTACATGTGACAATTCATAATTGTGGTATATAATCATGAATCCAGATCACTAAAATGCTATACCAACCCTTGGATTGGGGAATGGCCTGCACCGGTAGGTCTGCCTGGACAAAATTATGTATTTAGAGTAAACTGCAGATAATAAAATGGCTAGTTGCATCCTTGACATAGATCAGACTCCATACTGTTTGGAAAGAGTTCTAACTATGCAAAATAAGATCTCCACAAGGATAATGTTATGAGTAGTTTATGATTTTTTGTCATTGTAATCCAAAAGGTGGACCCACATTTGGATGGTCTAGATCAATGGCCATGCATCTTGTGTTTTTATTCAAGAAGAAAGAAATAATAAAGAAAAGAAGGATCACTGAACACCAAGTACGAATTCCACAACAACCAAAACCCAGAGATGCCTGTAGTAACCTTTCATGTAACTTAGGTGTGCCACCAATGGTATTCCGATACATGAAACCTGACCTTTGTGTCAGAAAACAAAACATTCCTCCAATAGCAACAGAGACAATAAAAAAACCCCAACATACAAACTCTTCAACATTGTAGAGTCCCTCCTAGACCAAAAATAACCAACAGACAAAATGTTCACATGCTCTACATCCAGACCATGACTACAAACCTCAGAAACTATGAAGGAAGTAATGAGCATAAAAAAAGAATTTAGTTCTCCTTGATATTTTCTGAAAATGACAGTGTTAGTCCTACTACTCAAGGGCAGAAAGAAGAAAATCCTCGTTTTACATGATTAACTTTTCAGAGTTGGTACCGTAAGAAGTTTGTAATTTTTACCGAGTTCAATTCTTTGGCTACCTCTTTGGTTTTTGACTGCCTATGTCTATTTCTCTTAACATCCACCTTTTCAATTGCGAAATTCTTAATAGTCTCCCTTTTGTTCCTCATTCTCCACAATGGGAAGAGGAGTTGCATTGCATCAACTAACTCCCTCTCCTTTGTATTTCTTTTATATCTTGTGAGAATATCATACTGAATAAGTGTAGGCTGAAGGTGTCTGCTGCCCTTCCTGTTAAAGGAAGAGGGTGTGCCTGTAACGGCAATCAGCTCATTTTAGATTGACAGTAATGGAAATATAGCCTGGCTCTTATAGATGATAAATCCGGGTTGACTGAGATTAAGATTGGAATTGGAGAACCACTTCTAGAGCCAATCTTAGAGTCAGTTTCTGCAAATGCCATGAGCAAGATCCCTTTGTTTTACCACTAGTTTTCCCTTAGCAGAGGTCATCTTTCATGTCTATAGTCAAAGAATTCACCTTGTAATAATTGCCTGTCTATTTTATATGAATGAATTCTCTGACTTAGAAAACCATTAGTCCTTATTGATGTCTCCAAAGCAGTCCTTTTTTTTATAAGTAATTTTATTAGAAACAGAATATATAACAGTACAAACAGCCCAGGGAGAGGTGTGAGATTCACCTAATCCAAAAGACAGAAAACTAGAAAAAGTACAAGTTACATTTGAGCCCAAAATAAATGATCCCTATAAACCCTTTGTTTAGCTGGAGGGTCAGCCAGTCCATTGGCCAATCTCCTTTCCCATTTAACAAAAACTGCTAAGTTACTGGTGAGCCATTTAGCCTTCTTAATTTCAATTTGAAATATCTTCATCAATTTCAATTTTCTTCTACATGTTTCTGAACATCAATTGTTCCCCACAACAATGAGCAAAAACTCAATATTATTTTCACAACCATTCTAATCCAGACAATATCTTGGGTTAATTTGCAAAGTAGGGTTAGCTTTTACCTACTAAGCTAAGGCTCATGGACTTGGGATCCTTACTGTTAGTTGACTTGTCAAACCAAGTGTAAACAGCTTTTATTTATAAAATAAACAGGTGATGAAAGAAGAAGAAAAGTAGAGAGAAAGTAGAAGAAAGACAAGAGGAATGAGAGAAAGGGAGTAGAAAAAAGAATCTATTTTGCCGCCCCATTAGATTGCTATTTATATGAGTACAAAAACAAAACAAGTATAATGATCAAAATATTCTACCCTAAACAATGATAAAACATATAATAACAACAATATAAGCATAAGAAAAAAAGACAGAAATATCTATGAATTGTCCACTGCATCTCTACACTCCCCCTCCAGTTGGGAATAGAACAAGCAAGAACATTTTGTTTCTACTCTTCCATGAAATAAGATTTCCTCCTACAAAAGTGAATACCCTGAAGTGGGTCGCCTATCATCAACACATCTGGCCCAATCAACATTAGTGTGCACTTCTATCTTCATAAAGTATACCTTTGCCTGGACACCTCTTCAAGTAAGCAAGTATCCTCTCAACCACAAGAGGATACTGACTAACAATATTGACACCATAGGAAATCTCAGGGCAACTCAATCAAAGAAAGAGAAGCTTCCCTACAAGCTATTGATACATAGCTTTGTCTTCGAGAAGCTCACCACCCTCTGCACTTATCTTATGATTCAACTCAATGTGTATTAGAAGGTTTAACACCAAGCTTCCTAGTTTCCTTTAGGAGATCAAGAACATACTTTAGATTGGGCCACCTCAATTCCCAAGAAATACCATAGACCCCCTAAGTCTTTCACTTCAAATTCTTTGTTGAACTGCTTAAGAGACTCAATCTTAGCAATATTATTGCTTGTAATGACAATATCATCAACATAAACCACAAAAAGAGTCAATGATGATCCACCTCTCTTAATAAAGAGAGTATGATTAGTTTTAGCTTGCACATAATCAAGTCAAACTTCTCCATAGCAAGTAAACCACGCTCTTGGAGACTATTTTAAACCATATAATATTTTCTTTAAATGATGTATCTTTTTCCCTACCTTTGCACCACAAAAATCAAGAGGCAACTCCATATAGACTTTCCTTGAAATCTCCATATAGAAATGCATTCTTGACATCCATTTGAAATAGTGGCCATTAAAAACTAGCAACAAGAGACAATAGTACCTTGATGGTGTTCATCTTGGCTACTAGTTTAGTTTAGCCTTATACCCTTCAATTGAATCATTTGCATTGTACTTCACAGTAAGCACCCGTCTACATCTAACAAGTTTCTTACTCTTTGACTTGTCTACCAATTCCCAAGCCTAATTCTTAGTGAGAGCATCTATCTTTGCCTTCATTGTATCATTCCACTCAGGCACTAAAAGAGCTTCTTGCATGTTTTGGGGGATGGGGATGGCAGAAACAAATGCTAAATAGGATTTATAGGGTGATGAAAAAAGATCATAACAAAAGAAACTGTGAAATACAATGGGTAGTAGATGTAGTACAACTACGCTTCCCTTTCCGTACAGTAATAGGAAGATCAAGATCACTTGGAGGAAAAGGAGGCTCAATTTATGCATGTGAGGAGTCATAAGGTAAAATAGTAAGGTCATTAGAAGGAGTGGGTAATGAAGTGATAGCAATAGGCAAAGAAGCAAAGTATGTGGATTAGGCATCTCAAAAGAGAAAAGAGCTGGCCTAGACACATCATGAGGACTAGGCCTGTAAACGGTATCCGGAAATTCGATTCCGAATTCGAGATTCGACTTAAACGAATCGAATTCGGATATTCGAATCAAATAAACAGTCGAATTCGAATTTAATTTTCATACCGATTATTTAATCGGATCGAATTCGAATTTGACTTGATTCGATCCGATATATATCCGAACCGATTGTAATTACATATATTAATATATTATATAAATTTACATGCATAACCCTATTGTATCTATGTTTCTTTAATAGTTCAAGGGTATAAAGGTAAAATAATTTTTTCCTACACACATTCCAACAAATCTTCTCTGCCATTAAAAAATCTAGCGCATCCTCCAACAAATCTCCTTCCCCAAAAAATCAGCGAGTTGTCCAATCCTCCAACAAATCCCCTTCCCCAAAATATCAACGAATTGTCCAAGAAATCTCCTTTCTCATTTGAAATTTGAAAATCCAACTCTAAACCCAAGCGAAAGTCCCTAACCCTCATCATTGCCTTCTTCTATACTTCTCCTCTGTGTATTTTTTGAAGAGCCAAAATGGCAACCGAAGTTGAGAAATCTTGCCGCTGCAACATTCATTCACAAAGTTTAGTGCTAATATCTTTGCACAAGCAAAATGGTGAATGAACAACTTGGAGAAACCTCTGCTGCTGCAACATTCTTCACAAATATTATTAGCAGATTTTCAACAAAGATGATGTCGACATTGAGGTCGTTTTTGTCTAAGATGCGATTGTTGCCGACGGTGACAAGGAGCATTAGCAGCAATGGTAGATCAACCGATCAACTAAGGCCAGATTCTGACTTGTTTTTTTTTTTTTTTTTTTGCTTCATCCTCTATAAATTTTCTAGTGTTTGTAGCTTTTTTCATTTCTTCTTTTGCTTAATCTTTACTATGGGAATGGTTGTCGAATTTAGATTCAGTTTTGTCAAAATTGTAGCTACCATATTTTGATTCTAAAGTAATATTTTTGTATTTTAATTCACAAACAGAAATAGGTAGCTTGTTTTTTGGGTTTGGAGCAACGAGATGTCCTCATCTTTCATTTATCCCCAATTTCTTTATTTTTATTAGAATTAGATTTTTATGTTTTATGCCAAACCTAAACAGTTGAATTCGAATCGGTCGAATATTCGATTATTCACTCGAATTCGAATTCAGTTACTGATTTTAGATATTCAACGGATTTCGAATCGAATTTGAATCTTTATTTATGCAATCGAATTCGAATTCGGATATATCTTGATTCGCTTCGAATTCGATCCGTTTACACCTCTAATGAGGACCATAATCAACTTGTTTCCACCTATATCTCTAAAATACTTGAAACTCCTCACACTTCTAAAATTCCTTTGCTCCACCCTCCCGTTCAATGATTGGAATAGGCAAGGGAACATTTAGAGAAAAAAATAACCCTTTCACCATTCTCTCCCTAAGAAGAAACGCCAGAATAATAAGGAATATCTTCAAAGAAAGTGCCATAGAGACAAAACGAGAACCAGATGAAAGATAATAGCAACAATACCCCTTTTGATTTTATACATAACTAAGAAAAATGCATTTGGCATCCTTAGGATCAAACTTAGTACAATGAGGTCTCAAAGTTTAAACAAAACAAGTACACCCGAACACCCTAAGGCCTTGTTTGTTTGGGAGGTAAAGTTGACTTTCCCATGTTCTTTTACCAGTGAAGTGTGCGTCCCATGGAAACAAAACTTTCCCATGGATAAGTTTTTGGCAACTTGCTTGTGAAAGTTTTACCCACTTGGGAGGTGGGTAAATTATTCACCCATGGAGGGAGAAATTAGCCAAATTGTGTAGGACTAAATGCTTTTTCCAAAAAAATAGGGATCCTTTAGGAAATTCGCTCACCCATCTAGCAAATGAACATGGGTAAATGTACTTGCCGGGTAACATTTTCCTAGGTAACACTTACCTAGGCAAATGCATTTACCCTAGTAACTTATCGCCAAATGAATGGGGCCTAAGAGGAATAGAGAATAAATCCATGTTAGGGTACAAGAGAAAAAAGGAGTTTTCATATCTAGAACCCGAGAAGGAAATTCGTTGATAAGATAAACAGCAATTGAATTGCATCCACCCAAAAATGTACATTGACATTTAAAGTCAGCATAATACCCCTTTCAACTTCAAGGATGTGTTTGTTCTTCCTCTCAAAACTCCATTCTTCCAGGGGGTATGAGGACATGTACTTTGATGATGGATAATCCCATACTTGAAAAAATACGAAGTCAAGGGTTTAGTAAAGTATTCCTTGGCATTGTTAGATTGGAATATTTTGATCCTAATGCCAAACTGTGCAAGGAACCATTTGATGGAAAAAACAAGTCAATATGGGAACCTCATCCTAAGAGCGTATAAGATAAACCTAAGAAAATGAGAATAATCATCAACAAGTAATAAGTACTTATACCCCCCTAGCAGCAGTATGATAAGGCCCCCAGATATTAGTATGAACAATTTTACATGGAACAATGTTTTTTTTTTTTTTTATTACTCGGAGAATAAGTTGATCTACAATGTTTTGCAAGTTCATAACTTGCACACTTCAAATTGGACACTTGAATTGATGCAAATACAATAGGAAAAAGAACTCTTAAAGACCCAAAAGACAAATGACCCAATCAATTATGCCAAAAAATAATCTGACTCGCTGACTGAGATACAAGATTACTAATTTCTTTATTATTCATAGGTGGATGATCTAGCAGGTAGATTCCATTTGCCTTACTACCAATCCCAATTACTTTTTTTGTCACCATATCCTAGAAAACACAATGATCAAGAAAGAAGGTTAATAAACAATTCTATGTTTTAGTAAGACTATTAACAGAAAGGAGATTAGTACCAAGTTTGGGAACATTAAGCACTGAAGAAAGAGTGATGGCATTAGACATCCTAATATCTGCCTTGCCAAAAATAGGGACAATAATCCAACAGAAATAGAGGGTTTGTCTCTATGAGAAGACAACCAATAAGAGGTGAACAAAGAGGATAAACTAATCATATGGTCAGAGGCACCCGAATCTACAATCCAAAAGCGATAGTGCTACCTAGAGCTAAAGCATGATAAGCAGTAGCCCTTATACAGTTGTACCTGAGTGAATAAATGCTGAAGTAGGAGTTGGAGCCAGGGTGGTGGACTGAGATGATCTGGTAATTCCAACTTCATTCTCCAACTGAGTCAAAGTATCTCTAATAGCAACCAATGGCTCCAAATAAGTGGATCTAGTCCTAGAGCTAGTAGTGACATCTGAAGTAATAGCAACATTAGCACTTCCCTTCTTATTTTTGAATCTTTCAGGTACAAGTTGAAAGCAATGAACATGCCATACTATCATCTTTTACTCCCCCCCACACTTGGGCTAACATGGCGGAGTTACTGTCAAGGTTTCCTGTCCCACGTATCCATTTCAATTTCATTCTTTCATGTTTAACCTATAATACATTAATTCAGCATCAAAATGATCTCTCAGTTGTTTTCTTCCAGAGTTGCATGAATCTCTCAGTCAAAGCACATGTTATTTGTATCGGTAGGATGTAACCCCTGCTACAAATCTGCATCAAGCCATCTGCTTTTGCTAATAAAGTAGTTCTTTCTTTCTCCAAATTAAAAGAGAAAACTGGAGTTGGCCATTTGCAGGATCTTTTATGGATTTTTTCAGGTTTATCTGACAAGGTCAGAATAATGTCATCA
This sequence comes from Nelumbo nucifera, assembly GCF_000365185.1. The sequence continues at coordinate 561,027 of NW_010729241.1, read as the reverse complement.
ACCACTGCTGTACTTTAAACATGGAAGTGATTACCTTCAGATATTTAGCTGGATTTCACCATTTCAGCACCTCTCATTATCATACATGGACCATAGCCCTAACCCATCCTTCAAACATTTTTCCAGATTTTATCAAGCCCATGCAATTGATATTCTCCTAACAACTTTGACATTTTTTATAGTTAATCGCACTTTCATTAAAATAAAAGGAGTGCAAATAAAAAGTGATGGGAAGTCACCAATTCAAAAGAAAATAGAAAACAGCAGTACCAAACTTTGGATGAAATCACAGCCATTCCAACATCACAGAGAAAATGCCAGCTATTATTCTTCTAATCAACCAATGTTTTCTTTAGAAAAAGGTTTATTCTTTTTCTTTCTAAATGTCCCAACAAACAGCAAAAAGGAATTCGAATTATACCCCAACTATGCTCTGCTTCATCATTCCACAAATTAGCCTAGGCATAAAGCAAATTTTCTCATGAATTGAACAGTTGATGCCTTGACATATCTTGGATGTTACCTGGATAATCTTGCAACTTTTGTAGGAAAATACGGAATTTATTTTCCTGAGAATCCTTGAATATTTTAAAGATTTTTTTTTTTGTTACAAAAATCTTTTTACAGATTTGAAGTGCCATATCAACAATACCAATTTGGTCATTTGTTTTAGAAGATACAACTAAGTTAATTTGCATTTAAAATTTAGTATCACTCCTTAATTTGACAGAGCTGGGAGAAAACAATGGATTGCCATAGTCCTGGTCAAGGGCTGATGCCTGCCAGCTTCAAGGTGCGCACTGTTCCACTTGAGGGTGACGATTCTGCAACTGAGGACATTTTGGATCCTGATTTTGGAGAGGCAGCAATTGGCCGTGTTGCACCAGTTGATTCTGGTAAGTAAATCAAAATCAGATCTCCTCTATAAAAGGGTTAGCATGTTTTAATACTCTTTGATTGATGGGTCTCTGACTTTCTGTATACATAACATTTTCAATATCAGGACTGTGGTGGATTATACTACTACGAGCATATGGAAAATGCTCTGGAGATCTCTCAGTTCAGGAGAGAGTTGATGTACAGACTGGAATTAAGATGATTTTGAGGTTATGCCTTGCAGATGGTTTTGATATGTTCCCAACATTACTGGTGACTGATGGTTCTTGTATGGTAGACCGACGCATGGGAATTCATGGCCATCCTCTGGAAATTCAGGTATATAGATTGTTCCTCTCTTTTCAGAAGGAAAAAGTAATATTGTTATTTTTTTCCTATATGTTCCTTGATGGCCATCTTGATTGGTTGTTTCATATTCCATTTTCTTTGTCTTATAATACATCTAGTTAATGAGAGTATTCTCAATCAAAGAATTACCTTTCAACAACTCCCTGACCCCCAAAATAAGCGTTCAGGCTTTACTGTATATTCCACATGTATTCAGGAATAATGACTAGGATAAAATTATTTCTGTATGCATTGTACTTTGAATTAATTAAGACAGAAGCTAGTTAAAATTAATAAAAAGAAAAAAAATGGGATGACTTATTACTATTGGTTGAAAGGGCATTGAAGAAAGACTAAAATTCTGTTCAAATATTTTGGATGTTGCATTACAGCATAGTGCAAGTTATGATAGTCATCATTATCATCATTGCTGTCCATGCCTTATTCCAACTATATGGAGTCAGCTACATGCATCCTGTTTCGCCAATCTGTTCTATTCGAAGCCATATCCTCTGTTAAATTATTAGTGCTTAAATCACTTCTACTACATCTACCCATGTCCTTTTCGGTCTACCCCTGGCCCTTCTAGCCCCTTCTACTTGTAACATATCATTTCTTCTAACTGGTGTTGTTGATGGTCTTCTATGCATGTGAGCAAACATCTTAGTCTACTTTCTCTCATTTTATCACCTATTGTGGCTACTCATTGGTAGGATGACTTCATTCCTTCATTCCTGATCCAATCCTTTCTAGTTTTCCAGAGAATAAATTTGAAATAAAACCACTTTTGGCTGAATATTGTTTAGATTACTTTTTGTGAAGATAATGTGTGTGTGTGTGTGTATTATAGATAAATGGCAGGATATTAGATGAGAGAATGTAAACTGATGCGCAAAATATAGAAAACAAATCCCCTCCAATTAGAAAAGAAGTAAGAAGGAATAGAGCTATTGCTTAACAAGAGCATCCACTACCATATTTATTTCCCAAGGTATCCATCTTACCTGAACTTTCAATTTTTCCAAGGACTTGCAAAGACAACTGGTTTACTAAGGTTAATGCACTATGGCATTAAAGAAGTAGATATGTTGGCTGCCAAGAATAGGCTGAAAAGTTGCAAGTTAAGATTATGATTCACTTCGGTAATCAACTAACCATTTGACTTCTATCTGGGATCCAAGGGTAGAAAAAAGAAGGTTCCACTGAATCTGAGGAAAACAATACATTATGGCAATACCACACTCAATCTGACTATTTGGCATTCATATAGTGACTTTAAGTTTGCCACAGAAACTGGTTTCCCGTCTATGTGGAAAGTGTTGGGAACTTTAAGTGGGTTAAGTGATATCAGTAGAGCAAGATGCTGACTTCACATTGGGCCAAAGGAAAAGTTGAAAAGATAAACTTTGTTCCTCATGAACAACATGTTTCAAAGTGCTTTGGTGGTCGGAAGACATTAACCAAGTTTCCCAAAATAGCCAATGATGAAAGATGAGATAGCTTGGCAATCCAAACACCCATTGATAGAGATTTAATTTCTGCTTCCTCAGAATCCATGTTTCCAATAGGGTTAGGTTCATTGATTTAGAGTTTGGTATAGAATTATTTCTACATGGTGTAAATTTTGCGAGATAAAAGGAGTCAAAATTTCTACAAAATGCTACATAGTGCTTGAAATGGCAAAAGATGCACCTTTTTGTCTAATGCCATATCCATTGTTAAATTATGACCCTTTAACATTCGTATGTGCACATTTACTTTACTGACTTGGTGTCCTTGTTACAAATCTTGCAGGCATTATTTTATTCAACACTTCTTTGTGCCCGAGAGATGCTTGCTCCAGAGGATGGGTCAGCTGATCTGATCCGAGCACTAAACAATCGTCTGGTCACATTATCATTCCATATCAGAGAGTACTATTGGGTGGATATGAGAAAACTGAATGAGATCTATCGCTACAAAACAGAAGAGTATTCATATGATGCTATCAACAAGTTCAACATCTATCCTGATCAAATTCCTCCTTGGCTGGTGGATTGGATGCCCAATAAAGGAGGCTATTTAATTGGAAATCTGCAGCCAGCCCACATGGATTTTCGTTTTTTTGCACTTGGGAATTTGTGGTCTATAGTTAGCAGTCTTGCAACAGTGGATCAATCACATGCCATATTGGATCTCATTGAAGCCAAATGGACAGACTTGGTGGGGAATATGCCATTCAAGATATGTTATCCTGCTCTTGAAGACCAGGAGTGGAGGATTATCACCGGATGTGATCCTAAGAACACGTAAGGCCTCTGCTCATCTGCTGTAAGGTTTTAATTGTCAAGTTAGGATCTCCTGCCTACCAACACCCTACCAACTTGATCTGACACCGCACATCTCACTATGAAACTGGGGCCCACCATAAAAGTGGAATCCATCATGTATGAGATGTATGATGTCAGATGATGTTGGTAGGGTGTTGGAACATATTTTGTTGGTAGGTGATCCAGACATGTAATTGTCATGCCATTTCTTTGAATTTAGCATATTATTATGTTTCATTGTTGAGTTGTTTCTCAATTTTGATGCAGGCCTTGGTCCTACCACAATGCAGGTTCTTGGCCAACTTTGCTCTGGCAGGTCAGTGAACTGTTTTGAAATTCACTAATGTGAACTTTGATTAGCATGCACAAGACACACAAAACACAAATATACATAATAATGGAATTGGGAGAAAAGGAATGCTAGCCATAAAGTAAGGTTCTTACTGTACCTCATTGAATGGTTTAGTCATCATTCCATGAGGAAGAGGTGGATGTGTTTTGACTGTATTTTGGGAGGGACTGAGGGGGAACTGACTTGCAATTCTATTTAAACAATGATCCTCAATGTGATTGAAAAGGCATGCTCAGGTGCGCCTAGGCACAAAAAGCAAGGCGCATTTCAAGGCTTGCATTTTGCCTAGGCCCAGGTGCACCCACCTTAGAAAGGCGTGTCTGGTGTGCCTGGTGCACCTTGCGCTTTGCTTGCTCATCAGTGCTCTGAAAACCTCCCATTTGTTAATTTTGTTCATTTCATCCTTCCTAATATAGGACATTTTTTAAAAGATAAGGAACTAAAACTAAATTATAAAACCAGTTTTTTGTGTAGATCTTAAGAATTTAAGACTCTAGCATGGACTTTTTTGGGCTTGCCTCAAGGGGCTTGATAACAAGTGGCTCGCAGAATCAGAGTAATGCAATTGGAAAAGAAATAAAGAGCTTGAAAGTTTTATGTGCTTAAAATTGTTGAGTGCTTGGATATGTTTTATATGTTATGTTTAATTTTATTTTTACATTTTCACTTTGCATATGCATTGTGTGTTACGTTTGTGCATTTTAATTTGAGCTAATAGGTTTTTTAAAACATTTAGTTTAAAATTTAAGTATGTAGTTTTTAATTAATATTATTTTTAATATTTTCATTTTTCATTTTTTTTAATTTTACACCTTGCACTCTTTTAAAACACACCTCATATACGGGATCAGGCCATTTGAACAAGGTATGCTAAGAATGTCACTGTATGGATAGCATCCTCACTGATGGCAATGTTGCCAAATATTGTTTCATCTGTTTTCACCATACCCATTCAACCATTCATTCAGTTTATGTGGACCCTTGATTTTCCCTTTCTATTTTCTTTGGAACGTCCATAGTACTTCTCATTGGATAGAGAAAGGTCGTATATCACTGACATGGTTGAGAAACCTGTCACAGCTCACAGCGGCGTGCATAAAGATGAATAGATCAGAGATTGCAGTGAAAGCTGTGGAGGTTGCAGAGAAGCGGATATCAAGGGATATGTGGCCTGAATACTACGACACCAAAAGTGCAAGATTCATTGGCAAACAGGCACATCTGCTCCAGACATGGTCGATTGCAGGATATCTCGTGGCAAAGCTCCTCCTTGCCAATCCTAGTGCAGCAAGTGCGCTGATAAATGAAGAGGATAAGGATCTTGCCAATGCTTTTTCTTGCATGAATGCTAATCCAAGAAGGAAACGTGGTCGGCAGGGGGCAAAACAGAGCTATATTGTTACGTGCCTTAAGAGAACTTACCCCTAAACCCAAGCACATATATACCCCACGACAGCATCCCATTCTATCAATGTGGGATACTTCACATTATTATCCCATACTACCAACATGGGACAATAACATATATCGTATGAACTACATGTCATGAAGTCCATACTTGTGTCAGAGAAAATCTAGGGGAGTGGATGATAATTGATAAGCACTTACTATTAACTCGGTCCGGATTTTGATCATCATCGACCATCAGTGGCTGGTTCTACGGGTTAATTTAGTTTGTATACATTTTCGATTCGTCTGTTTCATATTTTTTTTGGCGGGTTCATTGGTTCTGAATCCATGGCCAAGCTGTAACTTGTAACTCCACAAGGATGAAACCTGTATAATAGTACTGAGTTCTCATTCATGTACCAACTATATGGACTACATGATCTTGTTTCACCATTTCGTTCTGTTCAGTGCAGTATCGAGTTATAATAAGACTACTCCAAATAGGAGCTCGGATCTGCTACCCACTTAACCCAAAAGACACTACCGCTATCCATTGGGAGTATCTCCTATACTTTATGTATTGTGATTCATGGGAGATGTTCCTAATATACGGCTGTAGTGTCCTGTGGGTAGTGTTGGAACAGATCAAGTCTAAATACATGGGAATTCGACATTATTACATATCAAGAGACCTGGATCTGCTTCCATCTAGGCATCTAGCTGCTCATTTGGTTATTGACTGGCTTTGAGTACAACGTTTGCATCAACTTTTTGAATGAAAATTTGTTTCCCATTTTGAATGCAACATGTTTTGGAAATCATAATTGTCGTTATATGAATTCACTTCAGTTCGACCAAAAAAAAAAAAATTCACTTCAGTTCTGTGTTTACACCTTTAACAAATACAGTCTTCATTTCTAGATGAAAATTTGCAAACTGAGCAGTTGCAACTTAAAAATTTTACTCCAAAGTTGGATTTCCAAGAATCTGAATTATATTAATGCGTGGTTAATGGCCTTGTGCTCCATTCTCCACCAGTGTTTTTTTTCAGGTGTGGGGAGTGGGGTTGCTATGAGAAGGAGAGGAAGGGAGTGGTAAACGAATTATCAGTGGGAAGTAATAAAAAATTTTGAATTGCAGCAATCTATCATTTGAACAAAATTCATTCATCATGGATCAATGTACAATGCGAAATCTTAAGTTCCATTGCTCAAACATAATGGAATCAAGTTCCAACAGTAGGTAAAATTAACCAAAATTCAAAGTGAAGCCCATATAATTTGCTCTTGAGATTACATTCAACATAAAGCATTGTACAAAATGGAATTTAAGCCAATTTTATACTATTCAGTAGTGGTGATCATTTCTAGCCTAGCCTAGGCCCAATACTTCCAGTGCGACCCAGGCCTGGACAGCCCCGCAATACATGTAATATATAACATACATGAATATGTTTTGTATTTTGTATTATACATTTTATATAAATATTATTATGCGACAGCATTATATATAATATTTCATATTCCATAAGATAAAATATAAAGAAGTTCAATTTGCTTTTGAAGACCTTTATCTTAAGGTTCAACTGTTCATAACTTATTTTCATTAGATAACTGTTATTAAATAGATGAACGCAAGGCTTTCATTTTTTATAATTCATCAATGTGAGACCTTAAATATTAGGTTCATAACTTAAATAGTTGAACGTGCAAGTCGACATTCCATATCCTACATCAATGAATTGTAAAAATAAAAGCTTTGCATTTATCTATTTAACAATAGACAACCGTGCAAGTTGGGAAATCATGCACCATAACACATGGCCACCTAATTTGCACAATTATCTATTGTTAAGTAAATGAATGCAAATCTTTCATTTTTATAATTCATCCATGTAGTACCTTCAATGTCAATTAACACACCTAACTATTTAAACTTGTTCATTTCAACAAAGATGTTAACAATTTAACATTCAAGATCTCACATTGATGAATTATGAAAATGAAAGCTTTGTATTAATTTATTTAACAATAGTCAACTACGAAAAATAAGCCATGAAAGGTTAAACGCTAAAATAAAGGTCTTCAAGTTTTACTTTACAAAATATAAAATATTATACAACATATGTTTTACATATCACATAACAAAATTTATATAAAATATATAACATAATATAATACAAAATAAAACACAAACATGCATGCTTTTAATATATAAAGTATATTAAAATATATATAATATATTGCAGGCCAGGCCAGACCCGAGTTGGGCTTTAAGCATTGGACCCATGCCCAGAAATTTCCGAGCTAACTCGAGCCAGGCTTCCAATCTGGGCTGCAAATGAGCACCCCTAACATGCATACTCTTAATTAGAACTATTATGGTAAAGTATGACTGTTCTCTGCGAGGATGCTGTCTAACAATGATTCACAAGCATCTTCCAGTATATCTAAGACCTGCCATAACACCACAAATTGGAAGTAAATTGTTTGAGTATTAATGGCATGACGAATAAAACAGTAGAAGTGAAATTGCTAATATGAAAGACAACCAATTTAGAATAAAACTCATAAAACTTGTCCAGGAGCTATCACTATAAAATCTGATTTTACTCTATTTATGTTCTTCCAATGGATTTCTAAGTAACATAAACAAAATTGCATACTTGTCAAAAAAGCATAAATAAGTTGGAAAAAAATAATAACAATATTGCATGCATTGCTCTATTTGGCCATTACCAAAAGAACCGATTTTACTCTATTTATGTTATTCCAAAGGATCTCTAAGTAACACAAATAAAATTGCATGCTTGCAAAAAATATAACAATGATAATAACAATCTCAGGCTGACAGGCATGAGAACAAGGGTTCGAATCTGAGAGCAGCCACTTTGTGCTAAAAAATGCCAAAGGTCAGGTCCGCATCTAGTCCATCCCTCCCAAGAACCTAGATGGGGGACCAACGTTGGGCAATGCCCTTTTGTGTTGTTACTTTTTTCACCCTTTTACTGTCATCTCTCAATTATTATACAACGACTGCTTGACTTCCCATATAGATAGACCAGAAACAAAATCTCTTCTGTGAAACATTGCAAAAGTTGCCAGCCATTGAAACATGTCTCCATGGAATCTAATTTGAGCTTATGCAACCATTTTTTAAATGTCACGTGAGGCTTGTACTAACTTGAATGCTTTCAAGTGGGGTTTGCAATAATGGTTCTAAAACTATAGACTTCAGGCACCACTCAATCTTATTTAACCCCACCTATTGGCATAAACCTTCGGGCTAATGGGTCTGTTTAAATCATTCCCCCATCTTTTCTCTTCACTAAAATCTATCATATTAAAAAGCATAGTGGAGAAAATTGCTTAAGAAGGCGAAGAATTAGTTCAAATTATTAAATCTAAGGTCAAATTATAATAATAACCTGAACTGGCTTGGTAGGATAACTGCGGGGAAAATGGTTAACCTAATTGGATGGAGAACATTGGAGCAGCTCAAGCTTACATGGGGTTTATTGTAATAACCTTCTTGTCCTAGGGTTGTCTTACATAGGTAATAGGTCTTACTGTAATTTTGGATCGAAAAGATAATAAACAAGTCGTTTTGGTTGGGTCAAATGGGATGCAAATGGGATGGTGGATACCCTAGCAAAACAAGGGACAAATAGATCTTCATTGTACTGGGCAGAATTGTAACTAGATGCTGGAGATTGCAGTTTAGATGAATGTCCCTCTGCAATCTTTATCTATTGTAACTGAATTTCTCTGTTATTAATGAAAATTTTTTGCTGATAAAAAAAAAAGATAATAAACAAGTCTTTCAAAAGGAACCAGGTACAGCAGCACAAGCCTACAAGTATATAATGCTCCTATGAATTACATCAGTTTTATCGTTATTCGAAGTTTCAAACTAGTACTCCAAGCCAAGGGCATATTTTCATATTCAGGCATATGATGATGGTGCACAGGGATAACAAGGTCTTGTGCAAGAAGCACACTTACAAGTACAAATTTATTTATTTATTTATTTTCCACAATCTACCTACGCAACATGAGCTTTGCAACATTCACAATTTCAACCAAGTAGGTGCCATGTGCTTATAGATTGACAGAAATGGATTAGTCGCTTGATATTGAGATAATAAAACATCAGAAAATAACACATTACAGCGACCTGGGGATCTGAGATGGAACCTGATATTCCATCCACTCCTTCCTTAAATAGTCAAATGTTGCATGATATTAGAGAGAAGTCTCTGTTTTTAGATTCGGTGGTTTGGTCATTCATTAGCAGAACTTGTAATCAACAGGCCCATGATCTGCCCATCATGTCTTGGTCAGTAAAAGGGGAGTAGGTTGGCTGTTTTCCTTCTGATGTTCTGAACCTATTGTATACTCATCCTTTTCTTGTTTAATGAATTTCCACTGGTTTACCCAAAAAACTATCTTAGCTTCAAAATCTTGTATTAGTCATAAGATGAATTCATATAGAATGGTAAGGCCAAGTTAGTGGTTTACCTTCTCAAAACCTTGAGGTCCCCCATAGTAAGGATCAGGAACTTCGGTTTCATCATGCTTCTTACAGTAGGAACACATTAACCTAACCTGCACTACCGTGAAACAACAAAACGAATGAGTAACAAGTTTCTTAACTTGATAAGACAGTTACCAGGAAAAAAAAGATCAAGTAATCCAAACAACAAAATTAACCCATTAAGTTAACCTTCTTATTAGCATCATCTGGAAGAGGTTCCTTGGATTTCCTCCTATTAAATGCCTTTAATATATCCTCTGCAGACACAGAAAATAAAATAGAAGCCAAAAAATCGCTACTAAATGCCATCCATGCTAAAGAATTAGGAAAATGAATACAGAAGCAAATGTAATATTTGATAGTTCATTACCTCTGTTTTGCTTATCCATGGCAAGAATAAGATCGAAGTCTCTTAAATCAGATGGCCTTATCGGCCTCGAGATGGAAGTTATCTCAATCCCACGCCTTTTGGAGGCTGCCCTCATCCGTGGATCCGCTTGGTTACCCTTAACAATTTCGATTGTTACAACAACACTATTAAATTCCAAACCGCTCTCTCCTCCATCGAACAATTAAGTAAACATAAAATTGTCTCTTGATCAGCGTGAATCAAATCAACAATTCTAACAAAAACAGACAAAGTAAAGTACCTCATGGTAGTTGATTGTACCGGCAGAGTCGATGTTGAATTTGGAATCGATCCCTCGTTTCTTGACGATATCTCTGAAGACGGCCTCCGCAGCGGGGCTTCTGCAGATGTTGCCGAGACAGACGAAAAGAACAGAGAAAGGTTTAGTCTCTGTTGAAGGCGTGGACGCCATTGCTGCAGAAGGACGCACTCCCGCGATGGATGCTTAGAGGAAGGGAAAGATTAGGGGGTCCCAGGCTACCAGCCTCTGGGGGCAAAGCGGGAAATGCAAACGAGTGTGCCAGTGTGGTGGCAAATTTGTAAATATGGTCCAACAATAATCGTTGCCACTTGCGGCCTCTCTTTCTTATCAAATCAAACAAAATGAAAAGAAAGAACGAATTGAAGCTAGGGCTTCTTCTCTGCCGATGTTCACTCAATCAAAATTCTATTTACTGAAAAAGATTTTTTTTTTTTAATGTGTTGTAGGTTCTTTTTTCTTTTTCTGTTATGGTCTTTTGTTTGTTGTTTTGCTTATTAAATTCAGTTTTCACCAAAATGTAAAACCCCCTCAAAATGTAAAACCCTACCCTCACCTTATCATATGCTTTCCAAATTCTAACAATATACCAGGTTAGGGTCTTAGGGAGGGTTGGGTTTAGCCTAATATCATATCCGGTTCATGCCCATATGGGTTGTAGAATTCCAAAACCTGTCCCTACCCAATATTTGTTATTCAATCAAACCCAACCCATTGACAACCCTAGGGATCATACCAGCTCCAGTCCTTGAATTGTGACTGTGTCAAAATTTTGGGCTTTCTAGGGTGAAAACATTTATACAGCCCTAATTTTGTTCCTTTTTTCTTTTGGCTGCTTTTGTAAATGCGGACCGGTATAAAACTCCATTCCCAATTCAAATTTATTTGTGGTGTAAATAAGGATGGGTGTAAAACTCCACTCCCGATTTGTATTTATTGGCATTTGAATGGAGTGTAGTTTTATATCATAAATCAATGTACAGTTTTACATCGATAATTGATATAAATACAACATCGATAAAATTGATATAATATTTACATAAATAAATACAACTATTAATAAATTTTAAATGATGGTGTTAAACTCCATCGATGGACTTTTATGCTGCGTCTGGAAATGATGCAAATAAGTGTGAATGCAAATATATAGTGTAAAACGGTCCATAAAAATTGCAAAGTTGGGTTAGTTTGGCATGGACAAATTTACCTTCTTACAAAACAAACTTTTAGTTGTAATGGATGCAAACACCAATTCCAATAAAGCATATGCTTTTTTTATCAAAAGCCCACTTGAATGCAAATTTACTTCTTTTTAGGGAAAATTCTTGATAGGTACCCTATACTTTAGGTCGAGTGCCAATTTAGTACCCGAACTTTAAAACGTGACAATCTAGTACCGAACTTTCATTTTACGACGTTTTAATACCTGGCATTAACTCACCATCAGTTAGAAGACAAAAATACTTAATTACCCATCAACTATTTCGAGCAATGCATGGATTCCCGATCGAAATGACAAAAATGACCCCAACTATAATTTCTCAGCAAGTGGGACCAACTGTTCACACTTGCAGTTACCTGAGATTCCAAAAACCAACTCCTCACACCGGTGATGTCAAGCAAATGCACTGCTGGAAAAGTTGAAATCAACACTTGAACATGACCCCAGAAAAGTTGAAATCGAAGAAACCAGTGTCATTTCCGGAGAAGACGACTCTTGTTGCGGGCGTCGGAAACAAGAGTCTTGTTTCCCTTCCCTAAATCAGAATGAGATACATAATTTGTTTATCAAGGGGAACAAGAGTCTTGTTTCCCTTTCCTAAATGAGAGTCTTGTCATTGGCGCCGGCACCGGTGTTTGAATCCTTGCGGGTTCCTGGATCGTTCAAACATGTTACATTTTACAATTTTCCTATTATGTGTTTCCAATATATTATTAAAAATCCAGTCTCTCTGTTAAATCCTTTCTGGGTCCTGAAGGATTTTGGGTCCCTAAATCAAAGTGTTGTTGCTAGCGCCAGAAACAAGAGTCTTGTGTCCCTTCCCTAAATCAGACTCTTATGGAAGAACTCTCACTAGACGTAAACATGAAAGAACTTTGATAGGAGTTACGGGGCTAAAGAAGTAACTAAGGACCCGTTTGGCATGTCTTTCAGTGCGGTCTTTCGGTTGTTTACAAGCTGGGAAGACCAAAAATCAATCTATTCCCGTCTGACACATGGAAGATCTAGCCGCCAAAAGATGGGGCGCCGGAAAGACGCAAGAAGCCCATTTTGGGTTGATTTCGAGAAGCTCCAAATGAAGCTTCTCGCGTCTTTCGCATTTTAATCACACGGAAAGACCCAAAATGATGCACGGAAAGACGTGCGTGTCTGCCAAATGGTCTTTGGGCTGCCCATATCTTATGTCAAAAGCTCAATGCATCTTTTGATTGTCAGAGCTACAAGATCTTCTAAAAAAGACTTGCCAATAAATAATGAGGAGGCTCTCAAGTCTCAACCACTGACGAAGCCGTTTGTTTCCTTGAACCTTTCTCCCCTTGATAAACAAATTAAGTTAGGTTATTAATAAAGAATTAAGAATTAATTAATCATCTTTTGAGAACTTAAACCCAACTTGCTATTCTATCCATCATCTTACGTATGTATTCTGTTGTTCGACAGTTGTATGCCCTTAGCTCCAATCAGATTGATGTACTTATGACATTTATTGTAAATGAATAAAGTACATATTTGATTCATGTTATAGTAGTGTGTTTCTGTGTAATACCCTTAAACTGGACACTTAATGAGCCTCGTGTTAGTTTAGAATGTTCACAGCCATTGGATAAGTCTGGGGAGATTTATCCTGCTAAGGCTGACACTGGTGTGCCACCAAGTGTTGGGGTGGCCTGTCTCAGCTGCTAAGATGAAACCTGAGGTACATGCAGTGTAGGTTTACTTGAAACCCTGAACCGGACCAGATTTTCAGTATTGCCCTGGACCTTGGTGATTAGTGGGCAAAACCGGAAAGTTACACCTAACCCCTAGACTCAATTATGATACTGCACTAGGTGTCAGATTGGGCTGTCTTTGATATGTCAATCAGTGAGATCCTTAGAGGGGGTCAAAACTTGGGTATGTTGGGACAGTCCGAGAATTCATCTGAGTGGGTGTTCATAGTGACAAGATCAGCCCCTTTGTCGGACAAAGATAATGATCGGGGATGTACTCTCTCTGATGGAAACCAAGACTGCCAGCAGTCGATTTCAATCGTTGAGAGTTGTTTTGTAAAATATATTTTATATATGGATATAATATATATATATATATATTACGGTTTCAAAATGTTTGCAAATGTTTTAATTCCTGGGATCAAAGTAAGCAAAGAGTGCAGCATTGTTCCTTGCAGCCGAGGGAGAGGTCCTCTCTTGTCGGGCAGTGTATGATCATTATGGGCTGAGAGGTTAAGTGTAAGACCATTGAGGGTAATACCTGATGGGCTAATCTTTCATTTGCCCACAATCCCTGGGTGTTACAAGGTGGCTTGGCCCAGGGACCACTTAGTGTAAGTGTTGGGCCCATAGAATCCATGTGATGGGCTTAGGGGGTTCACTAGGCTTTCTAGTGAATTCGGCTATGCCTTGTAACAAAGGCTAGGTCGAATATTTGTGGCTGATGTGTAGATCAATGCTTGGGTCCCACGCCATACAAGGAAGCCCAACTAGGCAACAGTTTGTAAGGCTAAGTGAGCACATATACGTATTGGGCATAAAGCTCATTTCGAATTGGGCTGATTTGATCAGTCAAATGAAGGGGCGGATCTGAGATTAGATTAGCAGATAGGATAGGGTTTTACCCTATCCAATTAGAGAGTCCAAATCTGAATATAGATTCAGATCTGGAAACCTCCTGATAAGATTAGGAGAGGGTTGATCTAATCTGCAGATTGGATAAGGGTCAGCAACTCCTAATGGGATTAGGAGCTTATCCTTTTAAGGTTATAAAAGAAGGAAGGGGTGGCAGCCTTTAAGAGATCACATTCTCACCTACAGAGAAGAGATTACAGAAGAGAGAAAACAGCTTCTAGTGAGACTGCGCTGATTTCTCCCTATCGTCGCCGCCATTGCCAGTGCATCTCCACGACAGTAGGAGTGATCAAGATTGGATCTTGATATCAGTCCTTTGTGAAATGGCTGATTGGAAGTCATGCTCACGTGCCGTCCAGCTGATTCTTGTGAAGGATCTGGTTCTTTGGAAGAACACTGTTGATTCTGCTCCAACCTACACTATGCCATTTCAGTGGGAGCAGTCTTTGGATCCTTCCTTGGGCGTGAACACCTCCATTGGGAGATAGGGTTCAAGATTGATCCTTGAAAATGCAGATTTTCTAAAACAGGGAATGTGATTCCTAGATGAGGGGAGAGGAAATTTTTGAAATTTCACCGAACCTACCTGCAGGGTTCGGCCATCCATAGATGGATCTCTCATCCATTCACTTATGTATGTATTCTGTCCAGAATTTATGGAATTCTCCCTAAATCATAACATATGCTTCTGGGTTATTTTGCGACAAAGAAACAGTAGAACATTTTCAGATCAGAATTGTGCGTGGTTCTGAAGCTAAACCTTGGTCCCACCATCTCTAATGCCTCTGGCAAGATGGTTATAGATGAAGTCTGTGCGCAGTTCTGGAGTGGAGTCCATATGAAAACTCCATCAAAACTGTGCACGGTTATAGATGAACAGATGTTGGGGGAGTTGGGGGAGATAGATGTTAAGGGTGAAGCTTACCACCTTTCTTCATTGTTCCTTCAGGGGCTGCACGTGAACAACCGAGTCTCCTCTCCTCTGTCGTTTCTCCAACTGAGTTTGAAGAGAAAGGGATGGAATGGGCGTGCTTGGAATGAAGAGAAAGTTTGGAGTTGAGTGAAGTCTCCTCTCCTCTCTCGTTCGTTCAACCCAGATTGAAGTCTAAAGGGGAGTTGAGTGAAGTCTCCTCTCTTCTCTCATTCGTTCAACCCAGATTGAAGAGAAAAGGGGATTAGGGAAATAGGAAGGAAAAAGGGTGAAATGATTCGTATTTTTTCATAAAGGTTAGTTTTGGTATTTCAAAAATATTTGACCCACACCTGATATCACGTGATGGTATTGACAGACGGTGAGTTAACGTTGGGTACTAAATCGCCGCAAAATGAAAATTTGGGTACTAGATTATCGTGTTTTAAAATTCGGGTACTAAATTGGCACTCGGCCTAAAGTACAGGGTACCTACCGGGAATTTTCCCTTCTTTTTATTGATGTGCCATCTTATTATCAATGTAAATATGCATTGGTCTTTCATTTGTCAATGCATAAATGTAATATTGCCAAATACAAACAAAAGTGAACCAGAGCAAATTTACCTTGAACTGAGATTTACACTCCATTTGCATTGTTTCCAAATGCAGCCTTACACGCAAACAAACGCAACCTTTCTTACAAATGCTAAAAAGTCTGAGAACTCCACAAACTATTCTGATAGTATGATACGACTTTGTGTATCATCTTTTAACGGATGTTAGGCCTTGTTTGATGATTAAGTACTTGTTAAAAAGTTTGAAAACTCCACATACTATTCTGATAGTATGATACGACTTTGTGTATCATCTTTTAATGGATGTTACGCCCTGTTTGATGATTAAGTACTTGTTAAAAGTTAACAACCACTTAAGGTTGTTTGGTAACCCACTTTTCAAAATCACTTATTATGTTTTTAAACACTTATTAGGGTGGGGATGTTTGGTAAGCTACTTTCCCCATAAATGTGTATATTGATACAAATGATAATTTTACCCTCCATTGTAGATTACTCGGATCTCTCCCTCTCCCTCTCATTTTCTTCACCGGAACTATAGATTGGACAATAGAAAGACTCCTCCGATTAACAACCTTCACAAAATTCTCGGATTCCCATTTTCACCTCATCTAGCGCAAAAGAGCACATGCTTCATCAGGCATGTGCTGATGGGTATAGTCAGATATCAAGAAAGTCCACATAACCGCATATTTCTCCGGTATTTCACCAAACAACCGGTGGGCCAATGCCACATTACTCGTTCGAACATATAGATTAATGAGTGTATTATATAGGAATAAATTACCGACAAACCCATTCTTGATGATTTGAGAATGGAGTCGCTCAGCATCTTCAAGATTAGAAGAACCTTCACACTGACGAACTAGGCACTCGTATTTTTCAGAATACGAAAACAAATCACAAACGATTATTCACTTGGAGCTGGTGAAGAGGTCAGAATTCAAAAGCATAATCGAGACTTTTTGTACCAGTCAATTAACTTCTGCAGTAGGATCAACAAAGACAGTGAGGTTTCAAAACTTTGGTTATGGATTTTCAAATTTACAACATTTTCTGCTGGAACAGATGAAGAAGTTGAAAGGCTAAGATTGTTAGGATTCAGATTTGGTTTTAATATGAAAGTGGGTGTAAGAAACCTGCAAATCATAGTAAGGTAAGCAGAGAGGAATTGTTCATGGTTGCCGCGCCTTTTTCAATTTGGATTGGTCGACCATTGATGAGCTCAGGCAGGCCCAGCCTTCTTGGCTAGTCGCACTATCTCAGTTCTCTCCCAAAATTTGCAAGCTCAAGTTGGTTTATACTAACCCGATTTTTAACACCCAAATTTGTCGATGGACCTACAATCAAACGCCGTTGCTGCCTGTTGTTATAGGGTTCCGAATGGAAGAAGAAGATGATAAAATCGAGTGAAGATAGTTTTGTCATTAAAGAAAAAATAGGGACAGGTTTATCCCATTCAATGAAGAAGCACTTCTTCAAAAAGTGCTGGAAAAAAAGCCACATCCATGTCACTTTTTTAAGTATTTTTTTTAATAATTACTTCTTACCCTCTTTTTTACCAAACACCCATAAGTACTTAAAAAACCACTTAATGTGTGGTCCCATGTCTTAAAAGAAGTACTCGTTTAAATAAGTACTTCTTTTAAGTGTTCCCAAACAGGGCCTTAGTCCATTTGTGGAATTAACACTACTTTAGAGCAACAAAAAAACAATCAGAGCAAAGTAATATAATTAACCAATGTAACGCATTCAGTGGGTTACTGGGTTTTGGGTTTTTTTTTTTATTTTTGTTTTTTGAAAATTTACTGTGTTATAAATTGACCGCTTGACCTGAACGATTGAACCACTGACCCATTTACCCAAAAGGAAGAGACCGGCTTCAGTCAGGGCAAATCTATGCCCTCACCGTTCTAACAGCCTTTCCCAACCTTACATTGGGAATATCTTCACATGATATAAAGAAAATAAGTATGATCAATACAAGGCAAGGCAGTAAAGGCTGCCCGAACAGAATTTACCCCGACTGAAGCTGAACTCGGAAGGGAAAGGGCTAATAATTAATCCTAAGTCAGATTCAATCCAAATCCAATGTAATCCGATTTGATGACGATTGGATGCGCAAACGAAACTGTTCCATTCCAAGATGAGTAGTCACAAAAATGAGTATCAACAGTCCTTATGAATGAGATAAGGATTCTAGGGCCGAACCAGAGGGGAGTAAACCAGTGATTCAAACAATTCCTCGCCCATGCTCACTCTAGTACAGTAAGACTAAAATTTCAAGTTCAACCTGTCAGCTCATTTGAAAACCTGACAGATCTATTTATCGACACTAGAGTAATGTCGCTGTTAATAAGCTAACGAGATTTGCTATTTCTTGGTCACCCCCCCCCCCCCACAAGCTTTCATTGCTACCTCTCTGGGGCGAGCTGGCGAGCTTGTAACTATTTGTTTGATGAATGAATTTTAGCCTGATAGCCTCTAAAAAAGAAAGAGAAAAACTGAACGCTTAAAAGAACTCCCTCACCTTCGCTCTTTCTTTTCCTTTTCATTTCAGGCCCAAATTATCATACACGCATTGACGCAAAGCTTCCCGCGAACTTTATATGCTAAATTTACACTATAAGCTCCGTTATCAATTACAACCAGGAGCAGCTTTTATGGAGACCCAGCAAATCAAACAGCTCACAAAGTAGAGAGGTCAGAGGACCATGCTAGAACAGTTCAAACTCCAGATGCTCACCTGAAGCCTTGAACTCCAAACACTTGCTCTCCTTATGGGAGGCCAAAACTGGAACTCCGAGATCACTGGACTTTGGCAGCTCCGGTGGGGTGGTACACCGTATTAATGCCCAATTCAAACCCTCGAAGAATGGGTGCTGCTTAATCTCAGCTGCCCCTTTTACCGACCCCAACCGATTCTCTGGCTCCTTTATTAACAGCCCTCTTATCAGGTCCCTCGCCTGAGAGCTCACAATTGGGCCTTCGGGAAACTTGAGGCTCTGTGTCACTACATTGGCCAACGTCTCCTCGTTTCCTGGACCCTTGAAAGGCGTCTTACCAAATAAAAGTTCATAGAGAAATATTCCAAATGTCCACCAATCAACAGCACTTCCATGACCCTCTCCTTTGATTATCTCAGGGGCCAAGTACTCATGGGTCCCAACAAAGGAGTTGGAGCGTGCACTAGTTGGCTCTGCCACAAGCTGTGGCAGTGGGCTGACCTGGGCTGCCAAATCAGATTTTAGTTTCCTGTTCTTTGCCGTGGTAGATACAAGCCGAGGTGAGAAGCATGAGACTTGGGCCCAAGATGGCTGAAGGCAGAAAGGATCGATGCAATGGGATTCGGCACACGGACCTGAAAACCTTTTCGTGGGCTCAATGATTGATGAAGAGGATCTAAGAAGTGTTGGATTCACGGCGCATCTCAATGACAAGTCAAAATCTGAGAGCATGATGTGACCATCTTCTCTAACTAGAATGTTTTCTGGTTTCAGATCTCGGTAAACAACCCCAAGCATGTGTAGATACTCCAACGCAAGGAGGACTTCTGCAACATAGAACCTGCAGAGATCATTGAAAGAAATTAGTGCCAAAAGGAGAGAATATCAGAAAACAAGGATGAGAATTAATAATCATCAGTCTTGGTATATAGTTTCTTGAAAGACCAGAAAAGAATTCGTCATGGGTAGCTATTCTCACAAGGAGCTTTCTTGAATTGCTTTTGTTAAATAGTCATCGTGTGCTGAACTTTTCTGGCACGTGCAACGCAACCACCACCCCAACACCGAATTTGATAGAGAAGACACTAAAAAGAGCATGGAGAACTTCCAGGTCTGTAATGTGAAAATGACCCAGTAACACTGCAAAGGCATAGGAACATTCTTGATCCCCAACTCATTTTGTCTTTTAGGCTTAAGATATATTGGATCTCTTGGAAGCTACCAATTTTTCACTCTCCAACTAGTGTGTGTTTATATTTCTAAGCTTATATACTTTTTAAGCCTTGAAATGATTTGGAAATTTTCATTTCAAGTTTAAATTGTAAATAGAGTAACTCATGACTAGGAATCAAGAGTCTAAAAACCAAAGTATTTGTTATAGCAAAAATTTATTTCTTTGGTGAAAGGATTCAAATATAAGAAAAGGAAATTATGATAGTAGACAGCAGGACACACAAATGGGCAGTGACAAACCTCAAAGTAGCCAGCTACAAGACAAGTAGGATTTGTCACATCTCATATCAGGCCCAGAAGCTCACCATTAGGCCAATTCACTAGGTAAAGCATTGGGAAGCCTAAGCATTGACTGAATGAGAAGTTGAGAACTGACATGCCAAGGTGTAGGGGTATCTCATAATTTTTAACATTTATAAGGACTATTCCTGTATTTTAAAGCCACCACACCATGGAGGCATGGATCACCATCAGTCTCACTCTTCACATCAAGAGAAGAGGACGTCTAGGACCTTCTATGAGGTATTGAGGACCAACCTAAGCTCTAATCACTATAAAGATCTTTTGTGACTTTAATGCCATCTTCTACCTCTTTTTTTTGTACTTAATAATACACACTCCAATTGCTTATTGAAAAATGAAAACCAATGAGGCCAAAAGGCAAAAGGATTATTCAGAGAGCTGTCTCAAGTGCACTTCAACGCCATATAGGCCAAGGTCTTCAAACTGAAGACCTATAATCAAAGTTAAATTTTTGTTCAAATCAGAAGAGACCACAAACAAGGGCATTCCAAAGAATAGTGTTTCTAAAGAGTCCCCCAAACACACACACACAAAAAAACATCTGGATAAAAATGATTAAATGATTTAAAAGCTTTGTTAAAACGTGGACTGTTATGGGCTGTTTTTATTTCTTTTTATTAGTGCTGTCATATCAGCTGGGCCTTGCTAATTTTATTCTTTATTAGATATGTCTTGAAGTGCACCTTCAGTGTTGTATAGGCCAAGGTTTCAAATTGAACACCTATCAAAGTTGAACTTTTGTCCAAATCATAAGAGACCACAAGCAAGGACACCCTAAAGAAATAGTGTTTCTAAAGAGGACCCTAAAAGAAAAGAAAAGAAAAGAAAAGAAAGAGGTCCCTAAACAAATCCCATGATGATCTTGACAAGAACATCCTCCTATGAATGATAAAACATCTTGAGTAACCGCCTTAAATCTCAATAGCAAAACTGCAATGAAGAAAGAATCTGGCAATTCCCATATGTGTTGCATATCAGAGAAATGGGAGGGGGAAAGACACCACTCTTTCTCACAATATAGTGTATCACGGGCATACTTTTTGTTGGCAGCTAATAATTCAACTGAAATGTGGAAATGCAAGAAACTAGGATTTGGTCTCCACTTCGGCTTCAGTTGAAATGTGAAAATAAATAATTCAACTGGAACCCTTAGAAAAGAACATAGAAGGTACCAATTAAAATAAATAAATAAATAAAGGGAAGCATTTCCCAAACTTGAGGAAAACAAAAATGAAAACAAAATTATAGACAATTTCAAATTTTAGACTGTCACATGCAAGACAACTTGCTATATGCTATTTATTTTATTACAAATGGCTGTTGTGGTTACTTAATAAATCTTTAAACATGTATTGGCATTTATTCTGTCACTTCTGCATCTTGCATCTTGTGTGGTTCATCTTTTGGGCCTAGCAATTAAGACTACGTCTCCAGAAATCCCCATTGTTCTTGTTTTGGAGATTGAGTGACTTTATATTTCCTTTCTTGGTTCCTATCAATGAATTTTCAAGTCATTCAGAAACAAGATTAAAGAAAAGAACTACTTTCGCTGATTAAAAAAAAAGCACTACTTTCTAATTTTGTTAGTGTGAGTGTGTGACCCTTTTTTCTGGTGGTGTGAAGCCAACCATGACAGTGTGGCAGTGCCCAATTCATGCAACTCATCAATCCTTCCATAATTCCATGAATCAACAATTTTTTTCCTGATAATTTGTCTTGTTTAACTTCATTGCTGCAGCCAGCTGTATGGTCATGAATGTAAACAGTCAACTTGATCTTCCCTAGATTTGGAGTCCTTAGCCTTTGTCCCCTGCCCCTACCCCTAGTCCCTCTTTCTGCCCCCAAACAAGAGGGGCTAGGGGCAGAAAGAGGGGCCGTACAATCCTCATTAAGACTGCCCTTTTTTATGTTTGAAACCCGTCTTAATGATCTTGATTTTGTGATTGTTCACAAGTCATTTGCCTCCTCATTAGCAATGTAAACATCCATTGGAATTAAATGTTCATACTTGATGTAATTTTCCAGGATTCCCTCTAGAAATGGAAGTCTGCAAGAGCTCCTGCTCCTCTCTCCAACAAGACATCCAAACAACAGAATACCAAAATCCCTATCCCTGTAGCCCATGGTTATTTTATCATAAGAACAATGAAAAAGATGTTATTCATGATGATCAGAAGAAACTGCAAACAGCATGAGCTGACAACAAAAATAACAGTACAAATTACAAGAATAATGATATTGATAACCCAAACCCAAGCATGGAGCTCCTGTGACAATTCAGGTCTATTAAACCATCTTTACTTTAGCTAGAAAATCTGCCAAGACACTGAATGCAGTATTCATGGTTGAAGCTAATGCCCTGGCCTCCTTAATCAAGAACTTGAGATTCAACAGTTCCTCCACTGGAGAAGAAACCCAATCAATAATCACCAGATAGTCACCTTTGACCATGAGTACCTTCCATGCCGAGGAGTGAGGAGTAACCCGGCTTAAGAGTTCAGACCTAACAGCAGTGCCATTAACCTACCCTAAGAGAGTTCCTTCACCTATAGGGCCTGCAGTTCATAAATAAGACCAGCATAATCTTTAAAAAACCTACCTATGCCTAATATCAAGGATTTTCAAGAGCACACCCATCAAAACTAAACTAGATTCTCACACTGATAGGACCAGCCCGTTCTTGAAAAATAAACCTCCTGTGTGGGGCAATAGATCATCAACATCTAAAAAACGAATCGGCCGATACACCTTTGAATTCATCTTTGGTGGAAATCCAGTTTGCAACTTTCACCTCAATGAGATCAATAAGGATGACCTCTCATTTGCTGTTATGAGTACAAGCGGGCGTGATTGGCACTCGGTCCTCCCAAAAATTCATGGGGTTCCCTTGATACAGCTTAGCTCTATTTAAACCTTCCCTAACAAGAGAATCAGCTAGAGAGTTTTCTGATGTCTGGACCCATTTGCACATAAAATCACAAGCCAAAATATAGAAGTCAGCCTGACCCTACTGCTCAAAACAAAATGAAAATTACAGAGGCCTCCCCTGTACTTTGGAGGTGTGACACTTAGCCCCCCATATGTTTTTTGTGTGGCAATTAGCCTTTTGTACTTTCATATCATGACAAGTAGCCCTTCGATCACCATTTTGTTAAGGGAACAAACTGAAATAAACCCACATGCATGTCATGTTCATCTTTAGACATTTCTAAAATCCTAAAATGTCCATATCTTGCTTTTGAGGACAATTTTGTTCTTTACCTATTTGTACCCATTTAATATTATTGAAAGAGATCTTTCCTATCATCATCTTCTAACCAAAGATATAGAATACTGAATTCATGTCTCAAGATCAGTCCACTAATCTTGAAAATCCAAATGATGTGCAATGGTTTCAAATAATCTAGGCAATAGAAGTTGTATAGCAAACATTGAATTTGAACCTTACCAAAATTTGAAAAAAAAATGTAAATGGTGTACTGAATTAACCCAAAGATCTGAGACATCAAAGTGGTCTCTTAAGACCAGTGCATTAATCTCAACCATCCAAATGATGTACCAACATTTAACTACTCTAGGCCATCCAAAAGATGTACAAAATCAACAAAAAAGAATCTAGGCTATCAAAGTGACCTCCTAAGAGCAAAGATTTTTTTTAATAGTCATAACTGTTAACTTTATAGATATAATAAAGAGCAAGGTTCAAAGTTATCAATACACCCAATATGCATGAATGTGCATATCGGTGTTTTGATACTATAAAACACTATTTTTTAATTTTTTTATTTTGAAATTTTCTTGGGGTTATTCATAAAAAAAAAAGAAATTTCCTTGGGAGTTGATGTATAAAAACCTAAGTTTCTGGAAAAGCCTTAAAAAAGGTGTTTCGGTCAGCTCAAGATACAATGAGATATGCCTGATATGGAGTGTATTGTGTCAAAATTTTGAACCTTGATGAAGATGTTGTATAAATAGAATGCCAAAAAAACCTGGCAGCCCCTGTCTACCAGCCTCCTTACACCCATTTAATTGTACATGCTAATCCGCAGCTGAGTTACCATTTTTACCTCCCCCCCCCCCAATACATTAGTCATGTTTACTCCTTGTTTAGCTAAACCGTCTCCCAAGCCATTTCCTCTTCTTGGAATCCATTGAATCTGCGCTCTTATCTCCCCTAGTATCTTCCTTACATCTCTTAGAATGCTTCCATATTTCCATGGGCCTGGATTGTTATTTGATAAGCATTTCACAGCTTTGCAGGAGTCTCTTTCCACCAAGATATCTTTGGGATTTATTTAAGAAGCAAGCTTTAAACCATAGTGGGGAGCCAACATCTCAGCCTTTACTGCATCATCCCCTTGTTCTATAAAACCTAAGTAATCACCCCATCTCCATCCCTAATCACTCCACAATGCCTGCTCTTCCAGAATTTCCTAGTCTTCTTCCATCGAAGTTAAATTTGAGTTGGTTCGAGTAGGGGGCTGTGATAAGCATTTCAAAGCTGCTGACCAAAGAGCAAAAATTTAATATTGGCCATCCAAGCCATATACCAAGATTTCAACTAATCTCAGGCATTCAAGTAAAGCACTAAAGTTTCATAAATCTAAGCCAAAGAAAGTGATGTAACAAATAGGCCAAATATTTGGACCATCAAAATGACCTCCTAAGATCTGCAAACAATCTTAGCCAACCAAATTATGTACTGAGCACGGTTCAAAGTATCGAGACACCTTTGTGTATCGGCAGAGGTGTGTCGGTACTTTAACCGACATGTCTTATATTTTTTTAGTTTTTTTCTTTTACAAATTTCAGTTTCAAATATATATATATATATATATATATATTATTTAATAAAAAAAGAGTTTGTAAAAACACCTGTTTACAGGTGTATTGGGGCTCAAAGATACGACACGCCCCATATCGGGCATGATACTTTGAACCTTGGTACTGAGATTTCAACTAAATTAACCTATCCAGTTAAGGACCAAATCAATCCAAAGATCTAAGCCATTGAAATGGTCTCCTGAGATTAGTGGATTAATATCTACCATCTAAGTGATACCAATAGCTCAATTAATCTAGACTGTCTTGATAACGTATCAAATCAACCCAAAAGTCAAAGCCATCATAGTGGTCTCCTAGAGAAATAGATTAGTCTTGCCCATCCAAAGCTATGTACCAAATTAAACCAACAATTTGTCAAAGTGGTATCCACAAATGAATAATGGATCTAAAACACTAAGTGATGTTCTGGAATTTCACATAGTAGAATATATATTCTGTTGTTAATCAAAATCAGACATCACCGCCGTCTTGCTGTTTGGTAATTTCTAGCAATATCTGGGGTGGGGTGGGGNGTTGGTAGGCTCAAAACGGCTATCCAAAATCCAGGTCAGAAACCCATCAATCCGGCCCAATCTGTTGAAAATTGTATTCGGCTTGGCCACTGATACAGGTGACAGCAATTTCATGATCATCAAGCCATGATTTAAAGGCGAATTTGGTCCCTTTGTGCGTGGAGATGGAACTAACACAAAACATTGTAGCTGCATTAATGCAATCGACATCATATACCTTTATTCTTTATGAATCATTTCATAAAGTCTAGGTCCCTAGTTACTTGTGTGCAGTCCTACCTAATAGAGTAATAGGGAAGAGGACCCAACCTTCCTTTTTTTTTTTGAAAGGTAATATAATCATTAAAGGCCAAGACCCAAAGAAGTATGCCGGTGGTATGGATCCACACATGTGTGGGGTGGGGTGTGGGGGGGTTTGACATTATATGAAAATAAATACCAGGGGCTAAATGTCACACCCCCCCCCAAAAAAAAAAAAAGTACAGGGAGGTCCCTGTAATTTACCCCCAAAATAAAAGGGAAAAACACTATAGGCATATATCTGCAGTCATTTATAAAAGCCTGACCTTCTCCAGATCCTCTTGGTCCTTTGGTGTCTGAATCCAACTCCTAGTAATCCATCTAATTCACAAAGATAATAAACCAATCTCCTTGAACTTTGACAAATCCTATTGCTCCTCCATCCATCTAATAACATTGGCAGAATCACCTTCAACTGCCAACCCCCCCCCCCAAAAAAAAAAAAAACTTCATTCCTTGCTGAATGAGATCTTTATTTATTTATTGAATGGTGATAAACTAATTTCATCAATAAAAAGAAAAGCTGAGGGAGAGATTTCCTCATCAGTAACATACAAGGCTACAAAAGACAAACAAGGAATTCGAGAAAAAGATCATTATCCCGAAGATCATTTCTCTTCTATTGAGTTAAACTGAGAACGGCTTTGCCAGGTCAGAAAGTTAATTAGAGCCTATAATAGAAAATCTTCATAGCCATATGTTTGTAAAGCTTGTAATAGGCCCTTTTCTGTGTGTGTCCATCCCCTACCTACATCATATGTTTGTAACCCCCCCCCCTCTTGTTTTACTTAATGAAAATAATTTCACATAATCACAACCCTAATGCCAATGAGGAGTACAACCACATTAAATTCGGTCGAATTTTCAACAACGATAAGGTTAGAGAAAGCCTGCGAGGTGCTGCCATCTAAACTGAGGAAGACCGCACCTATCCCATCCTGTCTTTAGTTGCCAGTGGAGCTTCCATGAAACTGCAGCTCAGCTAACCCTTCAATCTAAGGAAAATACGCTGCTCCAGAAGGGGAAGGACTATGGGAGGATTGAAGTTCTGAAATTATAGCTATAGCTTTAATATTTGAAGCCTCTAACAATATAAAGAATTCCCAAATTTTGAGTATTTGGTATGGTATACTTGATAACTAGAGCATGTTGTTCATTTATATGCATCATTTCATGTGGATACAACATATGACCTTTATTAGGGAATGAAAGCAAATTAGAAAAAAAGTGCCAAATGTAAAAGTTCACTTTTGGTTATCTACCTGGCTGCTGATTCAGAGAAACTCCTGCTTGGTTGCCTCTGACGAAGAACGTGAAGATCCCCACCTGGACAATACTCCATTACCAAGCATGAGAGTTTATCTGTTGTAAAATGGGAATATAAGGTAGGGAGAAAAGGATGGTCCAACATTTGCAATATTTCCCTTTCAGTTTGAGCCCTTGGCATCTTTTTCCTGCTTTCCAGAAATTCATTATCCATGACCTTCAAAGCAAATAGGCAATTTGTACCAGTTAGCTGAGCAAGATAAACTGTCCCTATGTCCCCACAACCAAGCCTTTTGTGCAGCTTGAAGTGCCTTAACCCTAAGCCTCCATACCGCATCTGAACATGACGGATGGCTTCCCATCTAAGGTCCTTTGACATATGAGGCCTGTTGCCTCCGGAACTAGAGGCACTCAAATTGCTCTCCTCACTGATGCTGGTGCTACTGCTGTACTCACCAATGCTACTTTTTGAGCTTTGTGAGAACTCCCCCTTCCCTTTTGATCTTGAGCTCTCATTGCCCTTCGGACAAACTGTTCTGTTTCTGTTACACGTATTTGAATTGAAATCTGGTTTAGTTGCACTGAAATCTACTTTACTCGAATTGACCTCAGTGCTGCGACCAGTACTGCTGCATGCTGGAGAAGCAGATTCTTTGCTTACATTATTCCAGGAACAGTTGTGAGTCCTGCAAACCAATTTACTTGTACTGGGACCCAAATCACTGTCAACTTCATTGCATGTATTAGAACTACTAGAGGCAGAAGTTGTAACTTGATCCCCTTTCTTCTTAACAAATTTCTTGTTTCTTAAGATTGGCTTGATGACTAAGCATGGACTGGTGCTAGTGGAGTTGCTTATTTTACTGCCAGTACTAGAGCTAGATGGAGAAGGTTCTGTTTTCCGCTTGTCCTTCTGGCCCAGCTGTGGCTTTGAAATTTTTCTGCCAACCTCTTTGGAGACAGGAACAATTTCCTCTATTTCTGAAATTTTATTACCAGTATTAGAGCTAGATGTTGGAGGTGCACATTTCAACTTTCCCTTCCGATCCAGCTCTCCCTTTGAAGTTTTACCCCTGACCTCTGTTGATTCAGGAACAATCTCATCTTGAGATGTTTGTACCAGTGTTACTTCTGCTGTGGTTGCAACTGCAAATTGAGGTGAAGTATGAACATTTTTGTTCGATGCTTTTGTCCCTAGTGTTTGCTCAGATTCAGATACTTTCTCGGATGAATTTGGTGTGCTTTTCTCTGGCACAAGGGAGATTTCTAGCAAACTCCCCTTGCCTTCATTTAAGGAAAGACCAGATTCACTTGCCTCAACCACAACTGCTCTGTACAACCTCTTGATCGTTCCAGCTTCTGAAACCACAGATGCTGGTTTTGATAACCGCTTCATAGCAGCTAATTCCGCTTTCTGGGAAAGGCATAAACCCCTTAATGCTTGTTTTAGAGACACAGGCTCTGAAATTCCAATTCCTGATGCCTGAGATAACCCAACTCTAATGGGCTTTTTTAAGGCATTCCTCTGTGAAGGGCCTGTACCTTTCTGGAGTGATAAACCCAAACCCCTTGTTGAGGCTTTGAGGTCAATTGCCTCAAAAAGTCGATTAAGATCATCCTCCAGAAAATAATTGCGCCTGGACTTAATCATGAGATTCTTTCCATCTATGCCATCAGCTTTAAAACCTGAGCTTGATGGGTTAGCTCCTCGATAACACTGAACTGAATCTGATTCTTCCTTAAATTCAACAATTTCACATGTACCAGGAGACGGACCTATCATCTGGGGATACCTATTCTCCATTGAATTCAATCAAATAAAGGAACAATTCAAAAGGTGGAATAAGGCTTCGCAAGTTCATATTAGCCCATTTCTAATGAACTCTTCAGAGATAAAGGAGCACAGATATTAGAAAATAAAAAACTACTATATTTGGTTTCTCTATCATAATGAATCCAGTACACAAAAACCCTGTCCAACCGCTTTCACTCACTTCAGCATATACCATCCAAGTCCTGTCATCATCAACGTGATTCAGATAAAAAGAACCTGAAATCTAATCTCTATTAAACAGTATAAGTTATCCATTTGCTTGAAAACAAAATAAACACTAAACAATAATTTGAGATTTACGTACAAGAGCAAGATTCTTACAACAATCAAGCACTCGGTAAGGCTCCAATGCCAAGCCAACTCAAACAAAGGATCCAATCAGGCGACAGGCTAGACACTAGTTTGTAGAGAATAATATAGTAAAATCATTCCCCAATTAAAAAGAAAAAAGAAAAAACATTTCCTAATTGCTTTATAGGAAAAAATGTGGATCACTAGGCAAACAGCACAATCTTTACTCCGTTAACATCATATCCGTGTACTTAAACCACGAAGAATTTTATCAGGACTTGAACTTGAACACCGATGCATAAAGCAAGTCATCAAGTGCTTGCAAATTCCTCAGACCAGCTCAGGCGAAAAGATTGAAAGTTCACAAAAAAAAAAAAAGTACGATTTCAAACACAACAAAAAGGAACGTCAGCAACGACAGCAGCCTCGCACTAACTCACACCACATGAATAAGAATCGAACTGATAGAGCTCGAAACAAAATTCATAAAAGAAAGAATAACAAAACGAGGAACAAATATGTTCAGTAAATATCAAAATGAAAATAAATAAAAGAAAAAAGACTCAATCAATACATAGAAAAAATTAAAGCTACACCAAATGAGTTCAGACGGGAAACACTCAACAGTAGATCAGTAAAACAAAAAATATGTATTAATCAGAAAAGAATAAGAAGGATTCTACTTCTACCTGTAACGAATTCAGAACCGCCAGCTACAGGATCCGAGTCGATGATCTGCTAAGTTAATGAGCAAATGTAAGGAGAAAAAATGTACAAAAACGCGAAAAAATCTCAAGTTTTTGGAGAGGTACGGAGAAGTAGGGCTCGAATCTCTGATTTTCAGGAGAGATGGTGACGAGAGAGTGAATGAGTGATTATGATGAGGATTCAGCTTCAAAGTTGGAGGAGACAGAACAGGATTAGGGCACGAGAAGAAGTTTAAAGCGAGAACAGAGGAGGAAGAAGGAAGAGAGGAAAAGCGAAAGCGGTGAAAATTTGCACTTCACGAGGATTTTCACCAGTCCTCTTCTCTCTGTTTCTTTTCCTTCTTTTCCCAACAAAGCAAAAAAAATGGCGGAAAAAACAAAAATAAATTAATTATTATATTAATAAAAAGAAAAAGAGGAGGAGTCAGTGACTCCGCTACGATCATTTAGGTGGATCTTGCGTTTACTAAACTACCATCATTTTGAGTTTTTATTACGGCTATGCCTGTGAAATAATTATGAGATTGGGTGGTCTTCAGGACCATACTAGTACTATAGTCCTTAAGCCTGCACCTTTCCGGATTAAAATTTGAAACGACCCGCATTCCGATGACCTAGGATCCGGAAAAAAGGAGATTACAGTCCGGATTGTTGATTGTTACTCAAATCACTTCATAATTAATGTAGAAAGGTAGTTTAAATGGGGATCAATTATGGTTCTTCGACAACCCACTTATTTTTGCCACGTGGATATATGACGTGGAAAGTGTACACTGTCTATTGGATTAGTGACCCTGTGAATTGGTAATTTTGTTTAGGAAATCACAGAAATGTGTGATTTCAATTTCCTATGCCAAATAAAATAAAAGATTGTAAGGAGAACTCTACTAATTTTCTATATTTTCTGAAGTCATTCCCATTGTCCAATAAGTACAAAGCCTAATATTCAACCAATAAAAAAAGGTACAAAGCCTAATACACGTCCGATCTGTTCAATATTTTAGTAGTTGTGATTTTTTTTTAAAAAAAAAGACATTATCCCTAAAAAACAAGATATGTTTGGTTTGAGAAAATGGGGTTTGAAAAGAAAATGGAATGTCCCATACTATTTGGTTGGGCATAAAGAGAAATCAATTCATATACATGGCAATCCCCCATTTAAGGGAATGGCCATGATGGTTTTTAAAAACGAACCGATTTGAACAGTCTGACCATTCGGCCTGAATGATCGGTTCGTTCTGACAAAAAAAATAAAAAAATTAGAAAACGATCAAAACGGTTCGAACAGTTTGAACGGTTAACCGATCGGTTCAGCGGTTTGCTGACCAAAATCAACGGTTTTGGAGGAAAACAAAACCGGTCAGGTGATCGGTTCCCAGTTTTTCCGATCCAACCGATCGGTCCGGTCCGGTTTTGAAAACAGTGATGGCCATGCCAGTCCCCTCCCTGACAATGAGAACCCATTCTAATTTACCAAAAAAAGCCTCCTTCTCTTCCATCACCCCAAGGTTTTAAAAATTTATCTGGAATCCGAACCATTTTGACCACCAGTTTTTTAGGTCAATGATTCGATTGTTCAGTTTGAACAGACAACTCATTTCAACTTAAAATTTTAATAAATAATTAAAATAAAAATGGCCAAAATTCATAAATGGGTTGAATAGATTGATGGTTCAATTGCCCAGGATAACAGGTCGCTAACCAAACCAATAGTTTTTCAATCAAGGACCAAGTTAAGAGTGAAATGAAACTAGTTGCCTGAATGATTCTTGGGCCAAATGATCCATTTGTTTGGATCGATGGCAGTTCAAAAGCACTTCAACACCTCCTCCAACAATTGAACCCTACAAACTTTGGTGAGGTAACCACCGGTTTCGCAATAAATGAGATCTCTTAAATTTTGAGTTTGATTCATGTATGAATCAAAGAAGCGGAGAAATATGCCATTCCAATTCCAAGGGATTTTGATTTTAATTTCAATTCCAATTTTAACCGTAAATCGAATGGATTTAGATAAATAATTAATTAGTATCATAAAGGTGGTTATTTTTGTAGTATTATATATTACACATTACAGTTTCTACCAAAATATGTTACACTTCAAAGGGGATTAAGGGGTGCATTTGAAGTCTAATGACCCTATCACAAAGAGCCTCCAGATATGCAGGTTTAATAACATACCTCCCTATTTGGAGGGATGTGGAATGATAACCTCAATTAGTGAATCATTGGCATAAAAATTACCAATTAGACAATATTCATAAAAAAATCACATAGAGTTCTGTTTGGCCAAAGATCTTCGGGTATCATAACTTTCTAACATCATATACAAATTGCTAAAAAAAAAGAATGACTATATTCGCTATTAAGATTGAAGCTTTGTCTTTTAGAATTGTATACTGTCCAAAACTCGGATAGATAAATGATTCATTAAATAAAATAAATATAAAAATAAAACAATAAACTATTTATTTATTTTTTTAAGTTTTAAACAATAATAACAATTAATAAAGTAATACTGGTTTTCAGTTGGAAGAAACTTTTGTAAAACATTTTTGCTGTGTTTGGTTTGAAGGAAAATGTAGGAAAAGAAAGGAAAAGATAGGAAAACATTTACAAACCTTGAATAGATTTTCTTACTTTTCCTTTCCTTTCCCTACCTTTTCCTTTAAACCAAACATAGCCTTTGTTTCACATTCCTTTTTTGTAAGTGAAAATGTAGAAGCGTCCATTCCATTAAATTTTGCATTTGTTTACCTCTTCAGTCCAAACCAATATCTGTATTTGATCTTTATCATGCAAGTGGTACTAATTGTACAATGTTCCACCTTTCTTTTATCAAAAAAATGGGCAAAAAGGGCTTACTTTGGACATATAGATTGGCTTGGCCAGAAACTTTCCCTATGGATTGAGTGTGGAGGAACATATTGTTGGAGAAGATGGGGTCATTATAACTTTGGAGGAGAAACTCTGAGGCGCGTCTGAAGACACTGTCTTTAGACCGTTATTTGCCCCCACTCAGTTTATTGAGTTTGCTGTTGGGTTACAGGCAAATTCGTTCCCAGGATACAACAGAGCCTTGGGCGAGAATCTACAACCAGCAAAGTTGAAGAGTCTCCAGAGAAATCTTCTGTGAGACTGTAGCAAACCGAACTGAGAGAGAGAGAGTGAATTTCGAAATTGTATGATTTGGAGTCTGATTCATGCTCCTTAAATAATTGAGAAGATGTATGAAGAAAAGGTAGGTGCTGGTTTAGAGAAGGCACCTTAAACAGTCACAATTTCAAACATTGTGATTGTTTAAAAAGTAGTTAACAGTTAGTGACTGTTAA
>NW_010729241.1:492500-523893 GCF_000365185.1 Nelumbo nucifera | reverse complement strand
GAATCAAACCACCATCCAGAAGACGATTCTGCCATGTTGACTTCAGTAATCATGGCCACGAGATTGTCTTCTACCATGTTTGCAGACTTGGTTCCACCTTTCCGATGTCGGCAGACTCGGGCATAATGCCCCTTTTTTCCACAAACATAACATGATCATTTCTTATTGTTGCTCTTCTTGAAGTTCTCATCTTTCTTCCTAACTTGTAATGCAGGGTTAGTCTTCTTCGATCCGTTCTCCACAAAATTGACCTTAGAGTTCAGCATACCGATCAGGGTCTTATCCCTACTGTCTCTAATTCGAGACTCTTCTTCAATACAAAGGTGTTGCTGAATTTGCTCCAAGGTAAGTTCTTTAGCCTTGTGTAGAAGCTTCTTCCTGTAATCCTTCCAAGAGGGTGGAAGTTTGGCAATGATTGCTCCCACTTGGAAAGATTCAGGAAGGATGATGTTAAGGGATCGAATTTTGTTGACTATCACCTGTAGTTCATGAACTTGCTCCAGTATAGGTTTATGGTCGTTCATGGTGAAGTCAAAGTATTCTGCAATAAGATATTTATTCGTACCTGCTTCTTGCACCTTGTATTTGAATTCCAGGGCCTTACAGATTTCTTTTGGAGATGTAAGTTCCTTGTAGAAGTTGTAGAGCCGGTCTGATAAAGCATTCAGTATGTGTCCTCGGCACAGAAGTGAGTCATCTTCTCGTTTTGCTCTTTCCTTCTTTAGTTTCTCTGAGTCTTTGTCAGTGGGTTCAGGAAGAGATTGCAGATTCGGGTCCAGCAGATAGTATAGCTTCAGTGTGGTCAGAAAGAAGATCATCTTGTCTTGCCATCGGCTGAAATTTGCTCCATCGAATTGGTCTAGTCAAACAAGATCTTGGTTCATCATCTTGATCGAAGTCATGCTTGCTTCCGCCTCCATTACAGGATAACGTTCTAAAAATGTTGGAGAAGATGGGGTCACTGTAACTTTGGAGGAAAAGCTCTGAGGCGCGTCTGAAGACACTGTCTTTAGAACGTTATTTGCCCCCACTCAGTTTACTGAGTTTGTTGTTGGGTTATAGGCAAATTCGTTCCCAGGATACAACAGAGCCTTAGGCGAGAATCTACAACCAGCAAAGTTGAAGAGTCTCCAGAGAAACCTTCTGTGAGACTGTAGCAGACCAGACTGAGAGAGAGAGAGAGAGAGTGAGTGAATTTCGAAATTATGTGATTTGGAGTCTGATTCATGCTCCTTAAATAATTGAGAAGAGGTATGAAGAAAAGATAGGTGCTGGTTTAGAGAAGACACCTTGAACAGTCACAATTTCAAACGTGATTGTTTAAAAACTAGTTAACAGTTAGTGACTGTTAATTTTGAATTGTGCCTCTTGATCACACCCGATCGAATTTTGACCGTTGATCTCATCAACGGTGATCAACGGTTAGCATCGCACCAAAACCAAAGCCGCCCATCGCGAGCCACGCGGGTGCGAGCAAAGCGCCTCATTGCGCCGCACACACGCATGCGCGCGCGTTGCGCGGTATCGAATCCCCATACTCTCATCTACTAATTCTAAGGAGTGTAAATCAGCTCCTATTGAAATATTGAAAACAAAACTTATAATTATCCAATGTCGGACAAATTCAAAACTGGGTTTTTGTAAGAGAAAAACTGATTTTTCAATCAAGTGTGCAGGTGCAATTTCTCATATAATTGACCAATCAAACCCATTGAATTTAATCTCTTATGAGATTAAAATCCAACACATATTAGGTCGTTTCTTTGGTCCCCAACCATATTTGTCATGTGGGAAAGAAAGATCTATATGTCTTAGGCTTCTCTAACAGTGTGGCTAATATGTTTGTTCCCTTAATAAAATGGTAGGGCTCCATTTGAGAAAAGTGCCAATGTAAATATATTCAGTTTTAGTGTAAATACAAATATGCATAGGATCCATTCGTAATTGCGCTCTTTCCAAATAGAGCCTTAAGGCTGTGTTTGGTTGCAATGCATAAATTTGCACCAAAACTATGGCATCACAAATGATTTGAATGTAAATTCTGACCCATTTTTGTTTCAACTTTTAGATTATTTTGTTTGATTGCAGTACAAATGAAGTAAACGAAGACATGAAACATAATAATAAAGTAAAACACAAAATAAAATTAAATGAGAATTTGCATTGCACTTCCATGCATTTGTATTAGTGCAAATAAAATAGCACTGCAACCAAACACAGCCTAAATTGCAAAATTAACATTCAAACAATTATCCGAGTTTGTATTTCGACCAGAATCAATTCCTTTTAACGCATTAGATTTTTTTTTTCTTTTGCATTATGGTTTGAATATGGCATTAAATAGAGCAGAATGGCAGATTAAGATTGATGTAGCAGACCCCATATAGTTGGGATAAGACTTTGATGATGATGATGATGATAACAACGATGATGACTATGATTTTTCACATGATGATTTGGACTTAAATACAAATAATTAAAAGTAATATATAGCAAAGATCATCATCTGAGCCATATCTCCCAACTATATGGGGTCGGCTACATCAATCCTAATCCGCTTTAGTGTCATATCCATTATTAGGTTATTAACCTTCATTAACATTTGTCATTAACAACATATAAATATACTTTTTCTTTATTAACACTTTTTTATCCAAACTATACCAGAGTTATAATTAAGATGATCGCTGAAAACATGCCAATAACTAAAAAAAAGTACCCTACTTAACCAAATCGGATCACTCAGCTCCAAACCAAGTTCATGGATGAACTTTAAAACTAGAAAGCCCATCATGTTTAGTAGAAGTAATGAAGAGTTTTCCTAACTTATCATTATCATCATCACTATTATCTAATCCTAGTCGAAACTATATGGGGTCGGCTAAAATTTTCAATAAATATATAAGTGTTTAAATATTATCAATCAAATCAGATAATATCAATTTGGATTGGATTAAATTCATATTTCATCAAATCATATACAAATTGTATTCACTTAATAGGATGAGGTTTGATGAATTTTCAAAACCAATAATGTTAATTCCATTAGTTTTGAAAGACAATTTGGATTGATTGCTCCATCCACATTAATTTTCAACCTAGTCAAGCAAGGGTTACTCTTTGTACACCAAGCGTAGTACTAGAATTAAGATTTTGATTAGTAGGTACCAATATTTTTAAAACCGGACCAGATCGAAAAAACTGAAACCGGTCACCCATTTTATCCTAAAACTATTTTTTGGTCAAAATTTATTAATTTGGTCTGCAAATCACTAACCCATGTAATTGAATTATCAACCTTGTTTTTTTATTTTTTTTATTATTTTTACTTTCTTATCAGTACAGACCGTCCATTCAAACTGCTCAACCCGAAAACTGGTCCTAAAATAATTCCCTGTCCAATCCGATTTTAAAAACCTTGATAATGCTATAAACTTTAACTATGAATTTAGACGTCAATGACCCAAAAGTTGAGATGGTCAAAATATGTGAGAGATTAAGCCTAGGGGATTGTAAATTCTCCATGGTATAGCCAGTGGGACCTCATGATCAGCCTGCTCTGTCCCCACCCTTGACTCCCATTGACCCTTGTAAAGCGAATTATGTAATACCATAAGACAGAACTTTGAATTTGGACAAATGGGAGCATTTACTTTCACATGCATTTAATAAGTTCAGAAGGAAGCAAGTAGCAATTGCGCTTCCCCAGGCATAAGTTTATCCCGTATTTTTTTTCTTTTGTTTGAAGCCACTAAGGCAAATTCCATTCAACATAAACTACCATAAGCCA
Source organism: Nelumbo nucifera (assembly GCF_000365185.1). Next base: position 520,103 of record NW_010729241.1, on the reverse strand, counting down.
TGGTCTTTATATACAAAAGAAGACGGAGAAATCAGGGCAATGAGACCAAGTTAAACAATTCGAAATCGAGCAGTATATTTTCTGTCTCCGAAGAAATTAATTCCTGTCCTTTCTCTAATTTTTATGGGGGATAATTATCCTCCATCTTCGATCTCGAACGATGATGGGTTCTTTGCAGGGATCCGAGTTACAAAATGATTTTAACTAATAGTACTTTTTGAAAAAATAAATAAAATTTTTAAAATATAAATAATGTTTTAAATATATTTTGACATATATAAATAATATAAAAATTATAAATAATATTTAATATATATACATATATAATCGGGGTTGGGTTGGGGCGGGGACCTCAATCCCCACCTTAACCGATGGGGTTGGAGAAATCGGGTCCCTGTTGGGGATGGAGGACATTGCCATCCCTACTTATACTCGAGTGAAGCCTTGCATAAATGTCCTGCAATCTGTTATAGCTAATGAAAAACCTTGTATTTTGTAATTATATATATATAATACAAGGTTTGTATATATACTCTTTCTAAACTGAGCCTAATTCTGCCATTGGAAACAGTACAAATAGAGTCTAAATACCTATAAGATAAATTTGTCAATGCAAAATTAACCTACCTTTACATTTATATGGACCAAGGTACACTTTTTAATTCACATTTATACTTTATTTGTATCTTTTTAAGCACAGCCCAAAGGATACAATACAAATACATACAAAATAATACAAAATGCAAGGTTTTGCACTCTATATATAGTATAAGACCTTGTATTTTGTATGTATTTATACTATACATATTTATTTGTACTCCTCCCAAACTGAGCCTTAATAGCAAAGAAAAAACTAGGGGTGTCCACGGTTCGGTTAACAGAATCATGGCACTTTTTTGTAAATCGAACCGGTGGTACCTGTTTTTCCAATTCTCCAAACCAAAACCGAACTGGTACCACCGGTTAACTAGTTCACCGATTTTGGATTTTGACCAGTTCGGTTCTTCGGTTTTTTATATTTATAATATATATGTATAATATTATATAATAAATAAATAATAAATGATATATAATATATTATAAATATTTGAAAAATATATAATATATTTATAAATAAATCATTATAAATATAATATAAGTATATATTTATATATATAATGAATATATATTTATATATAATACATAGAAAATATGTGACATATATTAAAAATATATATAAAATATACATAMAAATATATATACCGGTCGATTCGATTAACCGTCAGTTTTTTGTAAGTTAACCGAGAGCTGAACCAGTCCTTCGATTTTTCAAAAATCCCAAACCAAAATCAAACCAATCAATTCAATTAACAACATTTTGCAATTCGATTTTCTCGATTCGGTTTGATTTTTCGATTTTTTATGAACACGTACACCCCTAGAAAAAACACCATTTCAATGCAATAAAAAAACTAAGCGGCCATTCTATAATAACTAAAGTAGCTGTATTGAATGATTTATTGCTTTATCCTGTAGTGTATTTATTACACTCTGTCCATAAAACATTTTGGCAGCATAGTAATAAACACAACGTGCTATTTAGCAATTTAAAAAGCCAATAACCTACTTAATAATTTATTCATAGAAAAATATAGTAATAGTTTAGCCACTTCAACCGTTGCCAAACGGACCCCAAGATTAAAACAAGTACATCATCACAGAATCAAAGCATCCAAAGCTGCTTAAGGATTTAAAATTAAGGATCAGTAGTGATCAGTGGTGTCACGTGACATGCCGTGCTGTAAAAGTTAGGACTTTTGGAGTGAAAATTCACTTCACACCCATCCAACCTGCCATTACTACGAATGCTCGTGTTTTCATAATTGTGTCGTGACAAATTTCGAACCTCCAATGTCTGTCGACATAAGCAGTTCAAAACTTCAAATGCTCTGCAAAACCTGTGGGATCTACATGTACAGGTCTAGCTTTGTGTGTCATGATCGGCCAAATACTACGAGTAGAACTAAAGGAATTCAATTTTTATTAATCTTATTCCCCTGGCCTCAAGCACTCGTGTGGGGCCATTAAGTTCTTGTGGTTATTGTATGTTGCCACAATAAAACACTCGAGATTTCTTACTAACTTTTATTACCTACTCTCTACTCGTCGTGAATCGGAGCCATACATCTCTATAATTCACGGTGGGTAAAGAATGGATAGGAAAAGTGAGTAAAAAATCCTGGGTCATAATAAAAATAGTTATATTTGGCAGTGTAAATGAGATGATAAAATTGAGTTCGGCTTTAGTCAGGACAGCTTCAATAGCTTTTACAGCCTTACATTAGGAATATCTCTATATTTATGTGATTTATTTCATGGAAGATATTTCCAATTCAAGGTTGCAAGGGGTTGTTCGAATGATGTGAGCATCAACTTGTCCTGACAAAAGTCGAACTCGAACTTGATAAAAATTAGGGGGTGTTTGTCTGAACCTACATGTGATACAATCACCTCAATTTAATTTGAAAGAACAAATGGGGGCAAGGTTCAAAATATCGATACATGGCGATACGTAGGGGTGTATTGGCCTGTATCAGTATTGTTTTTTTTTTTTTTTCCGAATCTGGTTCAAAGGGGCCGGTCTACCCCCTGAACCATTCATTGACCCAAAAACACCTCCTGTAGGGGCATATCGGAAAGGCTCCGATACGATACATATCAGCCAATACGTGATGATATTTTAAACCTTGCATAGGGGTAGCCCTCCCATCAATCACTAAAACATAGAAAGTAAAAATGACCGATTAGGAGGGTGTTCACAATATAGTTGGTTTTGTTTTTAAAAACAAAAGCAATTATATTAATTTTGCTGACATGGCAGCTGTTTTTTGTTTTTTTAAAAACAACCGACCATGTTGTCAACACCCCATGTAAGTACATATTGTTCACTATGACTGCAATAGCAATGAAGGTACCAAACTAGAACCACAGAAACACCCACGACGACATTGACAGTCGACACATGACGAAGCCCTAACAGTGTCCCCCTGACAACCGACACCGAATTGAAGGTCCCCTTTCCAAATAAGAGTCAAATCCTTTTTGGCTCCTTCCCTTCAGAGCCTCGGGATCTCCCCTTATAAAAGGGGATGTGAATCAAAACAAACACACAACTCTGTTGATAGAAATCCGTAGCCTACTCTTGCTCCTATCCTTCCTTCATCCTTTGAGGAAACCACCACACTTAGCCTTACCACACCACCTACACCCCTTGAATTGATTGATTCTTTTTTTGTTTTTTTTGTTTTTTTTTTTTAAACCATGTTATTGAACACTCTCTTAGATTCATGGGTGCATCTGAACCCACAACATGACCCAAATTAACAAACCAATCCACTGCAGAATTAGCTTTTTTGAAGACATGAGAATATTGAATATTTAGATTCCATTTATTTCAAACAAAATAACGGTCTTTGGTGGTGCTCTTGATACTCCACGGGATAATATGACCCTTCAAAGTTCAAACCATGGTTTTTGAACTATCATTGACTTATATTGTTGGACCATTTGGGCCAAAAACTGTCCAAACAATTGGTTTCATTTCACCCATAATCTGTTCTTTGACAAAAAACCATTGACTTGGTCAGCGATCAGCTGATCCGCATAGTCAAACCGTTGATCTATTCAATCCAGAACGATTTTAAGCTTTTTTGTTTTAATTATTTTTTATTTTTTTAAATTAAAACGATTCATCTAATTTGAACCAAGATGATCGAGTGCTGACCTAAACACCAATGGCCAAAACAGTTGCGATTTTGAGTCGGTTTTTAAAACATTGGTTTAAAGACATTGTTATCTTCAATTTCATTGATGTTACTTCCAACAAAAGAAGTGAAGTGGCCTAATAGAGCACTAGAGCAGATCCTAACTACTTACTTTTTAAGCTATGAGCATGACCCTTCTCATCACTCTCACACAACCAATGGGCGATGAACCGATTAATTTTTCTAGAGGCATTAGGATGCTTTATGGCTGCCCAGCCTGTCCTCAGCATCATATCTTGGGACCCTCATTTGCATTTAAACCATACAAATATGTCTCATGATTGCTAGAGAAAAAAAAAAAGGAAAAAGCGCCATTCCCAAAGCACATTTCGATGGCTCAGAATCCAAGGACCAGCCTAAAATCATGTGGTTGTTTTTTCTTTTTGTTTTAATGAACGTTGTTATTCGTTGATCAATTAATGGTTTCCTATGCACACCAACTCATATATTCAATATTAATTTGCTGCTAAATGCTGCCTTATTACAGCTCTTCGGTCTAATTCAGCTGGTGCTTGAAGGTTGGGCTTATGAACATTCAGTGAATGCCCTATTGGTAGGAATCAGAGGAGGCTTTTGATATTTATCAATGCATTAGAAATTGCTTTAGTCGTGATAAGTTTAAAGAAATGTTAAAAAGTTATAGTGATTTTTAGATAATTTATCTTTTAATTAAAATTAATAAAAGTTTCTTAAACATAAATAAAGACACCCGTAAAGAGTTTGGATTTGCATCTAAAAGACTGAAACATTTCTGTACTTAAAAATATTTGTTCATAAGAAGATATTTCCAATGTACAGCTGAAACATAGTGTGAGATCGGTGTAAGGTGAACTTTAAACCTAGATCAAGTAACATAAGTGCTTTACCTATTTTGGCAGATCAGCATGGCATCTTCACCCCTGCGCCTACTGTGACAATTCCTCCTGAAGCCGTATCGTTTCGGCATCTTCACTCTAAGCCGCATCAGTACCAGTGTTTTATACTCCTGTCCCGAGATGAATAACCCTTACGTAAATAGTTCCGTGGTTCAACCATCCGAGTCAACGGATCAATTCACAAAATCATCATGACAAAAATATCATACTAAAACGATAACCAATAAACGAGATCGTTCCACAATACAGTAGGTTTTGTTTTTGAAAATAAAAAACAACTACTACATCATCAAATTTGTCCAATACCCCGGAAATGGACCAATAATTTTTCAATCCAAATCAAGGTTGTGACTGTGATTAACAATAGGCTTAAAACATCAAAACATTAATCGGTATTGACCTTCACGGTCTCACCTAACCTAATCTGTCTGCTTCCATTAAGAAAATCTTGATTCTCATTTGTCCTTTATCCTACCATGGCACCATTCTTGCAATTTCTCTGAAGCAACTTGTTATAAGCTTTAATTGCTTCCAGTCTGACCTCTGTTTTTGAGAATAACATACTATGGGCCATGGCGGCAGGCGGTCTTTCCATAAATTCAAATATATCAGAGTCTATTTAATTAAGCGGAATCAGAATCTCATTCTCATTCTTGGTGAAATGGTATTTCTCCATCTGAGAGAATGGTTATACCTTCAATCGTTCCCCTTTTCTTGGAAATGAAATTTTATGCCCAGCTGATCTCAATTCTCATTTCAATTCTTGTCCAAATCAAACGAATTATGAAAATAGACCGTTTCAATTCTAAATTTGATGGACTTTGATTCTGATTTCAATTCCGATTCTAATTGTAATCCGAATGGACCCTCAAAGTTTTGAGTGAATTTATTCTAACTCATAATTCTCACAAGGCATGACGCAATTCAATCTTAGGGTAGGGTTTGACCATACTTTCATGGCATGTGGATAGAAGATAAAATGATGCTCAATGGTGTCTGAGAGACTGAGAGATTAGGACATCGTGGGCAGTCGTCATTGCTGCTCAAGGTCACATGGCTGACCTGAATTGTCCATTTTGTAGGGCCCCTTTGAAATTTGGGTTGGTCATGCAGTCACTTCCTTAGTCCCTATTAGCCATGTAATGTACCTTGTTTTGGACATTTTCCTCTAAGCAAATAATAGCCATCCAAATTTGATTTTCTTTTTTAATTTTGGAAAAAAATACATAAAAAAATTATTTTAGGACATGTGGCAAAGCATTTTAGTTGGAGTTTATCAGCGGAAACAGCGGTTGCCATGTGTAATTCAACTAAGGTACATAATTGATAAAAGAATGAATTGTGACCGGACAAACCCCTTTGTATTAGGACTGGAAGTCAGGTAGGCTGGCCCAAGGTTTAGCTTGGTTGAGCCTGGGTCAAGCCCGAGTTATTAAATTTGGACCCAGTCCGAATTAAAATTGGATGCATTCTGATTAGACTCGGGTTGCCTAAAGGCTTGGCTCAAGTTCAGTGTGAAAAATTAAAAAGCCCAAAATTTTGAATCTAAACCAAACATAAAGACCAAAAATTCAAATCTAACCCATAAAATGAGATCTATTCCTTACATTTGGGCATCCCACATGCACATCCATCATGTATTGAGAACAGCTCCCATAAATAATAATTTTTAAGTACGGGAGATGTTATCAGTGAATGGTAGGATGTGCATGTAGTCTCCCGGGACCGCCCGAATTGCACCCCTTCCTTGTACGTGTGATTAGAGTGAAACTCGGGTTGTTCCGAAGTAATATTTACAAATTGCCAATCCGAACCCGCCCAAGTTTCACCCCTTGCGACCCCAGGTCCCACTTTATACCTTCAGATCCGGCTCATGAGGAGAGGCTGAGTATTTCTATACCCTACACCTCATAGAATGAACTGTGCTCCCACGCGGAAGCATAACCCTTTTCATTATGGAATGATGCTATTTCATTTTCGGGATTAAAGAAAGGTAATCTCTGTAATTCAGTGTGAAATTAAAGTACATTTTCGTGAATTGAGGTTCAACTTCCAAGGGATATGGCGCCACTGCCACTTCGGCAATATTATTTTAATATATTAGTGTTGGAACACGAGGAGAAGCTATTGACATATATACAATAATTTATTATTGACGTACGCCAACATAAATATTTCGAAACAATAAACAAAAAATTCCTTTAAAAATTTAAAATTAAAATAATTGTCGCTTTGAGAGCTTGAGTGAGGCTTTCCCTCTTTGCTCCTTAGCTAAGCATTATCCATTTATCCTAAACATCCTTCCAAGCTAAGCTTTACAAACAAATTTCAAGATCTCAGTCTCAGTATTGTCAACGCAATAGAGGGTTATCAACTTACCACGTGGTAGTGAGATACGCGGCACATTGACCTTGCGATCTCTTCGTCGATGTAGACCGTATGACTGTGGGAGGTGGGATATTCAATGATTAGCGCTATAACTTGGGTTAGGTGGGATGGGTTTCTTTTTTTTTTTTTTTGTTTTTTTTTTCAATTTTGAATGGTCTGGAACCTCCGAACCCGATGTAAACAAATCAGGCAACCCGATTCGCTCGAAGATATACAACAATTAATGTTTTAAACCGAGCCAGACCTTTTGGTTTAACCGGGCTAAACTGGAAGGGGTTAAGGGAATACTTTCTTAACCGGACACCGTGAGCCGCTTATTTCAAGGTTAATTTAAGTTTAAACCACCAGAGTCCAGAATCCAGATTGAGCTGGAAAACCAGAGCAGGACCCGTGTCGTGTTTGTTGTCAGGCGAGCTTTCCAGGATTCTAATCGAGAACAAATCAATAATCATTCAGTGTACGGAACGTATGGTGTCATCAGTAGATCTCGTTAATCGGGTGGCCAGGGGCATAGCCGGTTGCTTCATTTGGGGGGCCACTGCACAAGCCTTAAAAGCTTATGGGGGCCCACTCTATTATGATGAGGCCAGAACACAGAGAATGCATTAAAAACTTTTGGAAAGATAGGGAGCCCAATGGCCCATAAATCACCCAATATTTTATTTTTTTATCGATCTAAAGATTACAACTACACGCCAACGCCTCAAAGGCTCAAACAACTCCTAAAATAACACCTATACATGGCTTTTCCGATGTGAATTGTGAACCCACATTGGCACCTAACATTCAATTTGCGGAGGAATATGTTTGGCTGCTTTTTAAGGATGTTCTTTTTCTTTTGGGTGGACAGTGGCGGAGTCAGCTATTTTCTTTTGGGGCCAAGTTATATAGATATATATTTTTGGTTTATAATAATCAAAAAATTATATTAAATATATCTATTGGTTATAGACTTTGTGGCAACTCTCCCGTAAGTATTATTTAATTTTCAATGTAATTGACTTAATTTTTCTTATCGTCTATTTTCTTGACAAAAATAAGAAAATGAGATAGAGAATAGATAGGGCTTGGAGAGAAATAGGATAGGAGGTTTTTGGTCTATTATGGGTTTTTTTATGAAAGAAAAATAAATAATGTTTTTTTTAATAATTTTAGGAGATAAGTGGAAGGGCATTAGAGAGTTAGAGAGCACTCCTTAACATTTTAATGGACCTTTTGTTTTGTTTTGTTTTGCTTTATTTTAATTTTTTTTTTGAAAGGGGGGGGGGGGGGGGTTAAGTAGGATCCACTTTATTACTGTATTACTATAAAGGTCTCCTGGGGGGCCAAAGGACCCCAACTTTATACTTGGCTCCGCCCCTGAGGGTGGCTAAGCTTCAGGAACGTTTAATACATTGTTTTGAAATGTGTTATTGATCAGGACAGTCGGATCATTTTGCCCAAAAATCGTTCAGACAATTGGTTCTATTTTATTCCTGAACCGTTTCTTTGTTAAAAAGACAAAAACTATCGTTTGGTCAGCGATCTGCTGAATTGGGTGGTTGAATCATTGATCTAATCAATCCGAATAATAATTTTAACTTTTATTTATTTTTAATCTTTTAGACCAAACGATCAAATTACTAACCTAAAAACCAGTGGCCAAAGCGGCTCCAATTCCAGGGGAAATTTTAAATCTGCTTTAATATTAAGAGCATCTGGAGCATTATTATTAGTTTACAGAGATGTTAACACAACTATTGGTCAGGGTCCTCTGGGATGGAAGCAACAAAGTTCCCTTGTATAGCTGTTGATGGATCAGTCTGATTTGGGAAAAAGTGGACCTGTCTCAAATAAATTATTAATTTAAAACCACATCAATTGTTAATTGGGATAATTATGTCTGATCCAATTAGACCTGATTATACTTGACATCAATAACTACCGTTGATATGTTGATAAAATTAGTATTTTAAACATGGAATGTAAAAAATATGTAAGAAAATCAGGAATTCTTTATATGTTATAACTATATAATCAATTCGAAATAGAAAGAACGGGTCCCAAATTCAATTATTAATAACCAGCATAATCGGTTCAAATATGTCAATTGGACTGGATTTGGTCCAATCCAATCCAGTCCAATATGAATCAAATGGACCAGGCCCAATCCAATTCAATGAATATTTTGGATCATTTTGGACTGGTCAAATTCAATGTCTGGACTATTCAATCTGCTCAAATTTGTTTTAATTTAAATTGATTTTAATCCAAACCTGGTCCATTGGCAATTTGACACCTATATTCTTATCTTCTATCAATAGACCGGATATTGTCTCAATCCAACTCAATCCAATATAAATTCATTATGAATGGATCAAGTCCAATCCAATCTAATAAATATTTTGGATCATTAAGTCTGATCTGGTCCAATTCAATATGTCTTGTTGGTCTGTCCAATCCTTCAAATTGATTTTGATTTGGATGGAATCCAATCCAAAACTCATCCATCAACACCCTTGGGTTCAATAAGTTCGATTCTTTCGGATATACCCCACCAATTGAAACCTCTAACTCTCTGAAGGATAGCCTTGATATCTCTACTAACCAACCTCTCTGGTTTCCACCCTCTTTCATTCAGAAGTAAAGAGAACGCTTAATCCATCTTAAAGCATTGTTACTTTGTGTCGAAGGAAAGAAAAATCACAAAAGGAGTGTCTTTTGCAACTTAAACAAGGGTGATAATCATCATGGAAATTTCAGGTAACATCAATAGATTGAGTATGAAACAAGGGTTTCAATTTCGTTGCAATCGTCGTTTGGAAAGGTCGCAATAAAAAATAAATAAAATAAAAACTGACCGGACCCTATATGTAGGGGTGCACATGGGCTGGGCTGCCATGCATGACTGTGATATTGTTGTCCCTGGGCTGGGCTTTAGGCCCATCCATTGAATGGTAGAATTATAAATTGATTGAAATTTTGATTAACAAGGCATAAAATTTTTAAAATGCATCATTGGATTCAATTTTATATAATTAAATCTCTTGTGGCTGAACGATTGTTTATATTTAAGAAAAATTTATTAAGCACTTAGCTTTGCCATTATTATTTGTAATTAAAAAAAGGATGGTGATCTGGGTACCTCTTGGCAAACGAGGTGATGTACAATGCTAATTACTATTGTTCTTTGTTGATGTGGTGATGTAATGATTCCTGCCTATATGTATTGTTTATTTATTTTTATTTTTATTTTTTTTCTGATGTACTAGTTGTTTTAAACAAAAAATAATTGCTACATCAGCAAAAAGTGTTAAAAAATTTTGATGGTAAGTATACTTTGTGAAATGTGAATTTATGAAAATTAAGTAAATTATGTGACATTTTTAATGTGATTGGTTGAAATCTTGATTTAATGTACATCAAATATTAGTAAATGCATTGTAGTTAGATTCCAGCAAAAAATACTTAGCGTCCATTTGGTTTGCAGTCAGAATTGAATTCCCTCTTAATCTCAATCGGAATGGTTTATTCCCATAGACTGTTTGGTTCAGATAGGAATCGAAATTGAAACCAAATGGAATGGGATCTCATTCCCAAGGGAGAGGGAAGAAACAATCGTTCTCTTAAATGTGGAAATGCCATTCCATCAAGAATGGGAATCGAATTCTGATTACACCTAGTCAAATGGTTGGAATCAGAATGGACCATTCCAATTCCAATTCCAATACCAATCAAACAGGCCTTTAATTTGCTAAAACGCAATTATTTTATTTTGAAATACATATTGCCAAACACTCCCTTACGGATGAGAAAGGAAATTTTATTTTCTCATTTTGGCATTTGCTTAGACCAATTATTCTACAAAATTTGTTTTCCCGTGTTTGATTGTTGAGAAATTTTTGCAAAATGCTTGATTTCATTCCTCTTCAACCATTAACAACAGTAGAACATGAACACCCATGGTTGTCTCCTATATTCCCGTTCAACCATGATCAATGATGATGACAGAAGTTTAGCAAGGTTTAGATCTGCAATAATAAATCGTTCTACCTAATAGCAGAGGTTCAATGATAACAAATCTGCAATAGAGGTTTTAGCATATCTGCAACGATGGTGATGGCCAAGAAATCAGGGATGGCTAAGAAATCTAACCAATATATGATGAAAAAAATTACAAACTTGTTAGATCTATAACGATGAGAACAGAGGTTTAAGCAGATCTACCAATATTTGGTTGTCGAAAGGCTAAGAAATCATGAATGGGAAGAAAAAGTAATGAAGTTTTAGAGAAAAAATACAAAAAATAGTTTATGGAGAGAAACGGAGCATGGATAGGTCTTACCTTCGTTGGAGATGAAGAACAGTGATTGGACTCTTAGGCGCTTGGGGTTCTGAAGCTTAGCTAGGAAGAAAAACAATGAGGTTTTTGAGGAAAAAAATATAAAAAGAAAAGGTTCAATGAAAGAAAATGGAGGAGATAACATGTCTTCACCAGAGATTAAACATTTTCAGAGAAAAAAAATACAAAATGTCCAAAAAATGTGAAACAGAGATGGAGATTGTGGTTGGAGATTTGATCGTAGGGACATTTGAATGGAGATGTCGCCTTCGACATTTTTTCTCACCGACTTCTCATTGTTTTCGTTTCTAACCGGGGTCGCACCTATCTGGTGAGATCCCGCTTCTCTACTTTTGGGATGTAAGTTCTGTCCCATCCTATTGTTTCAACCAAAACAAACGAGAGAAAATAAGAATCTTATGCTATTCCTATTTTCTCATCCCTGTCGCAACAACCAAAGATACCATTAAAGAAAAGTCACTGTTAAACTGCTAACTATAATTTATGTGCATGTATCTTACAACTGTATTGTACAAAGTAGTGTTTCCAAAACCAGACCAGACCAGATGGTTGGATTGGAAAAACTGAGAACCTGCCACTTGACTGGTTCCATTTCACCCCAAAATCATCTTTTGGCCAACAACCATTGATTTGGTCAACGAATCGCTGACTCAGACAGTCGAACCGTTGATTTGGACAATGGTTTTTGGCTGTTTTTTAATTTTTGATTTTTTTTATGTTATAATTGACCATCCATTAAGACCATTTGACCCGGGAACCGGACCTAAAATGATTCTCTATCCGATCCGCTTTTAAAAACCTTAGAGCAAGGTACAAGACATATCTAGTGCATGTTGGATGTGCTGTGTTGGGTTTTAGGCTTTTAGCTCAATCCGATAACCCTAGAATTTGGGACTAAAGCCCGAACCCAGTGCAAATTCTAGGTCAAACCCAAACTATTCAACCAAACACAGCCCATATGTATTCAAATTGGGCCCGGGCCTGAAGTAGGTTCAGGGTCGGGTTGGGCCCACCCAAGTTGGGTATTGTATCATTTCAATGCCCCAAGTAATAAAGCAAATATATGCCGCTAGTAGATAATAATAATATTAATACGATACTTAATTTGTGGTGATGCAATTTTGGACGTGTTGCCAGCTGAATATCTTTCAAATCCCAGCGACAAAAATTGTCCTGGATCTGCTCTAATTCTATCCTTCATTCATTTGGACCATTCCTTTTTAGTTTTAAGTCATTTCTTTTTCAAATCTTCAACTTCTAGTACGTATCAGACAATAAACATATGATCAATTCAGGTGTCCCACCATCTGACTACTGTTCAGATCGGCCACATGGTTCCTCCATGCTAAAATTGAAGATGCTATCAAGAACAATATATATCCATCCAATTGAACGAGCTTTTTGATTGGATAGAAATACTTTTCATACACTTCTTCATTCCCATTCTCCTGCAATTCTTGCTCACAAGCAACAGCCCCATCCTTGCGCACATGGAGTCCTTGATGAATATAGATTTTTATTCGAAAATATAAACAATAGGAAAATTTTTCATAAAAAGTATGTAATACATTAATAATGTGGATTTTGAAGTATAGGATGAAAACTAAGAATATTTTAATTTTTAAATATTTTCATAATGTAAGAAGGGGTGGAGCCGGGGAGTGACAGAGAGGAGCCATGGCCCTCTATGCCTTAAAAATCCCCACAAACCCTATTCATAATTCATTTATATTTTGGTGCCCATTCATATTTATTAACCTTTGACTTTTATGATCTTTGTTTATTAGGCTCAGTTTGGAAGGAGTACAAATATAAATATGTATTATGTAAATACATACAAAATAATATAAAATACAAGATTTTGCATTCTACAAAATTTGCATTTGTACTTCTTCCAAACTGAACCGTGAAAGAAGTGCAAATACAAATATGTAGAGTGAAAAATTTTGCATTTTATATATATAAATATTGTACATATTTGTATTTATACTCTCTCCAAATTCAGTCTTATCTTTTGCCCTCCCTTAACTTATGCTGGCTCCGCCCTAAATATAAGATAAGGGCTATATTTGTTAATATATGCATATTTTCAATTCATATGTCTACTATGTCATCCATGTTTATCTGAATTTTTATCATATATTTCATTCATGAAACCAAATTATAGATTGATTTTATCCTTTATATGTAGTATGAGATAGATTCGATAAAAGCACAATCAGCCTGCCCATTAAGCTGATCCCCTGGGATGACTTCACTGTTGGACGGGCTATGACTGTTGCTGCTCATCCCCTAAAGAGATGGAGGCTATGACTATTTTGGAGGCCATGAAATCTGCTAATTCTTTATTAATGGATATAATATCATCGTGGAGAGTGATGCTTTGCAAATTATTATCTCATTGAATTATCCACGTTGGAAAGCATTCGCTGTGCTGTCAGATTGTAGGGCCCTCTCTCAATCTTTCTCCTTGCAATTGATGAACGGATTGTGCCTTGTTACCTTAAAAATTAAAAACAGCCCACCCAACATCATTGTAATACTAGTAAATGATGTTGTCCGATTCAAGGTGTTTCGAATTAAAGTTACAGTCTTGTCAATTGGACGAAATCAAGGTGAAAGGATGAATACGTATACCAAAATCTGTAATTACAAGAAGAATCAGAGGCTTGAGGAATTATTTTCATAGACAGTGCCAATTTCATGATGTCTGATATGAGGTGTTCCAAACTGAAGTTGCAATCAAATAGTCCTGCCAATTGGACGAGGCCGTAGTGGAAAGACAAAACCGCGCACCGAAGTCTGCAATCATAGGAAGAGTCAGAGGCCAGATGAGTTATTCCTTGGGTAGACACTCTAATGCTCAAGTTAGTGAGTGGTAAAGAGGTCGGTCAAGACGAACCAAGGTATGTGGGTTGGTCAAGACCGAAGTGAATGCAAGAAGGGTGCTTGATTGAGTTGTGAGTCAAAAAGTCCCTTACCTTGAGCATGGCGTGCCTATTTATAGTTGGATGTTCGTGTTCTGGTTGAATAGGGCTTCTGGGGTTGTCGGCCAAGGTCTTTGGAGGGTTCCCTCTTCCTCAACGGAGACTGCTTCCTTATTTGTGTGAGACACTCCTTTCTGGCCGCACCTGTCCTTCACGCGGTTTTGGGTGATGATGCTGATGTGGCCCTAAGAGGATGGCCACGGAGTCAACCACGTGGCGGGCCAGCTTAGTAACCGCCCGAACACTAAGTGTAGACGAGACAAATAAATAAATCACATATTTTGTATCAGATAAAACTACAAACCAATCTGTTAAAAACAATACGGAACTAGAACCACTTTGGCCACCAATTTCCAAGTCAATGGTTAGACCGCCCGGTCTGAACAGAAGACTAGTTATAATTTAGAAAAATAATTAAAACAAAAAACAGCCGAAAACCATTGCAATTGGGTCAGCAGTCGCTGACCAAATCAACAGTTTTTGGAAAAAGACTGGGTCAGGGGTGAAATAGAACTGGTTGTCTGGACGATTTTTGGGCCCAAATGGTCCAACCATTCAGATCAATGATGGTTTAAAAAAACTATGTTACAAACAAACAAGATACAAAACTGAACTGAGTGCAAAATTTGTATTCAGTTCAGATATGCACTTCAAACAGACTAAGTTTTAAACTCAGATCGAAGTTCAATTGCTTTCCTTGTTACAGACTATTTTTTACTTGTGTTCACTCCTTAATTGATAGTGGCAAAAGCTACCAGACTTCTAATTTTTATTAACTTTAATCTGAATAGAGTTGCACATCTGGCTTCTTGGAGATACAAATAGAAACCCTGTAAGAGCTTTGACCCATCGGAACCTAGTTACGGTTGCAAGCAGACAGCCAAGTCCGAATGTCTTGAACTTGCTTGTATAAATGCCGCTTTGCCCATTGTTATTCCATGCAAGGAGGTCATCATGTCATGATTTCCTTCTAACTTTTGGTTGCAAGTTGCAGCCTACCTTTAACGTCTTATAATTCAAGGTGTCCCACTGGGGAGAACAGGTTTAGAGAAGATGCTAATTATTTCTGGATCAAGCCTTCCAATTGAGAAAGGAGTTCAACCTGTAAAGAAGTTTCCCAGATTGGCAAAGGCTTGCTTAGAGAACAAACTTTTGCCACACCTATCTGTCGAGGGCAAACAGAAAAAGAATAGGTTGGGGAGCTTTTCTCCCCACATGGTTGATTTGATTTTTGTGTCTTTTGAAAAAGCCCCAGTAAAACCCACTGATCAAATTTAAGTTGAATTTGGATAAGTTTCAGGGTTTGGAAGGGCTTTTAGGATGCGGCTTCTCAAGTTTCGAGCTAGGTTTTACACGGAATTCATAAAAGCTGTGTTTAGCGAAAATCTCAAAAGTCAATATTGGCATTCCAAACCCAAGAAACGTAGCTTGTCTGAAACACAGGTGTTCAACGATCATGGCTCAATCGACATAACGCAGAAACCCTCCCAAATGGGCCCTTAAAGCCCAAAAGCACAATACGATACCCAATTTTAGGGGTCATTTGGGAGGATTGAAGCTATGATTGAACTGCTTTGGAGAAGCCACTACGAGAAACTTCATTGGAGAACCATATTTTTTTTCTCGCAGCAGGATAATTATGGCTTTTCAGGATTTTCACTAAACATTGCTTATGGGCATTCTGTGTGAAACCCAACCAAAGCTGCTACACTGAAGCCCTCCCAAACAGGCATTTGGCTTTGCTCTATGGGGTTAAAAGTGTTTTTGGTATACTGTTACCAAACACTCAAAACACTTTTTTGCTTAATTTTATTTTCCACAGCCGAAAGCTTAAAAGCAAAAGTTTATAAGAGACCTAATTTTGATAAAAGGGACTTGAGGAAAGAATTCTAGGCTATTATAAATATATACTTTAAAGTGTTGTTTTCCTGCCTATAAAATAAAATTACAGAAATATAGCGCAATAGACTAGGGACGGACAATTAGATTCAGGTCTTCTCTTTTCCCTTTCACCACCTTTAGAAGAGAACGTAGACAAAAATGGGGGAAAATCAGAAGACAGGGATGAAAACAGTGATACCCATTTGGCCATTTCTTTTGAATTTCTTGTAGCTCTCACTTTGAACAACAGAGATTTATTCAATTCAACTAGAGATAACTCGGTATGGTATATATAAAGCAAATGAGGGACTATGGCTAGGAAAAACAATCATAAAGCAATGAAGCATGGATGATAAAGCCAATGGGACACTTACTAATTTCCAAAGGGCGGCACGTGACTGCATGTGCAATCTTGCCCATGTGGGACCGGGGCCAAGTTTATTCTATAAGGATCTCCATGTAAACCCAGCTCTAACTTGGCCTGTACACGAGGCGTGAAATGTAGGCCCAAACCCAACTCTATATAGGCCTGGGCTCAGCCCCCAGGCTTTCCGGGCCTTAAGACAAAGTTGGACAAATCTTCGTGGCTCCAACCTTGTCTCCAGGGTAAGGAAAGCCAAGAGTTGCACAAACTCGTTCATCATCAGCGCTTGCATGCCGTCGTCGATGATCATTGAAAGAGCTAGAGGTAGTTTTTTTTAGTTTTCTTCTCAGCTGGGCCTGGTTTCCCCGTCAGAAGCTTGGGCAGCTCATGAAGCCTATCGTCGCGGGAATGTTTAGGAGGAAAAGCATTATTATAAGGTGACTCAAAGCTTGTTATTAACGGTTTGAAGGGCGTGATGATCCACCATCGATTATCCAACCTCACAATGCATCTAAGCCGCATATTAGGAACATCTTTCGTACATTGTATTGTTATTCATAGGGAGATCAAATCCTCCCCAATTCTTAGGGAAGCTAACAGTGTCGCAGACTGGTTGGCTAACTTGGGCCATAGTAAGACTGTAGCTTGTTCTAACATTCCAAATTGTCTGTTTTTTATTTGTGTTTTTCTAATGTTTGGGGAAGAGTTTGGATCAATTACCAACACAGGGTGCCAACAGTGTCCCAACTAGCCATTGCAGTCGTACATTGGGAACATCTCTTCATGAATGACAAGAGAGATGATCTTAATGTATGGTTGCAGTGGTCTGTTGGGACAATGTTGGGAGGATTTTGTTGGTAATGGATCCCTACCCCATGGGGAAGGGCTACCCTCATCGTATAGGGGTGAGCAAGAAAAATAGAAAAATCGACCAAAACCAAACCGATCAGTTCAGTATTTAAAAAAACTGAAGGTATCGATTCGATTTTGGTTAACCAAAATAGAAAACCAGTGATTAATCGAACCGGCCGTTGTATATATATATATTACTATATATATTACTATATTTATATTATATTTTTTATACATTATAAATTAATAAATATGTATTATATATAAATATATATTTATAATATTTATTATTTAAAATATAATATTATATATATTTCGAGTCTTTTTATTATATATTTATATATTTTTCTATAATATATATTATAAATAATAAAAAACCGAAAAATCAATGAACTAAACTAATGGTTAACCGAACCGGTCAACCAGTTAACCAATCGGCTTCGGTTACCGGTTTTCCAAAAATCGATAACCTCGATTCAGTTTCAAAAATAAGCCCATGGTTTGGTTCAAACTGTTAACACCCCTACCATTGTGCGTACATTTCTTTCTTCTCATTTTCCAAAATAAAAAATTTCATTTACCATCATTTTATCCCTATCTTTTTCTACAATTAATGTATTAAGAGGCCCTATGATGAAGTCTTTATTAGGACTTCTGTAATTCATTTTAATGGCACAATTTAAATTGTTTCACTCTGGACAATTAAAATGTTTGGTAATTTGAGCCACTTTGGACAATTGGACCAAGGTTCAAAATTGTGTTATGTATCAGCCGATATACGTATCGTATCAGTGGATTCCCGATAGACAAAATATAAGGAGTTTTGGGGTAAGATCTGTTTCAGGGGATAGCTAGGGCTTTAACCGTCCCCTTGAACATATACACCCAATTTGGTGTATCTGACTGTATCGAAACTTTAACCTTGCTTTGGACAACTATCAATAACATTTGGAATCTTTAAAGAATATACAATGAGCAAATTAGGGTTCCTCACACATTTAAGAGAAAGAAACTAAGCTGCTGATTATTTGGCGGTTTGGGTTATCAACCCTCAACCCACTGTTTGAAGAACAAGTTTTGATAATTTTTAGAGTTGCTCTATTCTTTGAATTGTCTGGTTCCTTCCCTTTTGTTTCAGAAATCAAATCAATTTCATAAAATTGTTACTAAATTTCTTCTTTTCACGGCATTTCTTTTCTGTAATATCTCCCCTCATGAATGCTCTCCATACTACCCCATAAGAATACTCACCATACTACCCCAAGATATTAGTCACTCATGGAGAACATCTCTCCTCATGAATGACAACATACAGCTAACTGTATAAAAAATGTTTCCGATGTGCAGCTATATATAACTGGGTAGGTGTGAGTAGCAGATCTGGGCTCTTATGATAATAAGCCAATTGGTTATTTTGGCGCCAACTGAGGGATAGCTCAGCTGCTACCTTATGGCTGGTTTATTCCAACAGAGATACAAATTCAATTCCCGCACCCAAACCAGCTGCTGCGTTAGCTGGTTTATCATCCCCAACACTGTATTATTATCAATGCCATTATCACCACCTCAATCAATTTCACCATCACAACCACCTTCTTCATCTTGTTGTTATTATTCATCACCATCATCATCTAAATTATTCCCTACAGGAGAAATGAGAATACATATGTCCTTTTGTCTTTATCTACCTGACCTAATATAGTGAATGTATAATTGAATAAGATATTAGCATCCTACCATTACAATCAAAATTTACTACAAGAAATCTAGATGCATGATCTTTTGGATATCTTTTAAGTTGGTGCAACTCCTTTACCGAAAATGTTCGTTTCTTCTTAGCCGGATTACCCAAGTGGAAGAATTTCAACCATATCCGGCTCTGGTTTGGGCTTGGGCCCATTCAAATTTTAACTGATGCTCAATTCAACCTGATCCAAGTTTTCTAAGAATGGGAAATCAAGGTTATGTTTGAGAGTGCTTATGTTAAAAATAAATGCTTAAAAAACAAGTGCTTACTCGAATAATCATTTATTTGCATTTGGCACCCAGTTTTTTTCAAGTATTTTTTTAAGAAGCAAGCACTCTATTTCATATTGGGCGTTTGGTGGTCTTTTTCTTCAATAAGCACTTGTGACTCTTTTGTCATTTATTTTCTTTTAAATTTTCAAAATACCCAATCCAAAGTGAATGAATAAAAGTATTTTGATAGAAGTGTTTTTATAAAAAAGCTTTCGTATAAGTGCTTTTGTAAAAACACTTTTATAAAAGTGCTTTCGTAAAAGCACTTTTATAAAAGTACTTTCATAAAAGTGTTTTATAAAGTTTTTTTTATAAAAGTATTTTCATAAAAGTGCTTTCGTAAAATGGTAAAAGTACTTTGCTTTCATAAAACTACTTTTATAAAAGTGCTTTTGTAAAATTGCTTTTGTAGAATGGTATAATTGGTATTCTAAAAAAATTATCGGGAATAATTGTGAAAGAACAAATTTGAGTAAGTACTTAATACTTATTATACGATAACTTAAAAAAAAAAGCTAAAAATTTAGGCTTAAAAAATAAGCCCTTATTTTTAAAATAAGCAGTTATTTCGGGCTTATTTCCCAAACACCAATAAGTGCTTAATGGTGTGATTCCCACCTAAATATGCACTTATTTTTAAGCACTCCCAAACATGGCCCAAATCTAATAATTTCATGGAACTGTAGCCAAACTTAGAAGAATGGGCAATTGGTTATAATTTGGGCCCATTGGATATTGATTATCACCATCACCACCGCCATCATCTTCATCCCTTAACTCTGCTATTACCAACACTATAATCATCACATCAATCAATTTCACCGTTATAACTACCCTTTTCACCTTGTTTTTATCATTCAGAACCATCATCATCATATAAGCCTCATCTCAATTATATGGGGCTGGCTACAAGAATCCTGTTTCACCATTGATTCAATGGCATCATCATCATCCTCATCACCTGAATTATTCTATGGAAGAGAAATTAGAATACATGTTCTTTTACTTTATCTGCCCAATCTGTACATATAACAGTTTCAGATAACCAGGAACTATATTAATAATTTTTTTTTTTTTGGCATTTAGTGATATGCCCGTCACACTTATAATAGCGGGATTCGAATCCCCGTCTCTACTAAAATAAACTAGCTAACATACCAATTGGGCCACCCCTCGATTGGCAACATAAGAGCTTGTAAAAAAAGAGTTAATTATAGCCACAAGCATATGCAGTATCACAATTTTAACCCTATACAAAGCTATATGGACAATCATATTACTGCTATAAACTAAATGAGATAATGCAAAAAACAAGTTTGATGAAATCCTAGAACATATGTTAAAATAACTAAATAAGGAAATATTTGATACCATGGTCTTTATTAAGATGTGGTATATATGAATTTACTGGACCCTACATCGCACTTTGAGGTGTTCTACATCATACTCAGGGTAGGTGTGAGTGTATCGTTAGCAAAACTTGAAATAAAATATTCTAGGCATCTGTTGCATTATATAGTAATCATTCAACCTATCATGGTGTGGATTGATCTACGAGATTTTGGTGTGGATAAAAGCTTCTGAGATTACATTTCTTATTTCAATCCACACCACATTTTAAATGAATTACATTTGAGTGTAGTGTGGATTGAAACTAATCGATCCAAGGATTCGAATACTGACTAAATAATTATTTATTTTTATATGAGAAAGCCCATAATGGCACAGGTTCAATCAAGACATCCAAATCCATTTAACCAGAAAGAACCAATGAGGCCCTTGATGGCTCCTTTTCCTTTGCACTTTATATGAGTCATATATACAAGTGGATCCATCTTTATTTCCCATTATTCCATGCAAATAATTCTTATAATTAACAATGTGATGGAGAATGAATCACATGCTAAAATATCAAGCGAATGATGAATGCCCAAATATTGCAAATAAGAGGACATGTGCCCAAACCGAGGGACAAGTAAGCTGTGCATATCATCCTCTAACATCAAATAGGAGGGCATTTAGGTAATCTCGTATAAGTTATAGATAAAATTTATGATGTATGCATTTATTGTACTGTGCAATAAAAAGTGTTGTTGATTGAATGTAATGGTAAATACTTATTAAACATGAAAGTATATTTTGTGAAACATGAACCAATAAAAAATTAGCAAATCCATCAGCTTTGCCTCTATTTACGGGTTAAGTTCAAGTAAAATAGATATTGCCAGCTGGGTCCTTATTCAAGGGATTACACTTGGAAAAAAAAGTCGATCATTTAGGAAGAAAGGAAACGATGACAAGAACGATGGTGAAAGCACTATTAATGAAAGTTGAGTTCTGCCAACAAAATGCATTTCAACCCTCTACCAACTTGGTCTGACACCGCACATCTTATCATAAGACAAGGACCCACCATAAAAGTGGGATCCGCCATGTATGAGATGTGTGGTGTGAGATCATGTTAGTAAAGGGTTGAAACGTGTTTTGTTGGCAGGTGATATGGACTCAACTAATGAAGGGGTTTCTTTTCAAATCAAGGTCCATAGGGGCTAGATCATCTCTCCCCTGATTTCAAAATTGAACATTTCCAATCAAGTGGTTTAGGTAATCTGCTCAGAAAACCTTTTCGCTTTATTCTGAAAAATTGACACCCATTTTTATAAAAATACAATGCCAATTCTTCCTACTTTCACCTTTTTGGGGTAAATTTTCCTGTTTACGTTTGATGTATAAAAAGAATATTGGGGTTGTTAGTGTTGATAGGGATGATCTGAGATTTTAATCCTTTCTTGGGTAATTTCAGCCATGTTTGATTCACTGCTCAAGGCCTCATTCTTTTTAATTAATGCTCATTCTGAGTAAGAACTAATAACATTAGAACATATGGATACAAAATTTTTGCCATGGGCTAGGGCTGTTCACGGGTCAGGTTAGGTTGGTTTATTGAGATTTTTCCAACCAACCCAACCTGGTCGGGTTACCTGAAATTGAAACCGAAATCGACCCTGTGTTAAGTAAAATCGACCTGGTCGGTTTGAGTCGGATTGGGTCGGTTTGAATCGGCTTCGTCTCTAAGTTCAACCATGGTAATAATTTGGTAGATTGGGCGTTAGAGAAGTAGCTAGCAACATCATCTAGCAAGGAAAGCACATAAATTAAGAGAAAACAGGCCAATAACTTTGTGAAGCAGGAGCACCCCCAATCAAGTTATCAAGAAAATAGAAAGTCAAACTGTATTAGAGAAAGAAGACTGAAATTTGTATATTTCAAGAAACCTTCTAATCTAAGTAAAAAATGACACTTAATTCTAATTGTAATTGGTTGCCTATTTGGTGTAAAAGACCATAGAAACTAGGATCCTTTGATTCTTTTTTTTTAAACTTTTCCAAAAAAATTCCTTGTCTAATTGTCTTACAATACTTGCCATTAATGTCATTCCTAACTAGAAGACTAGAAATTAAGTTAGGTTGTAACTAGGATAGAGACAACTTAGTTAAGTAGGAACTAAGTAGATTGTAACTACTAACTATTAAGTCGGTTCGGTTCGGGTCAATTTCGGTTTAAACCGAAACTGACCCGAACAATCGGTTTATGATTTTTTACAACCCAAAACCGACCGGTGCTAAAGAAAACCCAGCCGACTCGGGTTGGGTCAGTCCGGATTGATCGGCTTGGTCAAGTTGGGTCTTCTTATGAACAGCCCTACCATGGGCTTCATTCTTTTTTTTAGAATGAAAAATCAACTCATAATACAAAAATTGAGGTAGCCTACGGGCAGCAGCATGAAAAATAATAATGTCCCATCATGCTCATAATCATAGCCTACTAACAGTTGCGGTCATAAACCACCAGCCTATGTCTACAAAATCACTACTATAAATGTTTATTGGCGGACTGCTGCGGAAACTTATGCCAACGAACATTGACCATTGGCCATCCACCATTAAACATCTATGCCGACAATTTTGGAGACCTAGGCCAATGGTTTATGATTGCTAATACAACTTTTTTTTAGGAATGAAAGTGAACAACATAGGGTACTTGCTGGTTTGAAAAGAATTCTTTTTGTAGAAAAAAATGTCTGATTCATAGTGGTATTACCCATTCTTGTCCATTGAAAATTTTATTTTGGGTAAGGACGAGAAATAATGAGAATTGAACGAAACATGGTCTTCTCCTTTTCATATATCTTCTCTATCTTTTTTATTATCTACAACTGCAAATGGATTCAAATTTGATCCCTTTAAAATTGTATTTGTATTGAACATGGATCATCCCCTAACCGATCCGATATCATCTGCTTCGATTCGATTTTAGTAAAGTTGATTTGAAAGAATCATTTTAGCTTAACTTATTAATGCTATTCAATTCATGATTACAATCCAAATTCAATTCGAATAAGATTTGATCGAATTTAAATATGGAGGAATTAAATTTGGGTCCAACTTATCCCCAACTCCATCTGATAAAACAAAAAACAAAACAATTTTGGTGGTTCAACTCAACCATCAAGGATTCAAGATAGAATACGCAGACACAAGAATTTCCTTACATTAGACAGATCACATGGCATGCCCATGTTTAATTGGAGGGTCATAACTCGTAAGGAAGTGTTGCAACCGTGCATATGTACACTATAGTACAATGCTATTGTGGTCGCAATACTTCCTTGTGACCACCCAATTAAAGCATTAAACGTGATGGTGCCAACTGGCTCAGTTGGTAAGGTCTTTGACTGATTGTGGAGAGATTTGGTGTCAAATTCCACCGTTACCAAGGAAAAAAGAAAGAAAGAAAGTAGTTAGGGTTGCAAAAAACTACAGCGGGAGATGTAAATTTATGGAACACATCATATTTTGGCTACGGTCTGGATCGGGTAGGCACACACTATAAAGCAATTGGAAGTTTTTTTTGACACTTGTCTTTTAAAATACCTCCAGTCTACCCTTTAAAAATAAATTGGATATCCTGCCCTCTACTCTATGAGGATGTGTGGCTGCTGCAATTCAGGCGGATAAAGTATAGATAGAAAAAATGAGTAGGAAATCTAGATTCCTTATAAAAAAAATTGAATACAGGTGAAAAATATTTATTGTGTTCAGTCACTGTGCTTACAACGCTGTGCCCAGTGCCTATTAGATCCAGACTCCTTTGGCTACTTACATTTGATAGCCCTGGCATGGCTGTCAACATGCCTCTCCCTGTGTGACACATGATTTTACTCCATCACTAAAATCATGAAATCAAATCCTTGTCAAAGATGAAATCTTGATAAGACCATAGCAATGGATTAAAAAACATGATTCATGGGTAAAAACCATGTCCTATAAAAAGTGCTCTACATCTTGGACCAATGTTGCAAACTAATGTGCCATGCAGATAAAACCAGTCYGGGTCTCCTCTCAATAAAAAACTGTTTCAACGTGTTCCAATATCATCTATGTCCAAACGTCTCAATACATGGTGGATCCCAATCTTACGGTGAGATGACCACATCTCACCATGTCACATCCAACCCGGTTAAATGAGTCTAGATGTTAGGGCCGGTTCATCCGGACTCAAGTTGTAAATTCTTTATGGGCTAGGCCTGAAATTGGAATTTCATCTTAATACAACCTTATGGGGTCAAGAATTGGAATTAAATTTCATCTTAATACACAATTTCTAAGAAATATCGAAGTCGGGTAAAGATAAAAATAGGGTTTGGGGTGTTTTAAATCACTTGTGTTTTTTTTAGTGTTTGGATCTCCTATTCATACATCACTACAGCTGTACATTGAGAACATCTCTGGTATTTGCATGGGGAGATGTTCCCAATGTACAGCTGTTGGTTCCTGTTCCTGTGGGTATAGGAGATCCAGATTGCATTTTTTAGGGCTAGTAGGAATATGGTTCCCTTCCCAAGGAGGAAGTGAGAATGATAATTCCCTCAAATGAGGAAATGCCGCTCCACCAGAATGAGACTTGGAATTCCATTTTAACCAACCAAACAGTTGCCCATTCTAATTCTGATTCTAAACCCCCTATTCTTGCGAGCCAAATGGACCCTCACTTGACTCCCAGCCCAAAAAGGGTCGTCACCTTCACCACTTTTTCGAGAGCAATTTGGACCACTTGAAAGACGAAATGCCCTAATTTCTGTCTTCTGCCTCATGCCACTATAATTAGCCCCTCAATAAACTTCTTTACTGATTTATCCCAACAACAACAAAGATAGCAACTAAACCACTTAAAAAAATTTGCTTCAAGAAAAGAAAACCAATGAAAAAGAAATAACGAATTCATTAATTATCAATCTCCTTGACATCCCAGTAAGGACCACACTAGATTAAGAAAATATCCACTCTTCTCAAAAGTACGACAGTGGAAACAGACCGGACCAGACTAGCGTCTACGTGGAAAAAAGAAAAACAAGACCCCCAGACCCCCAGTGGTGTTGTGTCTTACAAGCAACACCAACAAACAAAACCGACAAGAAGGAGCTTTACTCGGCAAGAGAAGAAAGCTCTTGTCTTTTTATTCACTGTAGCTTTTTGAAAACGAAAGCCCAGCTAAACTCCTCCACAGCCTCCCACTTGTCAGCTCTTGACAGCCTCCTGGGGGTCCGACCCATCAAGAGAAACCAAGGATAAGGCCTGTGACATACGACTCTGTAAAGGTGTCGTTGAATTACAAGTCCATGTGAAAGCTACAATCTACCAATAGCTGCACTTCATCACTGTGCTAGAAGCTGTTTAATTAATAATAACGTTCCACGTCAGCCTTGCACGCAAAGCGAGTAATCAGAGTGGTTGTAGGGCATATTAACTGAGTTCACATTGGAGCCCCACAGAATACACCCGACATGTATATCTTAGTGTGTAATAGGAACATCTCCTTACTTGGTTGGTCTGAATTAACATTTTACACTGTTATGGGCTCGGGGATTTGGCTGAGCCCATTCAAATTTTGACATTAGAATTAATTCGAATTCACCTAAGTTGCACTCCTATTTATAGTGGTATTTGCTTTAAGAAGAGGAACGGGATCTGCTCCTCACACTTGGGCATCTCACATACACATCCACTATGCATTGAGAATATATCCCATGAAAAATAATTTATAAGTACGGGAGATGTTCTCAATGCATGGTAGGATGTACGTGTGAAGCGTGTGTGAGGTGCCACATGTGAGGAGCAGATCCAGTCTCTTAAGAAGAATGGATGGAAAGATGAAGTGATGACATTTTTTTAGGTATTTGGTATCATACACCATTAATTAATAACTTCTTCCTAACCCCTTTTTCCTCCAAAGTGTTAATTGCGAGATTTGATTTTACATCAACATTAGAACAAACCAATTAACACACCAACAAGCCAGCCCTCGGTTGATAAGTGACGACGAGACATATGTTTGAGTCACTTGTGAATATATTGAGCCCTAAGGGCAAAGATATGAAACAACAAAGCTTAAATCTCAGTAGAGCACTGAGGGTTGGGACATTAAAAAGGAAGCTTAGAAAGATTTCTGTGCAAGATTAAAGTGGAACATGCTATCAAGTCTTTTCTTTTTCTCTGTTGTGACACTAGGGTCCAGTTTACAAGCGTTATGGAATCTCGTCTTTTCTTTTTCCCTCCTTTTGTTTCCTTTTCCTTTATATGCAATTTCAGTTCTTGGGAAACATGGTCATTAATTAGCAGGTTTCCCACAGAAAAAAAACAATACTATAAATCACGCAGTTTAAACTAAAAAGGAATTATGGGTCCGTTTGATTTACGGTCAAAATTGGAATCAAAATTCATCTGAATCAGAATTGGAATGCTTTATTTCCATAGTCTGTTTGATTTAAACAGGAATTGAAATTAACTGGAATGAGTTTTCATTCCCAATGAGGGAATGACCATTCCCTCAAATGGGAGAATGCCATTCCACCAGGAAGAATTCTAATTCGACCCAACCAAATAGTTGGAATTGGAATGAAAATGACTCATTCCAATTCTAATTCCAGACCCCTATTYCTGCAAACCAAACATGCCCTATATCATTTGAAGCAAATCTGCAAATGATTCGAAGACAATAACGGATTGGATTGCTGAATGATTTCAATTAAATT
>NW_010729241.1:473007-486415 GCF_000365185.1 Nelumbo nucifera | reverse complement strand
TATATATATATATATATATATATATATATATATATATCTAATTATCTAACAATATTTGTATAATTATATATATCTAACAATATTTATATAATTTTAAAACTGACTCGAAGACCGAACTGATCAAGGGTTCAGTTATCGGGTCGAATGGTCCAATTATTCGAACCAAACGATCAGCCCGTTCTGACAAAAAATAAAAAACTGTTAAAGCCATTCAAACAGTTCGATATCTAGTTATTAACAATATTTATAATAACTTTATATATTTATATAATTACATAATTATATATCTAATTATCTTATATATATTTATTAATAGGAAATTGGTTGCTCTCACGTGGGAATCTACTCGTACGAGTAGATTTCATTTACCTTTTTGATGAATTTGCAAATGAAACATAGTTGATGCCTAGAATTTGAGCTCAAATCTGCTGCTAACATGATAACACAAATTTTCACTATCATCCAATGAAACATGGATATGTGCTCCCTTTGTTTCAAAATTAAAACATGGGTGACCTACCTTTTCATTGAATTGTTAGGGCCTATTCGTTTCCAATGAGGCCTAACATCTCAAAGTACTGTAATAATTGGTTTAAGAGGGCGTATTGAAGTTGGAGAACATTTCTTAGTTCTAATATCTGAATGTAAACGATATTATTCTGAAACCTAAATGCTGACTTTTTGGAATAGCAATTGACTGTTTTAACCCTGGATATGAGAAAGATTCTTTAATTATTTAATAAAATAATTAAAAATGAATTAATGAATATAAAATGATCAAAAAATAAATAAATTGATAAAACTTATAAATAATTAAATAATGTTTTTAATAAATATATAACTGGAAGTTATTAAAAAATAATAGTTAAAATGATCAACTATTGAATAATGAATATTAATTATTAAAAATTATTTAATAATTATTTAATTATACTACATTATTTATAATAAAAATTATTAATATTTATTAAATTTAAATAATTCATTTTAAATAATAATAAATTTTCTAATTACTTAATTTCAATAAAATTATTTTATTTTATATTTTATGTTTAATAAAATAATAAAATTAATTATTAAAATTAAATAATCAATAATATAATAATTAAGGTTTTTTATAGATTCCTCAACTTCATAAATTTTATATCTTTGTATAGTTAGGACAAGGGGGGGAATCTATCACAAAATAATGGGGTACTGTGGGGTTGGGACAATACATTAAGGAAACCAATAAAAATTTGTAAGGAAGAGGAAACCATAAATTTTTCTAATAATTATTAACAATCAATTATTAAAAATTATAGCATTAAATAACTAATTTAAATATTAATTAAATATTGTTCTATTAATTTATTAAATATTAATTTAAAACCAACCCAAAGGTTGAACTATTTTTGCCTTCAAGTTGTAGGTCAATGGTTCAAATGTTTGGATTGAATGGGTTAATAGATTTTATGATATCATCCAATACATTAAGGCTGAATAAAAAGTCGCGACCACCACTCCCCCCCCTCTCTCTCTCTCTCTCTCTTTCAAAGTGGTACAATGCCACTTTAGAGTTATGAGTTAAGAGGAAACGAACATGCCCGTTAATATGTTTGGCTCAGTTTGAAAGGAGTACAAATACAAATACGTTCAGTATAAATATATACAAAATAATATAAAATATAAAGTTTTTTTTAGTAATAACAAAATATAAAATTTTGCACTCTACATATTTGTATTTGTACTCTTTCCAAACTTAGCTTCTGTGTTTTATTGGGCAATGACAAGAAGTTTGTACAATGATTATCACAAAATATGAAATTTGGATGGATTCCCCACAGAACGCATCCCACACACGTCCCACATGCACATCTTAGCGTGCATTGGGAACATGATATTACATGTTCAGGCCCAGTCCTGCGCCAGACATCTGGGCTGGCCGTATCCCGTATGAATTAAAACTAAAATTTTAATATAGCTTTATATTCATGGGTATAGAAAAACATATTTAAAATGTCATGTATAGATTAAGATATAATACCATATATATATGCCATATATATTTAGTAAAATATCATAAATACCATATATGCATGTATACATGCCACTATAACATATACACATGCATACCTTATATACATATGTGCTGTATATATACATGCAATACATACTATATTTATATTTAATAAAATATTATACCATGTATACTATATTATTACCAAAAAAATGGAAAATACTATGCATATATAAAAGATACAATACTATTATATATACAGTAATTTACAAACCGGGTCAAGTCTGACTCACATTATGTGCAAGCTTGATGTGGGTCCGAGCCAGGCCAGGCTTGATAGAAATACAGTTGTCTAATAGGAATGGAAATGGGGCAGGGCAGGATCGGGTTTTGAACTCAAATACCCTGTCCATCCCCACCCCGAACCCCAATGGAGCTAGAAATCCCAACCCCGTTCTCGGAGAATAGAGATCCCCAAAACCTGCCTCAACCGGAGCAGAGAGGGGCAGAACCCCACGAGGACATATCCAATTGCCATCTCTATTGGCCAATCCCGAAATTTTACAGGCCAAAGAAGGTGAGCCAGGCCAGCCGGATCATAAATGATCATCCCTACCCTTGGTTCCCAGCCAGCTTTCACAATTCGACCGCATGGTCCAATATGAATCTTATCGTAGGACACTGGCTCCTACCACTTTCTAACAAGGGAGACATGGTAAACCCACTTGAGGTTATTCTATTAAGCAGATTAACCGCGGAAGGCTTCACCCTTTTATGTGCTTTTTCAGTTCAACCTCAATATGGACCCTATGACTTGTTCACTAATGTATTTGGCATACCGATCAATGTGCTTTTTGGTTGAAATTTTTACTTGAATTTTGGTCATTTATTTTGATTGGAAACTGAAATATAAATATATTACAAAATTAAAATTTATCAAACAAAAATAAAAAGTTTACAATAAGGGAATAATTTCAGGAAAAAATCTAATTGATATATATTTTTGTGTTTTCTAAAATAAAAACAACCGATTCATTAGCAAAAGTATACTGTTTTTGTTGATGTGACAGTTATTTTTGTTCGTAAAACAGACCATACATGTGGATGAACACCTCTTGAAACATGTTATTGAATTATGTTTTTGTTTTGAGAAGTAAAAACAAATCAGGTTTGTTCTCAAAATCAATCAATATTTTTAAAACCATCAAAATAATAGTTTTACCCAAACATCAATGCATCAGTACTGGTTTTTGCTATTCTGAACCAATTAAGACGTAAACTGATTATATAGAGCCTGTTTGGGAGAGTTTTAAGTTTTTATTGAATTGCATAGATTGATTCATATTAAAAAAAAAAAAAGCTAATTAACTAGTTTCATTGGAAAGTTGATTTTATAACTCATCTAATTTTAATTTCAACTTTTGTTATATTTTGGGCCCATTTTTTTTTCTGAGAGTAGGAAAGTTGGTCAATGGAATTTTGATTCCTATTGACTAAAATACTCGTGTTATTTTTTTAGATTTATATGGGGCTCATGAAAATTTTATTTTTCTTAGGAATAAGTGATACCCCTATCACAGGTGGGTAAACAATTAACTTTCCCACCTAGGGGAAAGTTGCAAACATTTGGGAATTACTACAATTAACTTGGCAGAAGCCTAGACTGCTTGAGAGGCCCACAATTTGGCCTTAAGGATGCGTTTGGAATCAGTGTAAAACCTCATCGGTGTAGCGATGATGTTTTACACTAAAGTGAAAGTGACATTGATTATCAATGTAATATCGATTATCCATGTAAATATTACATCGATAATCGATATAAAACCTTACGTTTGATAGGTTTTACATCTACATCAATTATCGACCTAAAACTCCACTCCATCCAAATGTATGTAAAACTGAACTAAAATAAAGTTTTACGTCAATCATATGATTACACTCTATTTGCAAAACAAAATCAAACTGGTGTAAACTTTTACACCCTTCTTAATTTACACTGACTCAAACACAACCTAAATTTTGGTTGTTGCTCATCAGCGACTGTCTGTTTGTAGAGGTTGTGTGAGGAAGAAGTCTGATGTGCAAAAGTTCGGGGATATTCTTCCTACCTTCAACCCTAGAGCTTATGATGTTGGTTTTTCTTTTTTTTTTTTTTTTACTATTTTTTGGATGTATTATCCTCCGTCTTGTATAGTTGTGTTATATGAAAAGAGTTTTGAACAATCATCCATGAATTTTGATAAATTACGGCTATAACATTTATGATTCCAGTTGACTAGCCATAAAATTTTCAATATCATATCTTTTCCATATCATATCATAGTTGAACCCGTGCTTAGCCCCTTTTGGTTGGAAAAAAAAATCCGATGGCGACGGGCATCTCATAATCGTAGGCCCACCAAATGGCCCAAGCCCAGCTTTCGGCCCATACGGCCATACTCCTACTCTTCGGTCTTAATAAGTCATAACCACTACCTCTCTCTCTCTTACTCACAGTCACATTTCTTCTCTCTCAGACTCTCTCGGAATCGGAGATGTCTGAAGCTTCCTCACATCCAGAGGGTCCGACCCCTACCAATCAAACCTTGCAGCCATGGCTGGACGACCTCGCCGACGATCTGCAAAGCATGAGCTTCAACTCCACCACTACTGCGACAGACATCAGGCGCAGCACCAGCTCCGGCTCCGAGACTACCTGGACCGCGTCTAGCTTTGGCTCCATCTCCACCAAACCCCACGCCTCCTCCGGCGACCCCTGCTGGGACGGGATTCGGCGCGTCAGATCGGAATCGCCTAATGGCGGACTCGGACTTTGCGACTTGAGATTCGTCCAGAAACTCGGCAGCGGCGATATCGGCAGCGTCTACCTCGCAGAGCTAAAAGGCGCTCCGGTGTGCACGTTTGCTGCCAAGGTGATGGATAAGAAGGAACTCTCGAGTCGGAACAAAGAAGGGAGGGCGAGGACCGAGAAGGAAATATTGGAAATGCTGGATCATCCCTTCCTCCCCACGCTGTACGCGAGCCTGGACTCTGCTAGGTGGTCCTGTCTGCTGACTGAGTTCTGTCCCGGCGGTGACCTCCACGTGCTCCGGCAACGCCAGCAGGGGAAACGATTCGACGAGCCAGCCGTCAGGTGCGTACGTTAGCAAACAATTTTCCTGCCAGTTTTGTTTGCATAGTTCTCGCTGTGGGTGTCATCATGCACACCGTCTTTTCACCTTGCGATGCGATGGTGGACGGAGTGTGGGGTCCACTACCTGGCCTCATGCATGGTCATGTCGGTGGTGGGCCAGTGTCCGGTCACTCTCCTGCCGGTCGTTGAATTTATGCATACAAAATTTTGGCTGCGTCCAGATTACACCGGATCATTTTCATTTGGTTTTCTGGACACCTGGGAGAATTTGAACTTCTAAAGAATTAGGACGTTCCATTCGACGACAATCTGTCACTACTACACCTCTCTTTGGTAACTCTAGAACCTCCTTTCTAGAAAATATTACTGTTATGCCACCTCCATTATTACCTTATACAAACGATTCCGACGACGGGACTACTCCAGGAATCATCATGATCTCTACGGTTTGGATTATTCAGATCGTCCCTTCTGACTTTGGATCTTCTTGAATCCTCTGACACGAATCCGACGGTCAGAAAAGGCATAGCCCCACGTGCGTTAGCTCCCAACCAATGATGATAGAGATTTTGGTTAGTATCGTCCAAATGCTTCTGGGTCCCCGGGATCTATGGTGTCATTTGGGCGGAGTTACTATATTGGGAGGGGTCAATTCCCTTGTACCACTAGCAGGGACATTTTAGTACTTTCATTTGTGGTATCGTTACCTTCGTAGAAATTTCTATTCCATCGAAATCCGGGAAGACTCCTTGTTCCGGTTTTCCGTTTATATTGGCGGGATTCTGGGGATTTTTAATTCATTCCATTTCCCTTTTGCTCTTTTCTCGTTTTCTTTTGTCTTTTCAAGAGTACTTACGTATCGGAATTCGGAATTCGCAATTATTTCCCCCTTAGTGGCATTTCCGCAATTGTTTAGAAAACAAGGCCCTGACTTGTCCCTGCAACCGAAGAGGCTATTCAAATCCTCTCGGACGTCGGGCTGTAAGTGCGCATTACCTGATCAAATGGACCCCACGAAATAAGTTTGCAGTTCAGATGCTGGGATCGTATTTCCATCATCATGAGGCCTCCCGCTTCGCTGGCCATCCGATCGGAACCCATACGGGGCCCACATATGTTCCCATTCAATTATTTTCACTGCTGCGTTCTATAATTAAATGCTTGAATTATTGATCTGGAATCCTTTGTCCACGTTGTTTCCAGGTTCTACGCATCCGAGGTGGTAGCTGCTCTGGAGTACGTTCACATGATGGGCATCGTCTACAGGGATTTAAAACCCGAGAATGTTCTCGTGAGATCTGACGGTCATATCATGCTAACGGATTTTGACCTCTCATTGAAATGCGATAGTTCGACACCAACGGCTCAAATCATCTCCGACAAGAATCCACCGGTCCCGACCATGTCCAGTGACTACCCGGTTGACCCACATCCATTCGCCGCTGCCTCATGCATCCTGCCTAGCTGCATCGTCCCGGCAGTCTCATGCTTCCACCCGAAACGCAAGCGCAAGAAGAAACCCAGCCGGCGGCGCGGTCCGGAAGTAGTGGCCGAACCGGTCGACGTGAGATCGATGTCATTTGTCGGCACCCATGAGTACTTGGCACCCGAGATCGTATCGGGCGAAGGCCATGGAAGTGCGGTGGATTGGTGGACGTTGGGTATATTCATATTCGAATTGCTATACGGGGTGACCCCCTTCAAAGGCATGGACAATGAGCTGACCCTGGCCAACATCGTAGCTCGGGCCCTGGAATTCCCCAAAGAACCAGCGATTCCGGCACCGGCGAAGGACTTGATCACACAACTGTTGGTCAAGGATCCGGCCCGGCGATTGGGGTCGACGATGGGCGCCACGGCGATCAAGCGCCACCAATTCTTCCAAGGTGTGAATTGGGCACTGTTGAGGTGCACCCCACCTCCCCACATTCCGCCTCCGTTTACCAGCCGGGATGTGTCGGACGATAGCTGCCCCGAGACCCCGGTCGAGTACTACTAACGAGAAAGAGGAGGAGCTGAACCGGAATATTTTGCAAGCCCTTGTGGATTGGAGACACTTGAATTATCGTGGACACCGCATCGAGTGAAGTGGGCCCCGGCACGCTTTGGGCTATATGCGCATAGTGAAGTGGGCCCCGGCACGCTTTGGGCTAGATGGACTTTTGAGCTCAGTGGGTTCTTGTTGACATTTTACGATTTTGTAAGGTGAGCCGGTTCCGGCTGCCGGGGACAGGGCGGAAGATGTTGACCAATCCTGAAGCAAGGAGGAGCAAAGAAACATGGGTTGAAGGACATACAATTTTTGTGTTCATTTGTCAGAGAGCGTGCCCCACCCACGTGTGATGTCAAGTGTGTGAGTAAGGGT
Source organism: Nelumbo nucifera (assembly GCF_000365185.1). Next base: position 478,918 of record NW_010729241.1, on the reverse strand, counting down.
TAATGTGGGGAGGTGTCATTAGAAGTAATCTTAATACTTTGTATTCTTTATTTACATATATAAATATATATAGTCACATGGAGGCTCCAATTCTTGGATTTTTGGATCCATGGATACAAATATTTGGTAAATTGGTAGAGAGTACTGACCACTGACCACTGATCACTGATGCTACCATTATTGTTTTTTTTTTTTGGTGTTTTTTTTAATAATACAGAACATGTGGTGGAGTTGGGTTAGTTTGTCAGTGATGGATTATCAACTATTTAATTTAATAACTATGTCATCTGTCTTTGAGATCCTCCATATTATTGGTCGGTACCAAGTCATCGCTTTCACTCAGTGAATAGATCCATGAAATATAGAGTTTTTACTTTTTAACTGTTTAAGAACTTGACCTCAACCCCTACATGTTAAATCTACATCCATCTATCGAATGCTAATTACTAATATCTTGATGATTTAAATTGAGAGAAGGGGAGAAATAGAAGCTGTAGATAGAACATATTCAACAGATATGGAGAACCCTAATAATGAAATTAGGGATGCAATTTAACCGAGCTGATATAATTTCGGCCTGTTTTGGTTTGGTTTGGTTTGATTTGATTAAAATATTATTATATTTGAGTCCGAGTTCAATTCATGTTTCGCTTGAGTTTGTGAGTTTTCAAGTCAAATTTTTTATTAGTCAAACTTAAATTTAAATAACTAATCAAGCTTACTTTGAGATTGGAACTCGAACAAAATTAAACTTGAATCAAGCCTGAACTGTTTGATTAAAAATCAATTCGATTGCACCCCTAGATGAAAGTGTGAAACTACTTCAACAGGATGGAATAACATAGCAAGATACTTGGTCGCAGTTGAGATGGTGAGTCAACGTGGTTCCCATCTTTGGAGTTTGGACCCCTTTTCTGCTTCCAAATTTCGGCCAAATTGCGAAATTCATCACCACTTCAGAGCCACAAGACAGCTCTTTAGTCTTCACAGTCCCATTTTCACATGGAAAGTGTCCAAATATGGTTGGGCATTCAATTGAATATGAGGCAGCTGTCCCATGAAAAATTCGAAATGTCCCTAATCAAATGGTGTTTTTGGTAAGCCAGCTAAGAGAGAGAGAGAGAGAGATTAGGGGTGGGGGGCTGGTATCTTCTAGGAATGGATCAAGGCATTCACCTTGCCTTAAGTCAAACTCGACATCTGCTGCATTGGGAGTAAATGTCTCAAGTCTCAACTACATCCAAGGAGGGTCTCTCTCAGTGAACAGTGACTTGTTCTCAGGCCAAGGCCTAGTCCAGTTGGTACAACTGGGTTTGGGTCTAACTTATATGGCATGATTCAGCTCATTTGATCTGGTCTAATATATAATATCTTGCATTGAGGTCGTAGAGATAATTACCACTAATTAATATGACTTCAGCCTACTTAAACAAAGTTAGTCGGCAACTTTCACCTTCATTTAAAACATAATCAAATCGTCAGTCTTCCTTGTTACTTTTTAAGCCCCAAGTCAGAATTCATTAAATAAATGCTCAGATTACATCCCATAACAAGAAAAAATGAAAAAAAAAAAGATATAAAATTATAAATCACACTAATCTTGCATAAAAGAAGAAAGTAACAATGAGCACCGGGAGAAAATAGCTCGAGCAATTTCTGCAAATGGCACAAAAGTCATAAGAATGCCAGGATAGGGGATCATCTACCTCCAACAAAGATACCAATCGAGAGGTGTCTCATTGGTATGTTAGTTGGTTCATTCCAGTATTGATGCAGAATCAATTCCCATAACTATCAATTTAGGAAAAATAAGGGATTATTTGGGATGGGTGGCATCAAATACCAAAAAAAACAGAGACATCAAAAAGCGATTTTGAAGAATAGCACAAATTGCAATAGCAAACCCCAAATTATGGCAGAACCATGCATAGTTTCAGAGCTTATGTGGCTTCAAGTGAGGCCCAAACCCCTACCTACTAACCTCCTATATCGTTGTAATCTAATTAAAACTATAAAAGGAAGAAGTTTTCAAGTCTAATCACATGGAACATAATAATTTTATAGAAATGAATTAGAAGTTGGTTGAGAGTTGAGAGAAAAGGACAAGTGAAATGATTCATTTGTATTGAATTGGAGATTTTTGAAGAGTTGGTAAGATGTGATTCGAAAATAATACCATCAACCATTTGATTACTTAAATGGTTATTTTAAGTACTTCATATAATAAGAACTCATGAATTTCTTATATCCATCTGCTCTTCATCAGCTTTTCTATTATGCAAACATAATTTTGCTTTTGAGTTTATCATGGGTCCCAAGGGTGAAGGATCAACAGTACTAGGCCTGTGACTCGCTTTATATGCATCATGCTTACAAGTTTGGGACCCACTATCACTAATTGGTCCCACCTAAGAGATTAAGCAGGTCTAAGGGAGATGAATTAATGATCAATATTATGTATACTTTGTTGTTTTCATTTGGACAGAGAGAGTGTCATTCTAGAATAAAGTCGCCCTCATAATTGCAAAGAGGTCCCCTCTCTTCGTTATCCAACTGTTCATCTCACTATCAAATAGGTTTTACCTAAAAGGTTGCCTATCTGAAAATGAAAAACCTAGAAAAATCAGAACTTATGGCCATTTGATTCATGAACACTGGCACTGAATGAAGCCTAACTTCTATATAAAACTAGAATTATTTGATTGTGCCGATACTGTTTTGATGCCAGACCTACATAAGGGTAGGTCCCGGTGCAATAAAAGAGGGGGCAATAAACAAATAATGCTCAATTTGTTTATAGTGTAAATTTCATTTGAATCGGTGTAAATGCATAAGAGTGCAAATAGGCTAAGTGTAAATTTCATTGAGGTTAGGGATGCAATTCGGACTAATTGGGCCAGGTTTTAGCTCAATCCAGGCCTAACCCTAAAATTTGGGCCTATAGCCTGAACCTAGCCCCAGCCCAAGGTCAAGTCTGAACTATTCAACTTGAGTCCAGCCTCACTAAAATTTCATGCACTTGAGTTCGGCCCGGGCCCAGGCTCTGATTAGTCTATCAGCCCATATGAAAATTTGATATAAACTTATATGTATATGCATGCATTTATGCATATCTGTATGCTTTATTAAAAAAGTTATGAATATATAAATATGTATATATGTATGTATGGCTCAGTTTTGAAGCAATATAAATATAAATATATAGAATGCAATTGGGCTGGGTTTGGGTTACCTAAAGAATAGGCTCAGAACCATCCTGAAAATTTAAAAAAGCCCTAGATTTTGGTCTCAGGCCCTAGGTAAAACTGTGAGCTGGATCAGTTTGACAGCCCAAATTGCACTCTTATAATTGAGGTTGGAGGAAAGTGGTGCAATTTTACACTGCCAGTCAGTGCAAATAAAACAAAAATACAAATTTTATATGGGGTAAAATACAAAAGCCTCCCCTGAGTTTTCTAGCAATCATAAAAACCTCCCTTATGTTTATACTTTAGCAAAAACCTCTCCTTTACTTTTTAGAAAATATGCAACTTCCTCCCTTCCTAGACAGAAAAGCCAACCTAATGCATTTATTTTTTTAAATACCTATTTTGCCCTCTCTCCAAAACACTATTCATTTTCTTCCTAAGAAGTAAGAACTAGAGGCTATCGGCCTTCCATCGCATACCCATGGCCATGGCTTCTCCTAAACAGAATCAATTCCCAAGAGCTTGAGACAAGGTCTATCAATCTATCGCCCCCATTCCCTCTCTCCCTCTCCAAACATAGTCTACAGGAAAAACAAAAGTTTGCAAGCTGGGGTTGCTTTATAGGAAAAACGAAAGGTTGCAATTGGGCTGCAACTCGTTACAGTATTCAAATGGCCAAATGGGTACTCAAGCCTAAAATAGCTAATAGTTTTGCTATATTTTTCAAGGGTCAATGATGAATACCTTCTAAGTGTAATTTCTAATCGCTTCATGATTTAGTAAACGGCATGAAGCTTAATTTGACTAATGAGTTTACTTTGAATAATTCAGTTTTAAGAAGAAAGAAAATAGAAATTTCCAATAAAAAGTTGAAAGGGGATTCATCTCATAGAATTAAACAAAATCGATGGATGTCACAAGTGCTATTAGGACTCGATTAGACATCTCTCATCACTACTCCAGCTTACATAAGGTGTGCCATCATCTTCCACCAATTCATGTTTTGTCTCCGAAATCACCCCTTTTCATGGACATTCAACTTTTACATGCTTGACAGGTATAAGCTAAATACCTTGAGACACACTCAAGACAAACTTGTTAGCTATCGTAGTAGTCTTCCACCAATTATTCGTTCTGCAAGTCTAATCTTATTCGATACTCAACGTTGGAATTATTGGCGCAAGACAAAGAGGTCGAAATGCAAGCTGTGTTAGTTAAACACCTCGAAACACACTCAAGCTGGCCTCATTGTAGCGATTGGTGAGGCCGAGATACCATCATGTTTCTCATTTTCCTTGTGTGATGGTGGGTGTTTGTGAAATTGCAGGTGAAGAAAGAACTGACAAAGAATCAATCGAGTGGAGATGGTGCACGAGATTAGGAAGGCAAAAGAGGCAAAAGCCGAGATGTAGCCAAGGCCAGATAGAAGGCCGAGGCGGAGAGAGAGAGAGATGACGACTCTGGTTTTCCATTATGGAGAAGAAATGAATAGTGTTTTGGAGGAAAGTTTAATAAATCTACATCTAAATAGATATTCATAAGGGCGAAATAGGCATTTTAAAAAATCAAACACATTATTTCGGCTTTTTTTGTCTAGAAAGGGAGGTAGTTGCATATTTTCTTAAAAGTACAGAGAAGGTTTTTGCTAAAGTATAAACATAGAGGAGGATTTTATGATTATCAGAAAACTTAGGGGAGGTTTTTGTATTTTTGTTTACACTCTTACCTCATATTATTTGGCGAGTAGGTTTCGACTCTTACCTCATATACTCATATACACCCAAACCAATAGTATGCACAGGGTCAGTGGAAACCTGTGCATATTATTGTCACAAACAAACATATGCAAAGCTAAACCAAGCCCAAAATTTGTATTCTGGCTCAGATTTGTATCGGAAATTTTAAAATAATCTCTTCAGTCGAACCATGTGGAACCAAAGCGTACCATGCTTATTGAAGCCTAAATCATAGCTAGTTGCTTTCATAATCTATGTTCTTAGAAAAGGATTCATTTAACATATCTAGTTATCAACTCAATTAATGAATCAATTAGTTCAGTAAGAGATAATTATTAGATTAGAATCATTGGTGGGTCCTCTCAATAGTCAATACATGGATCAATGAACCAACGACATAAATAGGCTACCTCATCAATTGAGGCTGGCATCCTTCAATGATTTTTTCCTAATAAGACCAGGGTACTAGGTAATAGTTCAGATCTTTTGAGATTCTTTATGTCAATATGTTTCTTTCATGATTAACCATACAAAATTTATTTTAATGTTCGATTTAGAAATTATGAAATCCAAGCTGTAAATGCCTAATAAGAACAGAAGGGTGCCTGCATGAACTTGAGATCCTTTCTCTGGACAACTTCCCACCTCTCTGCCTCTCTCATCGGTGTCAATATGTTATGGTCCCGCACATAGGGTCCCGTTACGAGTCGGTCCACGGTGCGAAAGCCCTGCTTCCCCTTGCGCCTTTCCTTGCTTGCAGACCCGATTACGAAAACTGGATGGGTGATTTGTCTAAGAGACCACCCGAACTCTCCTAAGAGGGTGTTTGTCCAAGAGACCACCCAAACTCTCCTCACTCTTTTGTTGACTGGAAAACTGAATGCTTTATTTCAATTCGTGGCTCCTTAAATAGGAGMTTACARAAGRAAATTCYTAATTAAACTCAAACTCCAACTTGACTCAAACTCCTAATTACCTACTCCTATT
>NW_010729241.1:447723-472515 GCF_000365185.1 Nelumbo nucifera | reverse complement strand
TGCTGCCTGGCGATGCGTGCTGCGCACTATCGGCGGTGCATGTTGCAGTGCTGCCAGGCGGTGCCCACTGTTGTGCGGCCTGCTATGCGGCTGTTGCCTATGACTGCGCCGCGGTGCCTTGTCGGATGGTGTGACCATAACACAATAGACCAGTTTTGGACTGGACCCCATCCAGTCCAAAATTAATTTGGACGGATCAAAAAGACATAGTGGATCATTAGATTGGACTGGATTTGGTCCGTCCATAATAAATTTATATTGGATTTGGTTGGATTAAACCAATATCCGGTCATTGATATAAGATAAAAATATAGGTGTCAATGGATCGAGTTTGGGTTGAAATCAATCTAAATTAAAATGAATTTGAACAAATTAGACGGTCTGAACATTGAATTGGACCGGTCCAAAATGGTCCAAATTATTCATTGGATTGGACCTGGTCCATTTGTAATGGACACACATTGGACTGGATCGGATTGGACCAAATCCAGTCCAATCGACACCCCTACTCTCATCTATGATATGGCCTTTCTAGAACATCCATGAAACAGGGCGCACACTGGATGTGCTATGTTTTCACCCACAAGTAGGCCTGTAAACGGTATTCGAAAATCCAAATTCGAATCCGATATTCAACATAATCGAATCAAATTTGAATAATTCGAATTGGATATTCGGTCGAATTCGAATATTAATTTCTTATTGATTAAATTATCGAATCGAATTTGGATATGCATTGATCCAATCCGATAAATATTTGAACCGATATATATACATACATACATACATACATACATACATACATACATACATACATACATACATACATACATACATACATACATACATACATATATACATATTTGTACATTAATATAATAAATAAAATCTTTTAGGGATAAATGAGGAAATCTGTTCCTCAAACCCCCAGTTAGTCGGCACTAAACCCCAAACCACTCGACATTTTCTTCTCAGCCCAAGTTTTCTTCTCTCTTCCATCTCCTTGCAAACCCTAACCCTAATCCTCCCTTCGTCGCCGCTGCCACTGCCGTCGTCGCCCGAGCAACCACACCAGCCACACCAACAACTCGACGCCGCTTGAGCAACCACCATCACCTATCTCTTCTATCTTCTCCTCTCTTTCATGTTTCAAATCTTTATTCATTATCGCAGCCGCTCGAGCAACCACCATCACCAACAAACAAGAGGCAACAGGCAACGTCAGTAACAGTGGTCGAGTGACAGTAGTCTTGATGGCAACCACCATCACTGACGACAACCATTATCTTCTCTATCTCTCCTTCGCCACACTGCCACCGTCAGTGATAGTAGTCTTGACGGTAACCACCATCGTTAACGAAAACCATCATCTTCTCTATCTCTCCTTCTCCGTCGCCGCACTACCATCACCGCTCACCGGCCACCACTACAATTGGTCGAATTCGAATCGAATCAAATATTAGATTTGATAATCGAACTCAAAGATTTGATATCCGTCGAATATCGAATCGAATTCGAATATTAGAGTTCATAATCAGTTTCGAATTCAAATCTAGCCTGATTCGATTCAAATTCAATCCGTTTATAGGCCTACCCACAAGTTGAGGCCCCAACTTACAGTGGACCTTCTCGTCAATGATGTTGCTACTGTACATATTTCTATTTGTAAAGTTCAGTTTGGAGGGAGTAGAAATACAAATATGTAGAGTTTGTATTTCTACTCCTTCCAAACTGAGCTTAAGGCTCTCTTTGTGAACAATGTAAGTACAAATACATGTGATGAAGGATGCATATTTGTTTCTGCACTGCTTCTGAATTGTACCAGTCAAGAGTGAGTTTTAAGCGGGAACACTAGCTTGTGGAGAAATGGACTCTGTCCAGACTAGGCCCAGGCTATGACAAGAGTTCAGATTGGCTCCTCACAGCACATTGTAGCTGTGCTGCCCCTGCATTTGGAACATCTTCCTATGAATGACAACATATAAGTACAAAAGATGTTCGCATTGTGTGACTGCAATGTGCTGTGGGAGTGGTATGGGAGCCAATCTGGACTCCTATGCTATGTGGCTGCTAGCAAAAAAACATGTTAACACAATGACAGCACAACATCTAGTGGCACATGAGGAACATCTCCCCATAAATGTAACATATAAGTACAGTGCATGTTAGGTCACTTTTTATCAGCAGCAGAACTGTACTTCTTAAAGAAAGGATTTGTCTTGCGAAGTTGAAGGGATTATTGAAACAGGTGGAGAAAGGAATATTGGACATCTTTTGGGTTGAATTTGAATTGTTGAGCCAATTAGAGGAAAATAGAGTATCCATATGGGTAATTTCACTTTATTATCTATCTATAGCATATAAAGTGGACACTTGCCTTGGTTTTGATGCATATATTCTTTTAGACTCAATTTGGAAGGAATACAAATACAAATATAAATATGTATAGTACAAATCTATACAAAATAATATAAAATATAAGGTTTTGCACTCTATATATTTGTATTTGTACTCCTTCCAAATAGAACCATATGCTCAATTTGAAAAGAGTACAAATATAAATTTGTAGAACGCAAAACCTTGCATTTTGTATGTTTTTGTATTGTACATACTTGTATTTATATTCTTTTCAAACTGAGTCATGCACAAAAACACAGCACATACCCTTACATAGTACTGTATAAGCAAATATTTGTCTTAATATAGGTTATAAAAATTAAATTTGATTATATGTTAACATATATCTTTACTCTTCACTTACATAGATGTGCACAACACATGCCCTGTAGTTTGGATAATTTTGTGTATTCCACTCACTTGGAGGGATAGTCATATTCATATAATTCATCTATTGGACAGTTGCTTGGAGGGATGATCATATTAATCCATTGAACAGGGAGCTCTCTAGATTAGCTGTGTTTTCTTTGATCTTCCCACCTCTAAACTCACCTCAGCCTTGTCCCAGCTACATGTGGTCAGCTACACGAATCACACTTTGCCATTCTACTATATTCAGTGCCAATATCCATTGTTAAATTATGGGCCCTTGAATCATCACACTTTGCCATTCTACTATATTCAGTGATGGAAATGGTCATTTGTGCATGTATACATACTATTGTGGTCCATTTCTCATCATTATAGCTTAGTTTGGGAAAAGTGTAGATACAAAGTTTGGGTTCTCTTCGTTATCTGGAACAGGCGCCTAGAATTGGAACCAGAATGGCATTTGGTTGATCAAAATGGGCCATTCCGATTCCCACTATAGGCGGCGGAATGAGATTCCCGCATATTTAGGAATGGCCATCCCCCAAGGAATAAAATTCCCATTTCAGCTTATATATATATATATATATATATATATATATATATATATATATATATATATATATATACAGACGCCGGTCAGTCATTCTTCCTCTTTCTTTCCTTTCTTCTTCCTTTTCTTCATCTTCTTCATGCCCCTCTTCTTTCTCTCTCTCTTCTTCCTCCCCCTATCATTGCCGCAATTAATACCGTCAACTATTGGTATTGTTCTGTCTCTCTTCTTCCTCTCCTCTCATTTTTCTTTCTTCCTCTTTCCCCCTCGTCTTCCTCTCTCATTTTTCTTTCTTCTTCTCTTCTTCCAAATCTCTACTGCTGCCACTGTAAAAACAACCGAACAATTCTTCTTTCTTCTCTTTCCTTTTCTTCTCATTCTTCCAAATCTCCGTTGCAAACAAGTGCAAAAGTAAAATTATGGCCAATTCCGATTTAACTTCGAATTACACCAAAATAGTAACAATCATAATTCAATTATGTTTCTCGTCTGAACCAAAACAATCTTATTCGTAGGGATTCTGATTTTGATTTCGGTCCTGATCATGAACCAAATCGACCCTTAAAAATACAGTATACCAGGCTTAATTTGTACTAAACATATTTGTATATTAGAGTTATTCATAAAATGTAAGTAATTTTTTCTAACTTGTCATTGACTCGACTGCTTGGTAAATTGTTACCTTTGTTAGTAAAAAACATTTGTATTAAGCCATATTAATCCATATTACATACCTTGTTTCTAGTAAATCTATAATTGTAAAAAAAGAGGTTTGTCCGTGAGTTTGGCTTTATCCATTACTTTTGTTGGTTTGAGTTTGGTTTTATTTAACGTGGATACATTGAGCTAGAGATCACTCCGGCTATTAATTATGGTTTTTAAAACCGATCCGGTGACCGAATTGGTCAGGGTCTGATTATTGGGTCAAACGGTTTGATCGTTCAAACTGAATTCTTAGCCCGTTCTGACAGAAAAATAAAAAAAATTCAAAAAAATAAAAAACAGTTAAAACTGTTCAAACAATTCAAATGGTTAATCGTCCGATTCAGCAATTCGCTAACCAAAATCAACAGTTTTAGGAGAAAATCCGGTTTTGGAGGAAAATAGAACCGATCAAATGACAAATTTCCAGTTTTTTCAATCCGACCATCCGGTCTGGTTCGATTTTAAAAACCATGCTATTAACGACCAATTGGAAATGTTATTCTATAAGACACGTCAACCCATTCAATAATCTGTTTGTCTTTTTCGTCAGAAGAATGTTGTGGGTAATTACACTTTTTACACCACCCCGTGTAGGGTTACAATTCAAATTGACCCAAATTAACCTTTTACACTACTTTGGATTCAGGCTTTCGAATCGGACCTACTCAAATTTTGACAAAAACTAACCCTAACCCTGGTACTAATCCTATTATTAATTAATCGGATGCATATAGTCTAACCTAATTCCAATTGTAACCAAATAAAGCCTTATTCCAACTATACAGGTCTGCTACTGCAACATGAACCTTATTCTGCCATTCGACATTCTTTAATTCATACCCATTGTCAATTATGAGAAGGGTTATAACCAGGTTGGAGGAATCTACTTATGTTTAGATCTAATTTGGATATTCGGACATTCCAATCCGATGCTATTCATTGGATTTTGATCAAATTTGGATATTATATACATGATTTTTTAATTGTTGTTGATCCGGATGGTTGAACCATTCGGCTTGGGAACTGTTCAGACAATCGGTTCTATTTTATCCTAAATTTGGTTTTTGGCCAAAATCCGTTAAATTGGTCAGACAATTAAACCGTCGACTCGTTCAATAGTTTTTGTCCATTTTTATTTTAATTATTTTTTAAATTTTTTTGTCAGAATTGGCCATCCGTTCAAATTGAACGGTCGAACCGTCAACTCGAAAACTGATGGCCAGAACAGTTCTGGTTTTAGGTCATTTTTTAACACATTGATTATATATCCTTAATAAATTAAACTAAAAACAACCAAAATATTATATTTATCAAAAATAAATCAGAAATGACTCACATATAACATTTTATTATAAAAATAAAAAATATTATGGCACTTCAATTTATGAGCCTTTGATGAAAATAAGATATTGAAATCAAAATCAACTTTATCAATAAATATATGCTAATTTTATATAGAAATATGCATATACATACTTACTAATAAAGGATTAAATGCAAAATTAAACTTATAGAGAAATGCCTTAAAAACAAGAGGTTTTAAAATAAGTATGACTAAAACAAAGTATATGACATGTAAATTTAGTAATAATAGGAATGTAAATCAAAATACATTTAGGATTGGAGAGTAAGAGATACTCAATTTTTTGTACCTTGATTCAATAATTCATAACGAGGAGGATATCACCCAAAGAATTAAAGCAAGTTTGGTAGACTAGATGGGTCCATCTCGACTTACGTTTGATAAGTGAATTCCATTTGAATTAAAAGTAAAATTCTATAAAATAGATGTAAGACCAACTATGTTGTATAGAGTTGAGTGTTGCACATTCATAAAATAACATGTTCAGAAAATGAGTGTAGCACAATGCAAATGCTAAGATGAATGAATGATAAAAAACTAGAAAGGATAAGATTAGGAATGAAGTCATCCATAGAAACCTAGGAGTATCTCTAATAAGTGATAAAATGAGAGAGAATAGCTAGATAGACTAAGTGGGTGTTTGGCATCGATGCCGTTTTTTGAGAAAATGATGCCACATCAGAAAAAGCGGTACTTTAGAAAACGACATCTTGTTTGGCACCATTTTTTCAGGGGGGCGAATGTTGCTTCAGACCACACCTTGGAAATCGGGAAAGTGTGGTCTGAAGTTACACCAAATTCATTGTTTTCTCAGAAAACAGCTCGTAGCTGCCAGCGGTGCAATGATGTGGCATTATCTTGGAAGTTGGATAATATGACCAATGATGAAAATGGTTGTATAGTGTTGTTTTCCCAAAAAATAATATATGTAGCAGCACCGCTTCCAAACAAAAAACGTGTTTATAACCCACACATGCCCAGTACCGTTTTTATGAGAAAACGGTGCGATATTCCCAGTATCGGTGTCGAACACCTACTAAGATGATTTGGTCACATACATAGAAGACAAGGGACCGGAAGAGATAGGGGTAGACTAATAAGGACATTGGTCAAACTAGAAAAAAAAAAACAGATTTAAACATTAATAATTATAAATCTAACTTTAAATAAAAGAAATCGGCAAAACAGGATTGATGTAACTAGTCTCGTATAATTTGGAATAAGGCATGGGTGATGATGACGACGACGATAATATGTATACTTATGTTTCTGTTATTGGACTTAAAACCCGGGCCAATGAATAACTACCACATGACCCACGTCAGAGCGAAAATTGGTAAATTCGTCAACAAGCTGGCCATAATGCAACAGTCGGCCGTTACGAGCAACTAACCTATCAAGTCACCAATTGTCACACTTTTATAGCAGATTAAGACCAGGTAATGTGGGTTATTGTGCCATTGTGGGTAAAGAATGTGGACCAACTTTACATCTGCACCTAACGACCCTTTCCTTTCCTGTAAATAGGACATTTACCCCCAATGGAACACTCTCTTAGCATTCCTTTTCTTCGTTTCTCTTACTCTCCAATCACCTCAGGTAGGTCACTTTGTACCCTCAACTAGTCCCCTCGAGCTCCCTGGCTCCCACTTCTACATCTCAACTAACTTGAGTGTTCCCCCGGGAGGGACAGAGCCCTCCAACCTGTTTTTGTAATCACAGGTGACTCAATTACCGTACTCTTTGGGTGCGCTCCCAATTTTTCTTAAGATGAGATTTGGTCACAAGACCGTGTTTACATCGTTCTCATAGATCCTTAGGTTCAGTTTAGAAGGAGTAAAAATATAAATATATAATATAAATACATACGAAATAATATAAAATAGGAGATTTTGCATTCTATACATTTGTATTTATACTCTTCCCAAATTGAGACAGTCTTTCATTTCCCCATGAAAAATGTGGTAAAACTCTGTGAGAATGGTGCGAGCACTAAATCCGATATTGTTTTTTCCTTGCTTGTTGAACCGAGCAGAATCAGAATTAGATTGGAATGAATTCAAATTCAATCCAGTTATAAACAGATCTTGTTTTGAAAACCAAATTTGATTTAATCGAATCAAATTTCAAACTCAAACTTAAATAATTGACCCCTTCAATCAACACACACTGACATATACACTCTCAACTATCACGGTGTTTGGTATCGTTTACATTTATTGATGCTGTCACATAGGTGCCATCTTAGCATTTTTTTCTCTCTTACTCTTTTGCATAGGTCGAAAATGTAAAAAGTGAACTTTAGTTTATATGCATGTCAGCCATCTGTAGAAGTTATTTTTTGGAGTTTTCACAAACGACCAGGCATTTATTCACTGTTACACTGAAATAGTGCCCAGTGACACCTATTTGTTATAAACGATTGTAATTATTGCATTTTTCAGTTTTACCAACAAATAAAATAGAAACATTTATTCAATAAAACCAAACACATACATAGTCTTGTCATAATTTATGACCCGGCCCATGTCTGCGTGTTATGTGTAGATAGGCTCGGGCCCAACCCATGATTATCGAGCCTTCAGATGTTATTCGGCTGCTTCCAGCTAGAATGATTTTATTCACAGTTGATGCCACAACCTCCTCCCTGCTGATACCGATTACCATGAAATGTCGACTCATATCTTTAATGCTGCCATTCCTCATAGTTCCTTTGATCCAAGCTTAGTGGCTACATTCAAATGATGCATTTAAATTTTCCTTCTTCCCGTTCAGGAATCAATCACATTGGACGAGTCGATAGTTCTTTACTTATCTGGTTTTATTTCTGTTGGTTCTCATCATTGTTCGATTGTTCATTTTGTTACTTCAATTGTTTGATTGCCCATTCACTATGCAAACTGTTCGGTGAGTTTGTCACTGCCAATTAAATAAATGCTGTGCTCTACCAGCAGCAGTGCCTAGCTTTTGTTGGGTTTTCTCCTCTTGAAATTACTCTTGTTTTTATTAACCAGTGAAAATACTGGCCAAATGAAAGATAAGCATTTGACAGCCAACATATGCATTCCATCTGCTCGAGAAAATTACTACTTATATCTTGGGCAGCAAAACCTTGTGCCTTCTCACTTCTAACTTCTTTTCAATGATCTACTGTACAATTTCTTACCACGGCAAACTGCTTAGCATAAAATCTTTTTTGGTATTGTTATATTATACGTTCTCGTGTAATCATCTATTGTATTAGTTCGATATCTACATGTTTTCCTAAATTCTTCTTTTGCATGGTGTACTCAACCACAATGCTAAGGTTCTCATTATAGAACACCTTCTTACAATATGAACTCCACTACATGCAATCTTTTCTTCATTTAACTTCTTTGTCTACTATAAACCTACACACAGGAATTACTGAACTAATGGACGTTTCCTGTTTCTTTTTTTCTTAAAACTTGCTATTACAGGGCTATCTTGTTTCTAATCAGTACAATTTCCTGCAACCAAGTGCAATATTTCATGGAAAGTCTTCCTTATACACGCAACATTATTGGGCATTAAAGTGTAACAATACCCTCCACAGACATAGGTGCACTTCATAGAGTTCTGTTTAAGATTGATTGTTTTATCATACAACTTTTTTTATGAAACACATGTTTTCTTGCAACTATTTCATTGACTTCTTTATCAACAAGTACTTTAACTTCAGCTTGTTCTTTATTCCATTTTCCACTACTACCTAACTAAGCAAATGTTCTTCCACCATACTGTGTTAACATCTTGTAAATTTATATAAGAATAAGGTCACCTAAATTCTAGAAAAAGAGAAAAGATGATATATTCTTTAGATTGTTCTATATCAAGGTGCAGAAGCAACAAACGGGTTAGTGTTGGATATGGCCACCCCATATCACTACAAAACTAGCAGAAGATTATGATGGATCTTCATATTTCTATCATCCTTTTGCATTTTTCATCTTTAGTGTTGGAATTATCCCTAGAATTCCATATCTTCTTTTTTGTGCATTTTCCTATTTTGGCAAGTGTGCAAAGCTAAATGGTTGAAAGGCTTTGAGTTTGATGAGTTGAATTGTTTGGGAGTTCTGTCCTTTTCTTCCCTCCTTTTTCTTTTTCTCTGTTTGTGTGCTAAATTCAGAAAAAGTGTTAGTAAAGTGAAATTAAAAAAAAAAAAAAAGCAAAGAAGAGAAGTTGAGGAGTTGAGAAGAGGTAGAAGAGAGGGAGAGAAGAAGAAAGGGAAGACCAACAAGGTTATGTCAAACATCCTCTCCTCATTGTTGACCCAGTATGTATTATCATTCATTAACGGTCTAAATTATAACAATGCCCCTAGATAGGTACAACAAATATAAAAGAGAAAATAACAACTACAAAAAGACAAGTATGCCTTTGTCACTAATTCTAACACTCCCCCTCGAGTTGGAGCACATATATATCAATATCATAAAGTTCTAGTTTATTACAAATATAATTCATCCTTGAATGGCCCAAACTTTTAGTAAAAATATCATCTACTTGGTCTTCTGACGTAATACAAGGAGTAACAATATCTCCACTTGCCACTTTCTCTCTCACAAAATGACAACCAATTTCAATATGTTTAACTCTTTCATGAAATAATAAGTTGGAGGCAATATGTGTTGTGACTTGGTTGTCACAAATTAATGGGTTAATTGATTGTAACATTCATCTTTGAAGAAGATGCTTCAACCAAACTAACTCATAGGTAGCATGGGCCTTGCCTTGTATTCAGCTTTAGCACTACTCCTAGATACCACACTCTTGCTTCTTGCTCTTCCAAGTAACAAGGTTCCTACACAAAAAGGTTTAATAACCTATAGTAGACTTTCTGTCCATTAGAGGCCCTACCCAATATACATCTGAATACCCTTCTAGGGACAAGTCTCCATTTTTCTTATACAACAACTCACAACCATGAGCACTCTTTAGATACTTCAACACCCTCATAACACAATCTCAATGAGTAGTTGTAGGATTCTACATGAATTAACCGAGGACTCCAAAACTAAACAAGATGACCGGCCTAGTAATAATAAGACAGATCAGCTTGCCTGCTAGTCTCCGTTTTCTTGCAAGGTCTTCTAATGGCTTCCCCTGATTATCAATCATTTTCATATTGGAATCCATAAGTTTCCATTAGCTTGGATCTCCACAACCCCATTTTATCTAACATGTCTAAAGCATACTTTCGTTGAGACAAAGAGATTCTCCACCTTGTTTCAACTTACTAATTCCATGTGCTTCACTACCACTAAGAACAATAGCATCAGCATAAACTACCAGGATGATTTTCCTAGGTGAAGAATCCTGCTAAAGACATAATGATCAACACTACATTATTTCAAACCAAAATCTTGCACCACACTACTAAAGCGACCAAACCATGCTCACCTCCTCTTGAAGATCATCATGAAAAAAAACATTTTTGTATCAAACTAAAGCAAGGACCAACTAAAATGGGTGGCTAAGGAGATGAGTACCCATATAGAGCCTATTTTAGCCAATGGTGAGAAGATCTTTGAATAATCCACACCATAAGTTTATGTATATCCCTTAGCAATAATTTGAGATGAGAGGTAAGGAAAAAACCAAATACAATAGATAAGCAACATACCCAACAAACCATCTACTTCCCAGGAGGTAAGGAAGTAAGATCCCAAGTATTGTTGGATTCAAGAGCATGAAATTCTTCATTCACTACAATAGATAAGCAACATACCCAACAAACKATCTACTTCCCAGGAGGTAAGGAAGTAAGATCCCAAGTATTGTTGGATTCAAGAGCATGAAATTCTTCATTCACTGCCTTCTTTCAATCAAAAGATGAAAGAGTTTCATGTACAAAACATGATAGATAAATAAATAAGCAAAGAACCAAACCGGTCATCCGATTAACTGAGTAGTTTTAGTTTGGTTTTGGTTTTTGGTTCTAAGAAAAAAAAAACAAAAAGACAATTCAGTTTGGAAAAAGAACCCACAATTCAATTAACCCCTAGTAGACATGATAATTAGGCCTATATCCTATTATAATAAAATGGGTCCATTGGCAAAACCACTAACTCCTACATAATGGAGCATGTATTGGAGTAAACCCTAACCAGCATCCCACTTACATGAGATTAGCTAGCAAGTGGGTTGAGATGGCAACCCTAATTCTAGGCTATAAGTAGTGGTGCCTAGGAAGGTCTCCGTTTTCAATCTCACCTATAAACTTAGAGAGCTCTTTTTAATCTTACCAACACTTGTGAATTGCAATCAACAATACTTACAACTCTACTCTAACTCCACTTCAAGAGAAAAGAAAGAAAATTAATTTTTTGTCTCATCTACTTCACAACCCAATTGAATAAAGTAGTGATGAACCAATGCCCCATCCTTTAATAAAGGAGTATTTAATGTAAATTTAAAAAACAATAAGGTTAAAAAAGATAATAAATTTTATGAAAATAATGCAGGTCCAAATAAGTTAATTCAATCCTTTTCCTAATCTATGATTTTCTCCTTTTTCAGAAGGAGGATTACAGTGTATTTACCAAACAAATGATATCGAACTTTTCTCCTTATTCTAACCAAAAAAGGAGATAAGTCCTTAAACAAGGAATGCCAAACACAACCATAAACAAAGAAATGTTCTTGATTTGCATGGCAATTGGCAACCTCTAGAGTTAATATGGGCATTCATAGGCCTAGGGCACAAGTCTAAGTAGACATTAAGGGTGTTCATAAAAAATGAATGCAATCGACAATACTTACAAGTCTATTCTAACTCCACTTCAAATTCAAGAGAGAAAAGAAAGAGAAATAATTCTCAGTTTCATCTACTTCACATTGGATTCAAGCTCTCAAAGAAGATTAAGTCATCAAGATAGACACTTTTTTTATAAGCATTCTTCACAATCGATCAAACGCAAAGACCAAAGTGGAAAACACAGTATCAATACTTTCAAAAGCATTAGAATCGCACCCATGACCTTCATCTTCACTGTTTTCAAGCATTTAAGTTATGTTTGATTTGAAGGAAAAAGGTAGGGAAACCTACCTATACAAGGTTTTCCTACCTTTCTCTACTTTTTTCCTTTAAACCAAACACAATTTTATTGCTCATAAAATCAAGAAAACTCAAAGAACATTAGTATCAACAGTCATTTTGTAATAATTTATTTCCATATTTTATGTTAATTCAATAAACGAAACTTTATGTATTAAGTCATTTTGTATATAGTAATACCAAAACTGAATTTACCCCCACCCTTGATTTCGAAAAAAAAAAAATCGGCAACGAATCCAAAACAAAACCATGAATCCAAGTCAAAAACTTCAGGTTGAATTAGGTTTGGAGGTTGGAGAATCCACATTGGGTCGGGGTTGGCCTCAACCCGACTTAACCTGCCCAACTTGCAGCCCTATGAATGGAACTGCCCACATGATAATCCAACAATCTAAATATTTTGGTCCTATAAAAGTCTAGTCTGGTGGAGTACACCACCAGGTTGGCCATGTTCTGATGTATTAAACTATTTTTCTACTGATGTACTATGGCGTCCCGGGTCCCACGGTCCCAAATCCCAAATCCCCGTCCAGATGCAACCGGTCCCCACCAAATAGCACCGGCTAAACCAGTCGCCCAATGGTCTTGTGCACTTCAGGCGAGATGGGACCCACAGCGCACGATAGATTCAGGGCCACGCCGCGTAGCACTAACGAGCGCATTGCTGCCGTTATGGATGACGTCATCATTTTTCTTCCGACAAAAACGAGTCTGGTATGGGAGAGATGACGTGTTTTATCATGACTGGCTTAGTTTTACGAGTAGAACTGTAGACGATATGAACTCGGCTTTATATTGGCTACTCATCTTTTTTCCAGATTAATACACTTGTTGCTGTTACATGTGCTGCTGAAGTAGAACTTAGGATCCACATCACCTTTTACGTCAAAATGCTTTGCCCGACCCGGATCAGCTGCAACACAGGCCAACGTACGAATCGGGATTTGCTCCTAACAATGTAAAACAGGCTATTTGACCAATCACATGTGAACACGCCAGTGTTCCGTACAGTTCTTGGGACCCGACCCGTTCCGCCCAAATAAATTGACCTGTTTTTTCTCTCTTCTCTCCTCTCCTCTCTCGTCTAGAATCTTCTAAAGTAGATAAACGCTAACGTGGTTCCGGTTTTCCGGTTCATGAGGTCTCTTTTCTCGCTGGATTGTCAAAATGTGGATTCCTTGCTAATGAGTGTTCATAGTACTAAATCAATTCCTTGCGATGGACCCACACAAGGGGGCTATCTTTATCCACCACTCACCAGATTGGTACCAGATGGAACCGATACCATAATAGGTTGGGTAATTTCTTGAACATTTTCCAATAACAAAGCGCTCCCTCATGTCGGGCCCTTTCTGTAAATCCAAATCCTGTACATCTAGAAACTCCAACCTCTGCTGATCACGATCGGCTTGTGTCTGAGTCAAATGTACAATCAGAGATGGTTGACGGCTTGTCGGTTGCCACGTGGCTAAGTCTATGCGAATCGTTGAATTCCAACATTTTCCCAAAATGAACGGCGAATAGCTCTTCCCCAGAGAGGACCAATCTTTATATAAAAAATATCTGACCAATCTTTATATAAACTCACACCAACTCATTTGGGGATACTGTGCGAACAGTGAAGAAGCTCGTCTCTCTCTCTCTCTTTTATCTGATCTATAGATTCTTTGGAGTTGATCCATGGCGGAAAAGCATTTCAAATACGTGGTTTTAGGTGGTGGTGTCGCAGCTGTGAGTTCATATCAGCACTTCTCTCTTTCATCTCCGACTTCATTTGGGCACCTTTTCTTTCTAATTTTGGTTGCTCATTGACTTTTTTTCTTTTATCATTTCTGATTCTAATTTTGTCTTTGCGATCTAGGAAATTGATCTAGACTGTGTATGTATTTTTTGTTTTGGTATTAGCAGATCTGCTTTTCATTATTTTCCTTCGATTTTTCCTCAATCCTGTTATGCCTGCGTGATCGTTTTGGAATTGGGGAATTAGCAACAATGCTATTTGTTTCTCGTATTGCTTTCTGAAAATTAGAAGATTATATAGAATTAATACATCATTATTCGGGTTTCTTAAGCTTTTTTAAGTACTTTGAGCTTTGAAGAGAACTGTAACAAATGTCTTTACCATTAGTGTGTTAAAGAGATTTTTTTTCATAAATTAAGAACAAACTATTAATTTTAGATGGTAATGTGCAAAAAGGGAAGAAAATCCTAGTTTTTAACACTAGCACAGCTATCACAGATATGATCCTCCTATCTAATCATCTTTAGAATCAGTTGAAGGTTGCTGTTATGCTGTAGAAAAGGGCCCATGCGCTGGTAGGATAATTATCTGTAAAATGAAGAAATAAGACTCGGTGGTGATATATTCTTTGCTTGGTTTTAATACTATTTAACTGTCTCACTCTTTATTTATGCCTTCACAGGGATATGCTGCAAGGGAGTTCGCTAAACAGGGTGTTAAGCCTGGCGAGCTGGCAATTATTTCCAAAGAGGCGGTATGTTTTATATTTATTCGCCTTTTTCTCTCCTTTAGATGTTAGAACTTTGAACTTCAGCTGGATTGTTGAATTAAATTCTGATCTTTGTCGGATGGGAGTATTTGATTACCAAAAATTGGTGGTTCCCAGTTGTTTGAGTAATATGAGAAAGAGACATTGCTTAGAAGGAGAATTCTGTATAAACTAGAATTTGCAAAACCGTTGCCTACTTTGAATTGTATATTTCTAGGAATGCAGAAAATGTTCGAAAAACAAAAGCATGCATCTATTTTCTGGAAGATACTGTATTTGCTTTCTCATGATGATCATCATCCTTTTCATTTAGACATGTTGAATGGTTCACAGCTCATTTTGTGATTTTCTACTCTGCATAAATTGACCAAAGTTACCAAACAAAGATTTAGCAGATAGAGCCTTTAGTCTTCCCATATTACTTTTGGGTAGATCTCCTTTAGTCCTTTTTTTATTGGAGAATGCTGCCCTACTAGAGAGAATGGCAAAAGAGTTATGAAGGGAATATATAGTACTCTCCAAGACAAGTATAAGCCTTCCGCTCAAGGTTTAAAATATCGGTACTGGCCAATATGCCGGTAGGGGCATATCGGCCTGTATCGAAGCTCGCTCCCCCCTCCCCTTCTTTTTCTTCGAAACGGGTTCAGAAGGATCGGTTTAAGGTTGGTCTAGCCCCTGAACCAGGTCAGACCCCAATAAGACCCCTATAGGGGCGTATTGTTAAGCCACCTATACAATATGATACGCCCAATGCGGGGCATAACATATCAAAATTTTGAACCTTGCTTTCACAAATTCTTAGGTTGTAATGATGATCCAATGTTGCTCCCTCAATTGAAGGATATACCACTTATTTTAATGGTGCTTATGGTTTACATTGATATTGTTCTTTTAGTAATAGAGAGATGATAAGATACTGCACAAATTTCAGTCAGCGCCTTGTACATTGTAAGACTGTGAGTTTCTTTTGCACTAAGACTAATATACTAGTTCTTCCCTTTTTCCAGGTGGCTCCTTATGAACGTCCAGCACTCAGTAAGGCATACCTTTTTCCTGAGGGTAAGTTATTCATCTTATACAGATAACCAGAGGGAAGTCAAATTTAATCAGGCTTTTGTAACGATGTCCTCTGGATTTTTCAAAAACTCATTGCAGTCATGCAATCCAATGTAAAATCAGGTTGTTAAGATCAATTATTATATGGATTATATCAGTTCTTTATGGTATGGATATTATATTTTAGTAATATCAAAAATTAATTTTGTGCCTTTTTTACAGTTATGACTTTGCTCTGTTCTCTGTCCTTTTT
The DNA here is from genome assembly GCF_000365185.1 of Nelumbo nucifera. The sequence goes on along the minus strand of NW_010729241.1, from coordinate 456,228 downwards.
TTTCTTGCAAAGTGTTCCTATTTTCATATTAAAGTGGTATTCTTTGTATTTCCTGTTGAAGCTAGAATTTATGAAATGTGATGTTTGACTAACTTCTGAGTTCTGAGTCTACACGTTAATTCCATCTCCTATTGGACTTAAAGCAGCTTTTGTTTCATCTCTTTATTCTGTGCAACCATTTCTTCTGCATGGCTAAGCTCACAGTGAGATTTTGCAGGAGCGGCAAGACTCCCAGGGTTTCATGTCTGTGTTGGGAGTGGTGGCGAGAGACTTCCTCCTGAATGGTATGCTGAGAAAGGTAATTCTTGATTCTGTTGATATTTATACGAAGATTTTCCTTGTTACACAACTGGATTATTTAATATGGAATGTCACATTTGCAGGCATAGAGTTGATTCTTAACACTGAAATAGTGAAAGCGGATCTTGCTTCCAAGACTCTCACAAGTGCATCTGGAGCAAGCTTTAAATATGATATTTTGATCATTGCAACTGGTTCAACAGTAAGCATCAAATGTCTCATCATGCATGCTTTTGTTCATCATTCATTCATTTTTAGGTTGCAAGATGTGTTTGGAAATGTCCACAATTTTATAACTTGCCCCCCATGCAAATCAAATTCTTTGTGCTCCTATGCAGGTCATAAGGTTAAGTGACTTTGGTGTTCAAGGAGCTGATTCGAAGAACATCTTCTATTTGAGAGAAATTGATGATGCCGACAAGCTTGTAGAGGCCATCAAGGCAAAGAAGAATGGAAAAGCCGTAATTGTTGGAGGAGGGTACATTGGTCTTGAGCTTAGTGCTGTGATGAAAATCAATAATTTTGATGTCACAATGGTCTACCCTGAACCATGGTGCAGTAAGTTTTAACTGCCCTTAAGCCTTTATCAAGAACATCTAGCTACTTCATGCTTCCCAAGATTTCAGGGAAATTAACATTTTGGTTTTTGAAATATAAAAGAAATTATATGAATTTCTTATGTTGTGTTGTTACTGTTCAATATTTATAAAAAATTCTTGTATCTTCTAACATATGGCATATATTTGCAGTGCCACGGCTTTTCACTGCTGGTATAGCTGCTTTTTATGAGGGCTACTATGCCAAGAAGGGAGTCAAGATTATCAAGGGAACAGTTGCAGTTGGCTTTGATTCTGATGCAAATGGAGAGGTAAGTTGAGAAACGCATCCACTTACTTGTTTTTAATGAAATCCAAATTAACCATTCAGTGTTTTATATGGTTAATTCTTTCCTATTGTTTAGGTAAAGGCAGTAAAACTGAAGGATGGAAGAGTACTGGACGCTGACATTGTTGTTGTTGGTGTTGGTGGAAGACCACTTACAAAACTATTTAAGGGCCAGGTTGAGGAAGAGAAAGGTGGAATTAAGGTTGGTATTGCTTCTAACCTCCTCATTTCTGTATTTGTTCTTAAAGATGGAATTAATTTGTTCTTTGCACCTTTACTCTATGCATGTTCTCCAACTTGTTGCACAAAAACCTTTGGTTATGATTCTGCGTTGTATTTATCCATTCTTTTTTTTTTCCTCTCCTTTCTTTTTTTATCCTTTTGACTAGAATATCTTAATAGTTGAAGCACTTGAATGCATCAATTCTACAACCCCAAACAGATAATAAGCGAAATTATATGAGATATTTGCAGCATTATCTCATGGCATGGTTTACAATCTTTCATATTTCTTCTTTTCTTTAAATTCTTAAAGTGAATGCCTCATTCTGAACATGATCTGTTAATTGAAATGATCAATTTGTTATGTGAAGCACACCTTGGAAAATTGCGAGGGACATCCAATATGATGTCTGCATGCTAAATAGACAAAAGGCAAGACAAACTTTAAAAACAGAGAAAGGGCGAAAGTAATGAGGGAACTTTTTTTCTGAAAAAACAGGTGTAATACAACAATAAAGGGAGAAAAAAAAAGGTGCAGATAAGTAAATTCATTTTCGTTTCATTTAACTACCAATTTCCTTATTTGTTTGTCTTTCAAAAGGTACTAATAAAAAAAAAAACCATCTTTCAAAAGGCATAAGCCATGTAATCACCTAGTAAAAGAAACCACATGAGTTTCTTGCTATTTTGTTCCCCTTCTTTTGGTTCACATGAGGTATGGTTCATTTGCAAATGATCAGTTCCTATCCATGCAATTCTGGCCTAGGAATCTTTTAAAGACTCTGCCATGATAATATCAGCTGGAACCCTGAAATCCACATCACTTCTCCCCAGCGAATTTGTTAATGGACCTGGCAGCCTTGTCCTGTACCTAAATTGGCAGAACACTAGTGAGTGGTCCCCAACACTAAATGGAGCTTGGATCTGCTACCCACACCTAGCCACAAGACACTGCAGCCACACATCAAGAACATCTCCAATACTTGTATATTCATGGGGAGATGTCCCTGATGTATGGCTATTGTGTCTTGTGGGTAATGTTTGTCACAGATCCAGAGTCTGCTAAATGCATGTTTTCTTGTCTCTGTAAAGCTTCCTGACTCCCTCTTGTTTCTGTTGAATGGTACAAAATATTTGTACCTAGCACATAATGCATGAAAAAGTTTCATGCCTATTCTTTTTTAAGGCCTTCACCACCCTGTGCCACCCCGAATATGTGATTCTGTGTATCAGTATATTGTGCCTGTTATGATTTTGAAGTATAGCAGAGATGTTTTACTTGCTCTCACCTTCTAGAAGAGGGCTTGGTAATGCTTTTTGTGGTCTCTCTAACTAGTATCACTTTTCTACGAGGGGATTGTGAGCATGGTGCTTGGATGACAAACTTCACTGAATGCATTATTTTCATGATCCTGGCACTTGGATTTATTTGGGATTTTGGTAACCATGACTCAATCTACAATTTTTATCAGCCCAAAATGGAAAGACCATCCAATTTTGGTTAAAAGGGGCTTTGCCCCAATTCTGATCATCATATGCACTGTAGCATCCCTCCTCTACATGTTATAGTGATGAATGAATGGCCAGAAACATGCTAATCTCAAAGATAATAACGTACACCATATGGGTATTTCAAAAAGTGTGTCGCCTTACACCTTGCACCTCAGGCGTTAAAACTTAAAAGGCCCTTCTACTTTTCTTGTGCTTTGCACTTTTAAAACACTGCCTACATTTTTGTTGAAAATGATGTTGGTATATGCTTTTCAGCATTGAAGGATTGATATGCCCTTGTTTGCAAGTAAATATGCTGCATCAAACTCAAATAATCCTGTCATGTTATAGCTTATATTTTTACAATGTACATTTTATGATGTGACCTGTTTGATTGCAGACCGATGGATTTTTCAGAACAAATGTTCCCGATGTGTATGCTGTAGGTGACGTTGCTACCTTCCCTATGAAGTTGTACAATGAGATGCGGAGAGTAGAGCATGTTGATCACGCCAGGAAATCAGCAGAGCAGGCTGTGAAGGTGTGTTTCTGCAAATCAGTGCTCTTTCTACAAAAATAATTTGTGGTATCTCTTACTATAGTTGACTTTAAATGTTTTCATTTTATTGTCATTTCATAGATGCTTTGCTTCTAAATACTATATTGAAACACTTGTAAGCATGCATATTCATGGATCAAATAATAATGTTTCCTTGATTTTTTATCCATGCAGGCTATCAAAGCTAGTGAGGAAGGAAAGACCATCGATGAGTATGACTACCTTCCATATTTCTATTCTCGCTCCTTTGATCTTTCATGGCAGTTCTATGGAGACAATGTTGGAGATACAGTGCTATTTGGAGATAGTGATCCAGCATCACCCAAACCGAAGTTTGGATCATATTGGATCAAGGACGGCAAGATAGTGGGGGCATTCCTGGAGAGTGGGACACCTGATGAAAACAAGGCCATTGCTAAAGTCGCAAGGATTCAGACTCCAGTTGAGAGTCTGGATCAACTGACAAAAGAAGGTCTCACATTTGCATGTAAAATTTGAGAATCCTCGAATCTAGAGTGCATGCAATATGCTTTATCATCTACTCTTGGTATTTCTGTTCTACTGCGGATTGATTGTACTGATATATGGATAGAGTTTGGTTTGCAGAATTATCTTCTGATATGAAAAACCTTTAGTTTGTTCCTCAGTGGCTTCGTTAAGCACTGATGCAAAGAATTTGGGATGAGATGGATTATCAATTTTTTGTTGTGTGTATTAGTTTCCAGCTTGCATGACTGCATGGCCAAGTTAGCTCAGTATTTGGTGTGGATAGGCAGGAGCTCGGGCAGAGACCTGAGCCCGAGGTCTGATATTATGCAGATGAAATTCAGGTTCAAATTGTTCATTAACGGGCAATGCATAGTTGATAACCTCCCTTGGGTTTTAGAATAAAGGGTTGCCTTATTTTGGCCTAAATATATTCCATAGGTGACCTCGGATAATTCAGCTGCTTGGAGAGAGATGGTGTGTCGAGACGGGCCATCTATATCTGGCCTCTTTTGAATCATCCCCATGGTCACAATTCACGAGGATGCCTAATCCTTGGGAAACGCATGCGAATAAAGGGGGTTATGTGGTCACAACTCACAAGGGCCTACCTTTCCCAACCGTTTAACCAAACACATTCATGTGGAAGGATGGTGCTCAGTTTTCAAAAATCGACTTGAAAACATACGCTCAATTTTCAAAAATTGACTTAAACATACCCTGAGGATTTAGATATACTTAAAGATTCCTTATAGTTGACCCCACTGGACTTAAACATACCTTGAACTCTTAAAAAATTAAATTCCTATTTTACCCTCTTACACTCTTTTGTGTCATTATTTGTTGGAGATATTCCTCTTCTTCTTTCGATGAGGAAACAGGGAAAGAGAATGGGAGAACAGATGGAAGGAGAAAGTTGTTTGAATTTAGTACAAATAAAATTGTAATGGTGGGTTCTTCTTGCCGTTGAGGCATTCAACTGTTAAGAGGGAATCCCCTACGAGATGATTATTAATCTTACTTCAACCACTTCATTAGCCGCCTGCACCTCCACAACTGAGATAATGCACTACTTATCTTCTTTCTGATGATGTTGCTTTTGTAGTCCCTCGCTACCTAACTATTTAGGGGTGTTCATGATTAGGTTAATAGAACTGTGGGCTTTTTTATAAAATCAAACCAGTACCATCAGTTTTTTGTAATTCTCCAAATACCGGTAAACCAATAGATAATTATATATTTATTTATTTATATGCATGTGTATATACATATATTTTATATATAATATATAGATAATAATATAATATATGATATATATATATATATATTAAATATATATACCAGTCAGTTAACCACATTTTTTTGTTCAATTTGGTTTTTTTATGAGCATCCCTACAACCAATCGCTGCACTATCGTCCCCTCCACAAGAAGGATCGAAATTTAATTTGATTTAGCTTATGTTTGGGAAGACCCACCTTACGCGGTTTAGAGTTTTGTTGCTTGCTTGGGTCAACAGTGTCACACTAGGGGTTATTTGCATCTGAGTATTCATCAAGCTCTACTGCAGCTCAATTAGCGTGGCTAGGTTCATAGATACGTTTTCAAATATTGCTTTGCTTCTATGGGTCCATAAATTCCATATAAAGAAAGCTACCTTTACTCCAAGAGCTTTAGCATTTAATAGATTCTTGATTCTATTGAAGCAACTTAATACTTTCACCTTCCGAAAGTCCAAAGGGGATCGGTCAACATAAGGCCAAACCTGCTTTACCAAAGGATAATAAAGGAATAAACGGTCTGTGTCCTCGACATGTTGATGACCGCATAAGGCACAATGGGGGTCTATCTCCCATCCTCTCATATAACCTTGATTTCTTTAGGACTATCCCTTCTTCCTTGGTCAAGGCACAATGGGGGTCTTTCACGCATCTTCTCATAAAACCTTGTTTATATCCTGTAGGGTGTTCATCTTCTAGCCTTTTAATCCATCTTCTATTCTATCCAAGATACTCCTTAGGTTTGATTTATCAATATTTATCAGCTATACTCTTAGCACTAAGAGCCCCTAAACATTTTTCTATTTGCAATTGGGATCGGAATGCCAAGAGCTATCAATTTCGAATGTCTGTTGGGATGTTCTTTGAGATTTGAAGTAAATGACTTTTTCACCCAAAGCCACTTCATATTGATTTAAACCAGAATTTAAATGCAACTGTTGAGGCTTTCTGTAAATCATAAAGTCGTCAGAAGACTGAGGTATAGGGAATTCTGGGGTTCTTTAATTTCAGACGTAAATTCAACTGACCAAAACAAAACCTATGACAAAGTCAAATAAAACGCAGCGACAAATGAATTACATATGTATCTGCAATACCACCCTTTCCAACAGGACACGTCACTGAATATCAAGTAAATGGATTCAAATAATACTGGATTGAATATTAATAATCCGGCTATGTTTGTGACTCCCTCTTATCTCTTTTCTACTAACAATAAGCTGAAAAGTCTCCACAAAATCAAGAAGCACATCATCTTTGCAGACCAAAAACCTTAGCACTAAATGAGAAGAAAAAGTTTAGTACAAGAGAGTAGCTAGCTGCCTAGTCCATTAGTCGAAGAGACTGAAGCCCATGTCCTGCCACGAGTTCAACAAAAGAAAAGGTCAGTCATAAAAATCTAGGAAAAAAATTTAGTCACAATAGAGAAAATAATAAATTGGAAAGCCAAATGAGAAAATCCCTATAAAAAAGCTTAGGTTCATCCAAGAAGAGCACCTCGTCAGACTCTTCCTTTTCCTCCACTTTCTCCTCTTTCTTTGGTTCAGCTGCTGCAGGAGCGGCAGCAGCAGCTCCACCACCACCAGCAGCTACAGCAATGGCAGCACCACCACCAGAAGGAACTGACGCCAATTTCTCCCTCCCAGATGCAATAAGCTCTGTAATATCCTTACCCTTGACTTCAGACAAGAGGAGTTCAATCCTATCATCATCAGCTTCAGCCCCCACTGCAAAATTAGACAATTTCCTCAATAAATTTTTTTTGTGTAAAATCATGTGGAAAAATGCTCAGAAACCAGTCTCAGAATTTCCAAGTCACAACTCATAGAAGCCATCTAAGAAAGATTTGACAAACTAAATACACATAAATATAGGCTGCATCTAAGGGTGACAATTTATGACCCAGCCTATTCACAGGTCAGAAATGAGTTGAATCAAATAACAGGTCAATTTAAAAGGGTTGGGAACTTAGGATTGGGTAAAGAGTACCCATGAACTGTAAATGAGAAGGATTGCATCAATCGCTCACTCCCCCCCATATGCTAAATGGGTCTTTGGCCAGGTGTTGGTATGGTTGGATCACGCTCACTTAGGTTGCCTGATTAAATGGGCATATTGTAGCTCAACTCACACCAAATCTACCCAATCCAGGGAATATCAACTAAGAAAACCTAACATTTAGATAAAACAATTACATTTCAGACTGTGCTGCAGGAAAGGGAGGAATGCCAATTCTACAACCAAGTAAACGACACCATCTAAATCATAAAATCTTATGGAGAATATACATTGAACATCTTGATATGATTTAAGAATTGCCCAGACGCGCTCCCAACCAACATTCTTAAAATAAACTACGGGCAGCCTAAGGTACCATAGGCTGAATTGTTCCCTTTTTTGACATCCACGTGTAACAAAGAAAAAGTTGATAGAAAAAAAAATGTCGGGCAATACCCTCGCTCTGCTAGCAATATCAGAGCAGCAAAGCGGCCATGGAAGCCCAATTGGTAATATGCGCCTATCGCACTCATAGTGCGCCACGATTTTTTGAAACCTCTCCCGTGGAATACCACGCCACCCCATCTCTCAAGGGGGAAGCGCTCGGCCTAAGGCGCCCCATCTCTCTCAAGACTGAACTGAGCCTTCTCCCAATACCATACACTCGTCCAGAGTCATGGATCAACACTCCATGACACCAAAGTTCGTAACTAACCAATAAACTCTTTATAGTATATAGGCTACGAATACCATCCAAAACGTCAGGATGACGAGACGCAGAGGATTAATTGTCTTTACTGTATGGTAACACAATGACCAAAAATGTAATACACGGGCCGAAACGCAAACAAAGAAATCCCTGGAATGGAGCAATATGTAACAATGTTGAACTCAAACGAACATAACCCGCAAATTCCGAAAAGCAAAGAACACATGGAAAGAAACAATCTTTCAGGCCTTACAATCAACCAACACAGACAACTTATACGCGTTCAGAATGTGACAGAAATCAACGGGAAAAAAATAAGGAATATAAACACTGCAATTAAAAGGGACCTCTGGTCATAAATCATGCTTTAACAATACGAATAGAAAAAAAAAAAAAACGACAGCGAAAAATAAACATAGTACCTGATCCGAGTATGTCCTTCAAGTCATCGGCGGAAGGGCTGGCGTTCCCTCCCAAAACAGCCAGCAAATACGCAGCGATGACCTTCATTTCTGCTCAACAAGATTGAAAGCAATTCGTTAGTGCAACTATGAGAGAGAGAGAGAGAGGGGGGGGG
>NW_010729241.1:420110-447713 GCF_000365185.1 Nelumbo nucifera | reverse complement strand
GGGAGGGAGGGAGAATGAGAATGAGAGATTACTAGGAAGTTTAGATCTGCAGATTACACAAGCTCGGCTGTGCAGAAGGGGGCCTTCGAGGATGTTTTAGGGTTTTCTTGAATAAGCAAGCCTGAGGGGTCCGGGTTTTTCTTTATATCTAGATTCTAGGGTTTTGTTCGTGGTTTCTCCCGCTATAGTAAAACCGAACCGAACCGAATTTGCGGTTTGATTCGGTCTATAGTAAAACGGTTTGGTCGGTTTCGGTTTATTAAATTTTATAAACCAAATCAAACCATAAGCCATATTAAAATACATACATATATACTACTAAGCATGCAATTTTCACGTGTTAATTCTAGATAATAATAATGGTATTAATAATTTATCAAAAATATATATATTAATATATATTTTTATTTTTGTTTTTATATCTTTTTTATTATCAATATGGTGCAGATTACAAAATCCAAATATGATTACATAAAACACTGCATCCAATTATCATTGAATCGAATTGTGAAGCTTCAAGTATCATTGATAGGCTTACCTACTTGGCTAGATTCTTCTTGTTGTAATGATTTTTTTTTTGTATATTTTTTTGTTCATTTATCAAAGAAATGTAAAATTTAATAGAGAGAATTGAATGAGATGAATAATGTTATTCGATTCAATGTGTGCTGGGCCGAACACATAGCAGATAGTCCTACCAATTGGATAAGGTTGAGGTGGAAGGACGAGGCCATGCACCATAGTCTGCAAGCACAAAGAGAATCAGAGGCCTAATGAATTTATCCCTGAATAGGCACTTCAACACTCAAGTTAGTAATGAATAGAGAGAGGAGAGATTGGTTGGGCTAAGCAAGTAAAGAGTTGGTCTAAGCTGAAGAGAGTAATGCGTGTTAGATCCCAAAGAGCTTACTTTGAGGGGGGGATGCCCTTTATATAGACTGAACACCTACATTGTAGTCGGATGAAGTCACCCACTGAGGTTCTTGGGAGGTCCCACTCTACCCCACAAACCGCGACTCCTTGTCCATGCGGGACTCTACTTCCCCGTGAAGTCTCTCCGTGACGCAGTTGTGGTAATGTGTGTCGACGTAGTTCGGAGTCATTGGCCATGAAGGCAAATCACATGGCAACTTCAGTCAACTAAAGTGTCACCGAACAGTGAAAAGTAGTAATAGCAGTAGTGTCACCGAACAGCTAAAGTGTCATCGAACATTGGACTGGATCATATTGGACTAAATCAAGCCCAATTGACACCCCTAGGTAGTAGTTCAATTTATAATTTAAACCTCACAATCAAATAGGGACTAAATTCAAATTTGAGTATTTTAGTCAAAATAATGATCCATAATCCTATTCATATTTTTAATAATAGCGTAAATATAAAATTATAAATGTGTTCAATTTTTTTCTATAAGTCTTTTTGTATTTCTATCTGTACAAATAACTCTGATATGTCACACTTATTGTTTAATATGATATTATACATATGCCTGAATGTTCTTTTGCAAAATTTATGTATTTTGTATTTTATATTTTATTTATTTATTTATTTATGGCATTAAATGCTAACAAATTTGACCCAAAAGTTGAACTATTGATCTTTGCCAAATAGTAAAATAATTTCATTTCTTCTCAATTCTAAATTATGTAATTAAGTTTCATTATCAATAAAAACAATTATTGTTTATTACACTTATTTTTTAATTTTGTTAATAAAAATATCATAAATTTGTCTTTTTTTTTCTACATTTCATAATTCTTTATATTTATTTCTAATTTAAAAATTGTATTACCTAACTATGACTATAAAGAATGGTTTTATTATTAAGTAAGTTTTAAAATATACAGGTTTATATTGTTAAAAATATTGGCATAAATCTAATTAGTATCATTTATTAGTAAAAATAACTTAATATAGGATTTAATAAGAGAAAATTAGAGTTAATATTTTGAGCTATAAGACTTAATGAGGGGGGATTAAATGAGGTGGACAATAATAATTGACGTTACATTTTCAACCCTTACAATTAGAGATGCACTAAATAAACAAATATAGGCATTTTAGTAGCCACTAAAGTTGGCATTAAAGCTACAATAAAATGAATTTTATACCTTTTGTCAAACAATGAAATAAGGGATAAATTTAGTCAAAAAAACTTAAATTCTACATTCCCACTTTTATATATAGTATAGATATATTGAATATTTTAGAGTTTAAGTTTTATTAAATATATATAATAAAAGTTTTATAAGAAGATTAAAGATTAAAGAAATATGATTTTAATTTTTAGTTTTTTAACTTTATCTCTCTTCTCTTTGATATCCTACTTGTGTTCCCTTCCCCTTTCGTTTTTCTTCCTCAAAGAACACCGAACAATAGAAGAAGGCCATAGCCCTTTGTATACATCGTCGTTCATCAGTGCCACTCCACCAACCACCACTTGCATTTCTAATTTATTGTCATCAATCATTGTTGGGTCATTGTATCGTTGTTCCTCCCTCTCTCTCTCTCTCTCTCATTATCTAAGATAAACAACCCAAGAAACACTCTTCCTCTGTTCAGCTAAACCATATCCGCCCCAATCTGACAATCCCCACTATTGTTGTTGACTCGCCGTTTCAAACCAAACATGTCTATCATTTTTGGAAAATCGAACCATCATCAATCTGTTCGGTTAACCACCGGTTCATTTCATTGGTTTTCGATTTTCATAATAGTATATATAACAAATATTTATATTATATTATAAATACATATAAAATATTATATTATAAATAATAAAAAATATATAATACATATATATATATTCATTTATAATAAATAGATAATATAAAATATATATGAATAACAAACTAAAACCGAACCGATCGATCCAGTTAATCAGAATTTTTGGTTTGGTTTCGTCAGTTCAGTTAAGTTTTTTCAATTTTTCTTGCTCACCCCTACTTGTTGTCGATTGTTGTAATCTCTCTCTCTCTTTCTCACACACACGCACACATCTTCCTATCTCCTCTCTTCTATTATTTGAAAAAAGAAAAAGCACAAACCCCTTTTGTTTCTTCTTTAATATGTGTTCAACTATGAACACTCAGGAACCACTGGAATTGGAGTTCTAGAAGTACAAGAACAATAATTCGAAATTGGACTTGGGAGATAGGTAAAATAACAACCGTTTTTAGAATTTTGGACAAAAAAGTAGGATTTATTTATTTTTTTAATTATATGTTTATATATGCATGTTTTAGCAGTAAAATGTCCAATTATATGTTTTATATGAGTTTTTTTCATGTTCTGATTTTTTACTGCATTTATTTAATTGATTATTTCAAATTGTCTTAAGTTTGTTGGCTTTTTTATATATTGTATATATTTAAATTGTCAACAATAAACTAATTTAATTTTTATTACAAATTTATTAACATATATGTATGTGTATATATATATATATATTCCATTTTTACCAAATTTACATACTTGTTTCGGTCAAATTAATTATGAAGAAAAATATATGATTTATTAATTAATGGATTCTATAATTGTTTTAATATGTTATTTATTTTGCATTTAATAATATAGATCCACACTAATTCTATAATGGGTTAGATGTCTGGATTGGTCAATGTACATTTATTCAGTTTTCCTTTTTTATATGATGTTATTTTAATATTTTTTCTCATTTTATAGATTTAAACCTGAAAGTATTAGGTTATACTTTTCACTATGACACCCCCTCACCTTGTGGATCTTACAATGTAAGTTAAAATTTATAATTTTACTTAATTATTAAATGTTCATGTTGAAAACTAGTGACACTCTACAAATAATGAAGAGGATAAGTACTAGTTGTCTAGAAACAACCTGAAATGAACACAAATGCAACTTCGCAAGAAATAAAGAAAATGAATGAAATAGTTGATGTATGGTTTCACTTTACAAAGTCACATACAAGTAATTGTGAGCATAAATGCAAGTGCAATTATTGTAATAAAACATACAAATGTGATCATAGACTCAATGACACTACCACACTTAAAAGGGCATTTGGGTTTTGATAGATGTCCAAAATATTCATTTAACGATCTTAATCAATCTAGTTCTAAGAAAATAGAGCGGAATTTTCAACCATCTTTAAATGACCAAGAAGAGAAGAGCAAACTTAGAAGTCTGATCAAATATGTAATTAAAAAAAGCATTAACATACATGATCATTGTTGATGAACTTCTTTTTAAGTTTGTTGAGGATCAAGGGTTTAGATACTTTTGTAGTCATATGCAACCAAGGTTTTATATTCCTTCATGAATTATAGTTGTAATGGATTGTTATTAAATATTTGTGAAAAAAGATTGAAACTAAAAGTTTTTTTAAGGGAAAATTCGTGATCAGTACCATGTGATCTAGTACTCGAACTTTCAAAATGTGATAATCCAATATATGTCGTTAACTAGTCTGTTAATCAGCCATTAAGTAACATTTGAAAGTCAAAAAATGTCCTAAGAATGCCATCTAATTATCTTTATTAACCATCCAAACATTGGCAATAAAATGAACAATCCCAAATTCTAGGTTCTTCTAAACAGTCACCAACTTTTTTGAATATAAGAGGCTAGGATTTGGGACTGTTAGTTTATTGTCAACGTTTGAATATAAAGAGAATTAAATGGCATTCAAAGGGAAATTTTGACTTTTCAAATGTCACTTAACGACTAATTAATGGACTAGTTAACGATAAGTACTAGATTGTCACATTTTGAAAGTTTGGATACTGGATTGTCACATTTTTAAAGTCCGAGTACTAAATTGTTGTGTTTTAAAGTTCGAGTACCAAATTGTCACTCGAGCCAAAGTACAGGGTACTGATCGAGAATTTTCCCAAAAAAAAATTGTAGAAAGATTTGCCTAATCACTGACACGTGGACTTCTTTACAAAGAATCAACTATATGTGTCTAACGACTCATTTTATTGATAATATTGGAAATTGAACAAATAAATTTTAAACTTTTGTCCAATTTCTAGACATGAAGGTGAAGCCATTTGTAAGACATTTGGGAAGTGTTTATTTGAATGGGGTATTGAGAAGGCAATGGCTGTTATAGTTGATCGTGCAAGTTCCAATGATATTGTCATTGTATATTTGACGGAAAAAAAAAAAAACAATAGCTAAAAAGGTAGTGTCTTGAAAGGAATGTTCATTCATATGCGATGCATTGCACATATCATGAATTTGGTTGTGAATAATGATTTAAAACTAATAATTGATTTAGTTGTTCAAGTTCGGAATGCAATTGAATATATGTTAGGTAGTCTCTATATAAACTATACAAGTTTAAATTATGTGTTGATAAAGAAAAAAATACAAAGAGTTTATTGTGCCTTGGTGTTTCCATTAAAGAAAATTAAACTTATTTGATGTTAAAAATACCCAAAATTTTCAACAAGCTTTTGAAAGATACGAGGAGTATGACCCTTACTTTGTAAGTAAAATTAATGAAGATGAAGGGATACCTTAACAAAATTGTTTGAATGTTTCTTTGATCTCACTATGCATGTTTCATGTACATCATATATCACTTCTAATGGCTCTTTTCATGAAATTAGATATGTTGACACCATAGAAATGATGTTCATTTTAGTTTTAAAGCTTTGAAATAAAAGACAAATGTGACAATTATTAGGGGAATCTAGAGAAATTCAATGTAATGTTATTTATTCTAATAATGTTTGATCATATATATAAATTTGATTATTTAAAATATAGGATATCTCTGATGGATGAAAATGACAAAGCATTTGCAATAAGTAAATGAGAGAAGGAAACTCGTATGCTTTGTTTAAGGAATATATGAATTCAACTTCCAATTAAAGTAGAAGTGGATTATCAAGTAATTCACATAGTGGAGTGTTAATTGAGGTTAATGTGAAAAAATACAAAAAAAATGATACCAATAATTTATTCATTGTATAAAAAGCACACGATTTGAAAAAAGAAACTTAAGATAATAAATCAGAGTTGGATAGATATTTAACTAAAGATGTTATAGAATGTACTAATGATTCATTTTGGCTCAGTTTGGAATGAATGCAAATACAAATATGCACTACACAAATACATACAAAATACAAGGTTTTGTACTCTACAAATTTGTATTTGTACTTCTTCCAAACTGAGCCTTATATCTTGTTGTGGTGAAAAGTCAATAGTTCAAGATTTCATATCCTCTCACAAGCAACACATGATGTATTGGCTATTCTTACTTATATAGTTGCATCTAAATCTATATTTAATACTCAAGGTAATGTTCTTTATTCTTTTAAAAGCTCATTGAGTCCTAAGATTATGAATTTGTACTCAAAACTGGCTTTGGGCATCTCCACAACCGCTTAATGTTGAATTAAAGTTGGATGATGTTAAAAAAAAAAACAGATAGTATTTTGTTTTTTTCATTATTTTATGTTTATGATTTTGTAGTTGACATTGTATATTGCTTTATTTAATTTTCTTGTTATGCATATATTAACACTATCACATTACCTCTCGTTGTAATTGATGTTCAGTGATTGAAGCATTTATGCTTTTGGGTATGTGGACAAGTGATTCATTTATAAGTGATAAAAACATTATCGTGCTTTTAGATACGTATTCTCCATTGTGAGTTGTGAATTCAATAAAATGCTATTATGCTTTTTGACATATATTTTACATGCTTGTGAGTTCAACAAAACACCATGTTTATATCTTTGAATTTGTCAAACTCATTATTGTTTACGTTGTTATTTTCTTATTGATATTGATATATATATATATATTATTAATGTTTAGTTAATTAATTATTTTTTCTTGTACTAGTTTTGTAGTCAAAGTAATCATAAAATGGTACAAAGTCCTCAAACCATATTAGAAATCGTACCAAATCGTAATAAAATGTTTTGGTTTGGTTTCTATGCCAAAACAAATTAGTTTGGTTTTAGAATTTTCTAAAATATAATTTAGTGGTTTGATATGAGATATTCTCTAAACCACACCAAACTAGATCACGAACATCCCTACTCACTATCAAGTAGACTATTATTTAGTGTGATATAATACAATAAACTTGAGTGTTCATCATGACATTCATCACTTTATTGCTAATTGTGATTAAGTATGGACACATATGACATATCATAGCTTAGATCCATGGTTAGATTATGCTTGAAAGAATATTTTACATCCACATGTGTAATTTGACTAGGACATTTGGGGGGAAAAAAACTTGTAACCAATCAACCAGTATCTCATAAAAAGTGTAACCAATTAAGTGGTAGCTCTAAAAATCCAACGAATAACAAAATTTCACATTTGCAAATAAATTGGTAGCAAATTGTGTCTACTTGACTTGGAACCCCTCAAAGGTATGGTTGGCCCATAGCATGAGCACAAGCGGGCCCGTGATATGTCAGGTTTGGATAAGAATTCTTAGCCCCATCGTACAATTGGGGTAGGTGCCAATTCAGAATTGATGCTAATATACGTGTAGGTATTGGCGTTTTAGGGTGGGGTGTTTGTCATTTTGAATTGTATAGGATTGTAGTGGAATTCAAAATTCTACAGTGTATTTTTCCGAAAACTTTATACATATATGTATATATATATATTAATCTATATAACTATATTAAGCTAGAATGTGTACAAAGGGAAGCCTGATGATGTAAAAAATGGAATATAATAGTAACTGATGTAACCGTTTCTGGTCATGTACCAATTTTTTGTGGTATATCAATTTTTTTTTTGCTAAGTACCTTGTCATTTGACCTGCTCCCAGGAGAGGATGGTGGAGCTCCCTGGTGGTGAGCTATTTGGTGACGAGCTCCCTGGTGGTGAGCTACTTGGTGGCGAGCTCCCTGGTGGTGAGTTACCTGGTGACGAGCTCCTTGGGTGGAGTCATCATTTAACCTGTTCCTAGGCGGCCTGTAACTCAGGGGATGGTGGAACTCCTTGGTATAGCGCAACTCGACTGCCCTCTACATGAGGTGATCTCCTTTCCTTTGTAGGCGGTGGGAGCTGAGGGACCTGCGATAATTGAATCAGAGGACCCGGGGGTATTTTCCCGGCGGGGACTCTCCGATGCCTAAGTTAGCATTCTGATTGTAGGGAGCTTGGAGAGAAATAAGAGAGCTAGAGAGTAGGGATTACCTCCATTTTTTCATTCTCTCCCTTTGCCTTTGGGGGTTGGAGTCCTTATATAGCGGTGTCCTATCAAATCAGGCGTAACCGCCTCTGTCAAGTCAGGCATAACCGCCTCTGTCAAGTCAGGCATAACCGCCTCTGTCAAGTCAGGCATAACCGCCTCTGTCTCTCTGCCGCAGTCGTCGCTGTTAGAGCTGAGGCGGCGGGTGCAGGCAGCTGATGCAGAGTACGGCTCTGCCAGGCAAGGCGCCGCCTTGCGAGAGACGTGGGCGTAGGTCTCCAGATCTGTCAAGTACGGTTGTCAGGCAGGAGATCTTCCTACGATACGCCAAACTGCTCTTCTGTACCAAGCTACCCTACAAGTGGCGAGCTGCCCGAGGGAGCAATGTCGAGCTGCTTGTGGCGAGCTCTGCCGAGCTGCTTGGCTCCTTGGTAGCGAGCTCCTTGGAGAGCTCTTTGGTGAGCTTCTGAGCTCCTTGGCAAGCTCCTTGGAGGTAACCGCCATGCACGTTGACCAACTTCCAGAACGTGGGCCGGCCTCCACGAATCGTGGGGTATGCATGCCGAGTTTATCGGTGGGCACGTCTTATGGGTTGCCAGGTCGGCCAGGTCGGGTCGTGTGCCAGGTTGATCCAGGTCGGATCATGTGCCGGGCTGATCCAGGTCAGCCAGGTAGTGCAGGCCGCGCCAGGCCAGCCAGGCCGGTGCTCGGGTGGGACACCAACTTGGTAAGTTGTTTCCTAGTTATCACGAGGTGCCACATGTCACAATTTCACTGGAGGGCCAAAATCTGCCCTCATCAGTAACTTTTGCCTTTTTTCCTTTGAAATTACAATAATGCCACATAAAAACAAATCTCCTTATGTAATTGTCTCAATGGCATTCGAAAATTACGAGATTACCACATACAAGATGAACCTTCCAATTTATTTGACTATGATATTTGAAAATTACAGGAGTGCCATACATAATTATTTACGATTTTGCCATCATATAAAATAAAACGCCATCCCTCTTCTCTCTCACCTAATTCTCTCTCTCCTCCTAGTCCTTATATCAAATTTTATTTATTCATTTATTTATTTCTTTATTATTATCTAAGCATTTATTTATTTTATTATTATTTACAATTATGCCATCCTTTAAAATAAAATACAATCCCTTTTCTCTCCCACCTCTTTCTCTCTCTCCTCCTATTATTTATCTCAAATTGTGTTTATTCATTCATTTATTTTTTATTACTATCTAAATAAAGGAGATTTGACATCGAGAGAAATATTTTAATAGACATTTATTTTATTATTATCTAAGCATTTATTTATTTAATAAAAGTAAATAAATTATTTATAAACCAGTAAAATAAAGATATTTGACATTGAGAGGAAAATTTTAATAGACATTTATTTATTTTCTTATTATTATCTAAGCATTTATTTATTTAATAAAAATAAAAAAATATTTGTAAATTAGTAAAATAAAGGAGATTTGACATGGGGGGGGGGGAACCATTGGGGTGGGGAGTGGGGGAGGAGGAAAATATACATAAAGAATGGGAATTTGTTGGGCCATAGGGGGGCCATGTCTCCCTAGGTCCCCCTGGGCTTCGCTCCTAGGGTTGGAATTAAACCTATTTACGTGCCACTCTAGGCTTTCTTTTTATATCAACAGAACATATTCAAGCTTAAGCCTAACCATGACCGGATCATCAGGCCTAGATCTTGAGCATGAGTCTGACCCCCATATAAAGCCTAAAGCCCAACCAAAAAATTGAGAAAAAAATGGTATTCTTTATTTAACAAAAAAAATGATTTATTTATATTAAATTGACTTCAAAAGTGAAAGTTTTATTTTATTAAATTAAATATATTGTTATCCATACGTTTTTATTTATTTAATTTAACATGTTCCCAATATTTAGGGTTGTCAATGGATTGGGTTTGGTTCTAGATAACTTGGACCAATCATGTCCTAATAATAAATGAATATTTACTTATATATTTTATTACATTAGACAATCGATTTATTTATTTTACAAATGAAGTAAATTATTATCCATAGATTTTTATTTATTTAATTTAATAAATTATTCAATTAATTTTACTAACAACCTATTTGTCTTTCTCCCTAAGTCTAATAATTTAGGCAATGTTTTCAAAACCGGACCGAACCAGAAAAATCAGGAATTGGCCACCTAACTAGTTCTGCTTAACCCCAAAATCGCTTTTGGCCAAAAACCGTTGATCTGGTCAACGAACCGCTGACTTTGGCGGTCGAACCATTGAACTATTCGACCTGGGAACGGTTTTGGCTGTTTTTTGGGATTTTATTTATTTATTTACTTTTGTCATAGCGGGTTGTCCATTTAGACCAAATGGTCGGACCATTCGACCCGGGAACCATACCCCATAATGGTTCACCATCTGGTCTGGTTTTAAAAACCTTGAATTTGGGCTATCAATAGGTTTGGTCTATGTTGGGTAGGGGCGGAACTAGGAACTTTTTATGAGGAGCGTTAAAATCTAAGTGGGTTGAGGGGTAATTTAGTGCTATCAATAGGTTAGGTCTGGGTTAGGCAGGAGCAGAGGTAGGAATTTTTTATGAGGGGTGCCAAAATCTAAGTGAATTGGGGATAGGGGGAATAAATATGGATGGCCATTAGGGGGGGAACCATTGGGGTGGGGAGTGGGGGAGGGGGAAATATAGATGCAGAGTGGGGATTTGTTGGGCTATAGAGGGGCCATGGCTCCTTGGGGTCCCCCTATCTCTACCCCCGGGGTTGGGATTAAGCCTATTCATAGGCCAAGCTAGGTTTTGCCTTTATATCAACTGAACATATTTAGGCCCAAGCCTGAGCAGGACGGGACATCGGGCCTAGGTCTTGAGCCCAAGCCTGACCCCATATAAAGCCTAAAGCCCGACTAGGAAATTGAGAAAAAAATTGTATTCTTTATTTAACAACAAAATTGATTTATTTATATTAATTTGACTTTAAAACTGAAATATTTATTTATTGTTTTATTTTATTAAGTTAAATATATCATTGTCCATAAAATTCTACTTATTTTAAGTAAATGTTTTTTCCTAAAAACTTTTAATTAAAAATTTTACCTTTTCATTTTTTTCCTATACAATAATTTAGCTTTTGCAAGCCTTGCAAGGCTCCTCCGCTAGTATTTATATTATACTGGGCCACAAGTTGAGCCAGCACAATCCACTTTATTGTACCATGCCATTGCCATGCTAGTTCACGAGCCTCAAAACCCAAGCCCGACACGTCCTAGGGGCATGGGTTGGGCCATGGCAATTCTTTATGTAAAAAATATAACTATATACAAAACACCTTTTCCCGATGGAATAAAAAAGTTTTTAGAACACAAGGAATTGAACACAAATCAAGACGGGTATAATAGGAAAATAATCCAATC
The DNA here is from genome assembly GCF_000365185.1 of Nelumbo nucifera. Next base: position 436,121 of record NW_010729241.1, on the reverse strand, counting down.
AAAATCCCAATTGGATGGTCTTCTTAAAAAATAAGAGGTTATATATGTGGGCTCAAAAGCCAAGAGTCAACTAGTTAAAAGCAGGAGAATGAAACACTTTTTTTTTTCATGTAATAACCCAAAGAAGAAGAGCCAATAGCAGAATTCTTATTTTGAGACTATAATTAACCTTTGGGTGGAATGTGGAAGATCAAGAAAGTATCTTAGATATTATTTTGACCCACTTCAAAGAAATTTTTACTTCTTCCAACTCCTCAAAAATATCAAAATTTTCAAATGTTTGTTCCCCAATAATCAATCCATAAATAGATGTTCTTTTCCAAATGGAGCCACTAAAGGCTCGAGGAATGGATGTCTTACAAATTCTCTCTTTCAAAACCATTTGTCTATATTAGGGTCATATGTCTCCAAAACTCAGAGAGGTCTTTTTCTCGAAAATAACCGAATAGCTCAATACCATTGTCATTGTGCTTATCCCTAAAGTTAGAATCCAATATATTCTTCCCATTTTCAACCCATAAACTTGTGTGGAACCTTCTACATAATTGTAAAAATCATGATTAAGAAACTAAAGCTAGTCCTAAATAGTCTAATTAGCCCCGACCAAAGTGATTTTACTTCGAGTTATTGATAACAATATCTTGATTGCCTACAAAATCATTCACCATCTAAAAACTAATATAAGCAAAAAAAAAAAAAACCATAATGATGGCTAATTCAATATGAATATAACTTTTGATAGAATTGAATGGGTTTTTCTATAACGAATAGTGGAAATTTGTGCTTTGGGTATAATTGAATGGGCTTTTCCTCGAATGAGTGGTGTAAAAATTGGGCATTGGGCAAAAATGGGTTGATCGAATGAGTGGTGTAAAAATTGGGCATTGGGCAAAAATGGGTTGGGTGGATCATGACGTGTGTGTATCCTTAATCCTATAGGTGTTCCCAGATTTCTCTTCAAGCAATAAAAAAAGAGGGTTGAGGAAAAGAGATCCCTCTCCCTCAACTTTTTATTATTTTTGCTATGAAGTGCTGTTTGCTATATTGCACCTCCTTGTGTTTTGAGGTTAATTCTTTGTTATTGTTGGAGAAAATGGGGTCACTATAACTTTGGAGGAGAAGTTCTGAGGCGTGTTTGAAGACACTGTCTTTAGAACGTTATTTGCCCCCACTCAGTTTTACTGAGTTTGCTGTTGGGTTACAGGCAAATTCGTTCCCAGGATACAACAGAGCCTTGGGCGAGAATCTGCAACCATAAAAGTTGAAGAGTCTCCAAAGAAACCTTCTGTGAGACTGTAGCAGACCGGATTGAGAGAGAGGGAGATAGTGAATTTCGAAATTGTGTGTTTTGGAGTCTGATTCATGCTCCTTAAATAATTTGTGAAGAGGTATGAAGAAAAGGTAGGTGCTGGTTTAGAGATGGCACCTTAAACAGTCACAATTTCAAACATTGTGACTGTTTAAAAAGTAGTTAACAGTTAGTGACTGTTAACTTTGAATTGTGCCTCTTGATCACACTTGATCGAATCGTGACCGTTGATCTCAACAACGATGATCAACGGTCAGCAACGTACCAAAACCAAAGCTGCCCATCACGAGCCACGCGGGTGCGAGCAAAGTGCGTCTCTAAAACGCTTCATTGTGCCGCGCGCGCGTTGCGCGGTATCGAATCCCCATACTCTCCTCTACTAATTCTAAGGAGTGTAAATCAGCTCCTATTGAAATACTGAAAACAAAACTTATAATTTTCCAATGTAGGACAAGTTCAAAACTGAGTTTTATAAGAGAAAAACTGATTTTTCAATCAAGTGTGCAGGTACAATTTCTCATGTAATTGACCAATCAAACCCATTTGGATTTAATCTCTTATGAGATTAAAATCCAACAATTATTATGCTAAATAAACAATGCCCATAATTCTCTCTCTCTCTCTCTCTATATATATATACAAGTGATGGCCATATTTTCACTAGAGCATATGTTGAGGAAGGTGCAATGTTGGTGGGCTTCACAAGAATATGATATTGTGTTAGGTCGATAAATGAATTTCCCTAAATATGAAGTGTTCTTCAGCTAAAACCTACACCCTAGGTTCATGAAAGTAGTGGTTGCTTACCTTCACATTAAACAAGACTATAAACCATCAAAGTAACTAGACCTTCCAATTGAACTGGGTAGATCCAAACATGCTAGTTTCAATGGCATCATTGAAATGGGTGGATAACAAAGCCAATACTTGGTATGACTTAGTGCTCCCTCTAACAAGCAAAGAAGTTTTTATTAAATCAGTCATATGTGGTTCCTATCTATGCCATGTATTGTTTTATTTTACCTAAACTTGTTTGTAACAATTTGTATTTGATGCAAAGGGGCTTATGGTGAGGGGAAAACAAATTCTATTTGAAGGAAAATTCATTGGCTTAAGTGGGGATTGATTTGCAACAACAAGACGAATGGAGGACTTGGCTCTAGAAGTCCTTACTCTTTCAACCTTACTCTCTTAGCAAAGCTGGTGTAGAGAATTGCTTCAAAATATGAAAGTTTTTATACCAAGGTAAAAAGTGCCAAATATATTAAATCTAAAGACTTCTTGACAGGTCTCTTCATTAAAAAAGGATCATAGGATGAAAAAGCATAATCAAAGGGAGATAGGCGGTTTTCAATATACTTTGTTGGGTTGTTAACTCAAGGTCAAAAAATATCAATCCGGGATGATCATTGGATCCTATCCTAAATGGCACAAGAATGACTAGACCAAGACCTAAGTCGAATGTTCCCTCTTTTGTCAGTGATTAATTCTCTCAATTTCCTTAGCTAACAATGATTGGTAGGGCTTTGTCTTATGGAATCCTCTTCAACCAATTACAAATTATTTCTGTAATGTCTACTTACTTCATTACCAAATCCCTCGACCAAAGTCTTGTGCTACCAAGAGAAGGTAGAGAATTGAAAAAACCTTAGACCATTTTTAGGCTATCTCAATGGATTTGAAGATATAAGTCGTTCATTTGGAAGACAATTCATGAAGGTATAGCTACTTAACTTGGCCAAAAGGTATCTTATAACCTCTAATTCATGCCACCTTTGTCAAAGAGCTCCTGAAACTGTATACCATGCTTTAGTTGCCTATGACAAAGCTAGGAGAGTCTGGTTGGGAGGCATACTTAATGTCAAGATCAATCATTCTTAAAACACTCACTCTTTTGTTGATTGGTTCTTTACTTGGTTAGACAATTGTTGATTTATTAAAAACAGAGAAATCGAGCTTACTAACCATCTTGGAATTTCCATTTGGTAGATTTGGAAGACCATAAATAGTTTACTTTTAGATGAATCTAAAAATTTGAAATCATGGTTAAGTGGTTCACCTCCAACTGATGGTAGTAGTAGTTCTTCTTCTTGGTAGCCTCCGAACTTTAGCACCTTCGAGATCAACTATGTAGCTGCTTGTTATGACATGTGCTATGTCTCTCCCCCCATCCAAGTTAAAGTGATAACTACTTGAAATTAATGCTCAGTTTGGAAGGAGTAAAAATGCAAATATGTAGAGTGCAAAACCTTATATTTTGTATGTATTTGCACTGTACATATTTGCATTTATACTCTTTCCAAATGGAGCCTAATACTTTTTAGCTTTGTAATGTGGATTTATGAAGCTCAGATTGTCAATGTCTCATGAATTGTGCTAACAATAAAGTTGCTAACTGTAGCCCTAAAGTTTTCTTTTTATTTATTTTTTGTGTTGAAAGATAATTTCAATTTAGCTTCCGAAGTTGATATATCCTTTTTCTATATTAACATGTCATGTATTGGCCTTGCCCACTCTTTAGCGGATTGAGATTTGATTGATGAGGGCCTTTTTTTGTTTGAATGCCCTCTTGGCTTGTATCTCTGGCAAAGTTTGATCATCTAAACCTTGGATAGCCATGACTATTCCCTATGTTAGTTTTTCTTTAATGAATGAATCACTTCTTCTTTCAAATAAAAAAAAGTTATTTATCCTAAAGCTAAACTCAAATAATTAGAAAAATATATATGCTCCTTAAAAACAATGAGGAAAAAGATAAGTGCTTCTCGAAAATAACCAAAAAGCATTAAAGTATCAGCTTGGTACATTCTATTTTAATATATATATATAGAGAGAGAGAGAGAGTGAGAGAGAGGGAGAGAGAGAGAGAGAGAGAGAGAGAGATTAGTAAATACTATTGATGAATTATCAATCTCCACCCTCAAGCAATCAGACTCATGAAAGCTTTTGCAAATTAGTGTATATGAGTAAATATTCCTATCAATATTTACTCTTTTTTCTAGGAGAAAAAACTTAATGGCTTTTGGAAGATGTGTTGATTAGGGCTATAACTATATCTATTTGCATAATTTCAAAATAAATCCATCCAAGGATGATCCAAATTTGATGTGTTGTGATTAAATCAAATGCGAGTCAATTCATATGTAATTTAACACCATCCATTTCAATACTTTTTACATTATAATTATGTATACTTAAATTTATGTTGCATTTATCAATAAAGCTAGTTTGAGCTTTTTGTTTTTACAAAGTCTTCTTTTGGTTCCAATGCAAAATTTCCACCAACTAAAGTTTGCATTTATTTATTCATAATTGTGATTTGCATCCCTTCTTAATACAAAACTTGTACTCTTGTATCATTTGCACTCACTAATAGCGTAAATTTTGATTTTCAAATATTGACACGAGCATCATACCACCTTCCTCCAACCTCAAATTTCTCTCATATAAAGTAAGGGCCATGTCAAAATAAAAAATTACCTCACTCCCAAACAAATAGTCCCCTCCTATCTCCATTATTTTGCATATGATGTTGGACAACACCATTTTACGTTGTATTTTACTTTTTAACAAACAAAAAAGACAATGTAAAATTCAAAGCAAAAGTAAGTTGGAATTAACACTTGGCCAAATTGCACCTGCATGCATTTACACTAGTAAATGTGATAAAAGTAAACAAACAAGACAATGTTAAATCTAGTAAAAGTTATTTCCAATTTGCTTTTCTCCTTGATATACGATGTTGAAGTAATTTTTAGTTCAATTTACAAAAAGTGTTTATGTCATAATTAGATTTGTTAATCCATTATAGTTTGTTTGCATCTTTGGTGTTGACTTCCAATTGAATATTATAGGCACAACTTGTGTTGCACCAATACATTATAAAACTATTCAAATTGGATAACACAATTGCATCCCTAACTTATGAGTTGTAAACATTTTTTAGTTTTGTTTGTTTGCAATGTAAAACTGAATTGGATGGAAAAATTGCACCCAATTTAGTCTTGCTTTCAATTCTTTATCACTTAAAGCAGGGATTACTTCACCACCTTGATTTCTATCACACTTCCAAACAATTAACCCTCCTATCTCCATCTATTTCTACAAAACATAAACTAACAAATTAATAAGACAAACTCTAAACCAACAATACACTAGAATTTAATTTAGCATATTTTGCTCCTCACAAATTTGTAACGTAAAGAAACTAAACATTTGGATCAAGATTTTTTTTTTCGAGGTAGTTTCTTCAATGCTAATTACTTGAAATGCTATGGAACAAACAAGCGTCAACATGTATAAGAAAAGCACAAGATGTCCATAGCTTGAGCCAATATGAAGTGACCCAAAGAATTCCTAATGACAGTACCCACATGGGATCCATGCATAAAGGATCCCACCATACATTGATCTTGATATAACCTGAAGGGGGAGGTGTCCACCTGTCAATAACAACAATAAGATGGCTGACATGTTATTGATTCATGTTTGGTTAGAGACTTGTAGCAAAGTACTATAAAATTTCATATGTTGGATATTAACAATGCTAAAGGTTAAGTCACTTCTATCATAATTCCCATAGATTGGAGGCACCAACCTTCCTCAAGCCATCTCATGGAATTCTAATTAGCTTGTTGATCCATCGTTAAAGTCCCTAATATCCTGAATCATATAACACACATGGCTGGGTATTAAAAGAATTAGTGCTTCAACGTTTTTTCATTATCACCACAAATATTATATGTAACACCAATGTGAGAACAAAATATAGATAAGTCAAGTTTCAAAGGCAGATAACACATTATACAGTACCAAAGAAAAGTGAGAACACAAGGTGGTAGTCATATATTCCAAAAAATGGCCTATGGCATACCATTAAAAGGTAGGTGTTGTGAAGATGAAGAAACTTTTGAAGCTAAGAACAAATAAGCTGATGATGATGTAAAGACTCCTTTGGGCATGAGGTGACAAGCATGTTATACGATATTGAGCATTTTGCATGTCAATTAGCAAGGGGATATTGCAAATAAGATGAGTAGTTTGGTCAAGTAAAGAATAAATAATGTCGTGTTTCCAATTTTTAGTATTGGAGTTCATCAACTCTAACATTATTCAATCAACATTATAAGTACATGAAGTGCTTCTAACAAGTCTAGAAGGAAGCCATGGATCTTCATATATATATAACTTGTCTCTCATTGCCAATATTGAAACACGACCCCTTTAAAGGGCCATTCTTACTAGTTAACATACTTTTCCAAATAGGGCATCCTCCATTTTCATGTCTTGCATTTCGAAAGTTGGACTTGGATCCAAAAGAATGATACTCTCACCCCCTCTATTATTGAACCCCACAGTTAATATCTAAAGTTGAGAATTTGTTTTTAATAACATATTTGATCCAGTCCAGTGTGAATCCATTATAAATGGACCAGGTCTGATCCTATCCAATGAACATTTTGGACTGGTACAATTTGATGTATGGACAGTCTAATATGTTGAAATTCATTTTGATTTAGATTGGTTTCAACCCAAACCCGATCCATTGACACCTATATTTTTATCTTATATCATTGGACCAGATATTGGCTTAATCCAACCCACTCCAATATAAATTTATTACGGTCAGACCAAGTCCAATCCAAGCTAATAAATATTTTGGACTAAATTGGTCTAATCCAATATGTCTTGTTGGTCCATCCAATCCATCCAAATTGATTTTGGATTGGACAAAGTCCAATCCAAGACTGATCTATGACACCCTTAGTTCAAATTAATTCCCACCCAAAATTGTGAGCTMGAGCATTATTTTTCTTACAAACACCTTTATAAATGTTTTGAATTGCCATGTAATACGAGGGCACCATTGAGATGGTTGGTTTTATTAGAACTTCACACGCATGAGAGATGATAACACTTATAACCCTGTAACTTCAATTAAAATATATCAATGAGGAATTTCTAACATTCAACTTTACAAACATCAAACATTTATAACATTTCATTGAGGAATTTCTAACATTCACCATATGCATCATGTGAACCCCATCTTATCAAGTTATGTCGAGATTTTGGATCAACAGTTTAGATACACACATCAAAAACTATAATGAAGATGTACGGGGAGAGAGGGTATCCATGTCCCAACATTTTTTGTTGTGACCCTCTCCCCCAAATGATCACTTAGCAGCTTACTAAAAAGATGTAGATGAAATACACAAGTTAACTTATGAAATTACTCAAAGAAATTCCATTATTTGAAGAGACCAATCAATAAACTTCTACTCAACTCGATCGTAGGCTTTGGCAAGACCTAACTTCGATAAAAAGTTTTCATGTTAACCAAATAATTTTGAGTAATAGTGCACAATCTCTCTTAGTAGCAATATTTCTACTATATTGAATCTAGCACCTATGGATGAAGGTGTTTTGGAAGGGCGAAAATGAGCCTATCAAGAAGAGGCTTTAATATATTTACAATTTTTTTCATTACAACTTTATAAGACACATTAACAAGGTTAATGGGCTAGAGATCATGTGTGGAGTCCACATTATCTTTTTTTTTTTTTTTTTTTGTTTGAAGTAACACAAGGGTTGTGCGATCAATTTCAACAAGTGTTTGGGTTTTTGAAAAAAAAAAAAACTTACAAAGTCTGCCAAATTTGTTCCCACTTATTGCCAACATGTTTGATAGAAGGCCACAAGTAGCTTGTTTAGGCTTAGTGCCTTAACACAGTAGAGAATAATGTCTCTTCCACTTCCTTTGCATCATGAACCCTACTAAGAAGAGCATTATCTCTGTAGTAATTTGCATTGGCAAGAGAGATTTTGAAAGGTTGAAGCGATTGGGAATAGACAAGAAGAAAATAACATAATGAAAATTTCTTGCACCAAGGCACTCATTTCAACCAAATCCCAGGTCAACTATCAACTTTTTTCCTGAGCCTAAATAATGTATTGTCTTCTTCTATTGGTGGAGGAGATATGAAAGAAGGTGATGTTGCAGTCTCCCTCATGTAGTTAAGAGACACACAAACATTGTTTCCAAAAAAGTTCAATGACTTCCAAAAGTCTATTAAGTTATTGTCTAATTTGTTGCTCCTCATATGGAGAATAACTAAAATGGTTGTTTGTTTCCTCTTATCTCTTATCTCTTAAAGTGTAATCATACAACTTTTTTTTTTTCCAATGAAACCTCCAAAAGACAAATAAAAACTCTCACATATGGGGTCAAAATAAATATTTGATAATTCTTAAAATTCTAGAGTTTAGATGAAAGAAAAATTTACTAATACCAATATACTTCTTAAGGTAGTTATTGCATGTTCAAATGTCAGACTTCAAAGCAAGCGAACATGCCTAAAATCGATGTTATTTTGAATGGCTAAAATTATCTAATTTGTTGCTCCTCATACGTGGGCTTTGAACCTTCCACTTAACTCTAATTTATGTTAAATGTATTTTTCTTACACCATATGTCTTCAAATCTAGGAGGACCAAATATATTCCTTATAGCTATATAGTGTGTAAGACAATTGGAGAGTGCTCAAATGGGCCATTGGTTACACTAAAATTGGATATACCCAAATCCAATATTGTCTTGCTAATTTCCACATTCAAAATAAATATATTAGTCAGATTTATATTGGATTCTTGTTATTGCAACCAGATATTAGTGACAAACATATCATATACCCTCCATAAAATGAACCAAGAGTTACTTTGATACTTTACTAACAAAATGAACGCATTAAACTTAAACCCATTATTATTTAGTAAAAATACAACGTTGAAACCAGCTTTATTAATAGGATACCAAATCGAGCCGGATCATAGCAGATGGGATAAGGGATAAGGTTTTAGTCCATATTTAGTCCAGTTACAAACCGATCGAATTCGGATCATCATTAAGTGGACCGAATTCGATTTCGAGTTCGGATAGCGTTTCCCGCGATACGGGTCGTAGGCTCGTAGCTTCTAGCTGCGTAAGCCTAAGACCTTCGATCCAACAACTTACTCAATTTTCACGATTTTCCCAAGATATAAGGGGTATTTCTGTCAAACAAAATAGGATATAAATACATGAAGAAAGCGCGGGAAAACGGTCAGTAGGGGTCGCGCGGCAACTATGTCAAGACCGAGGGGTTCGCGAACTTCTCCGGCAACTATTACTCGAGAATCCTATCCAACGTTAGCTAGCATCTAGGGTTTTAAGTCTGTTGATTGAATCAGAGGTACAGACTTATTTTTTTTCTACGTCCATTTCCGAGTGATTAGAAGCTGCACTAGGAAGCAACCATGAACAATGAAGGTAGGCGGAGAGATCGCAGGGATTCGAGAAGTACCAAGAAGCAAAAGCTCATTCGCAGTGCCGAAGAAGAATTTGAATCAAAACTTGGCTTTGATCTGTTCACCGAAGGCGAAAAGAGGCTTGGATGGTTGCTGACTTTTGCATCTGTAAGTCACTTGCTCCCAATTCGTGGTCTTCATTCCCGTCTTCCTTTCTCCCAATTGCCCATTTATATGCTCCTAGAATTCATTTGGAAATATTTTCAATGTTCTCATTTTTTGCAGTCATCGTGGGAGGATGAAGATACTAACAAGACGTATAGTTGTGTGGATCTTTACTTTGTTTCTCAGGTATCTCCCCCCTCCTTCCTTTAATCGAACAGCACATGCTTCCATAAGCAGGATAGGTTGTTTTACTGGTCATTTTGGAAATATTTTTTCTTTCTCGTTCGCTAATCTGGCTTAGACTTCGGTTTATATTCAATTGTTTTACTTTTTTTTGGCTGCAGGATGGATCTACTTTTAAGTCGAAATACAAATTTCCTCCTTACTTCTACGCAGCCACAAAGGTACAGTTAAAACAATACCTGACAGGAGGAGCAGGATTGGAATTTCTGATAAAAGATTGGGTTAACAGAATCTTTTTTTCAGTAGTTAGTGCGTTAGTATTTTGATTTCATTGTTTTTGAATTTTCATTTTTGATAATTTGTGCTTTCCATGATGTTCCAGGATAAAATGGAATTGGATGTTGAGGCATATCTTAAACGACGATATGAAGGGCAAATTTCTGATATAGAAATAGTAGAAAAAGAGGACCTTGATCTGGTAATTACTGTTCTTCCTGCCTCTGAAATATGTCTTTCTCAAAATTGCATTCTTTCCCTGCTTCCAAATGATTATGTTTCCAGAAATTTTGGAAGAATTCAAGTTAGCTTAGAAACCTGAACTTTCTGGATAAGTTGAACCAAGACAAAAGGAAAGGATAATAGGCCACTTATCTTTGTGAATGAAGGCTTAAGGCAGTGAAATTAAAGCAATTCAGATTTCAGAGTTGATTACAATACAATACTTAATAACCTCCAAACTGCTATGATGCAATATGGCAAGCTGGGTTAAAGATATACAGTAGAAAGCCACATGGAATGTGACCAAAACCAGGGCTAAAATTTATGTCCCAAAGAGACTAAAAGAGGTGGAACATCGTGACTATCTTTTTAGGAGTGTTAAAGGTGAATTCATTTCATTAGCAGTCATTGACTGACATACATTTGGAGGTCCTGCTGATTGTTGGGGAATTACACATGCCTATAATGGCATGAAGTATGGGCCTATCATTTTGGTGAATGGTCCAATTTTGGGTCCAGGGCCATTTGTTGCGGATCGAGATTTGGTTGGATCTGTGGCAGGTTTAAGTAGGGCAGGCTTGACAGGTGGGTCTGAAATGTAAGTTCTTAGTGATGATCGGTGTTGTGTGGGACAGGCTTAAGGCCAATATTGGCCCAAGAGTGTCAAGAGCCCAAATGCCCAATACATGCTGGATTAAAATCTAATGATGATAAAGGTCTTCAGAAGTGTATTGAAGAAGTGGCAATGGAGGTATATAAGTGATGCACAAATAGGAAACAAGTCTCATTCTCTCTCTTAGTGGTAGGTCTGAGTGAAACTTAGGCTTTGTTTGGATCCGGTGTAAAACATCATCAGTGTAATCAATGTTTTACACTGAACCGTATATATAGGTGACCATTACATTTTGAAAACCGTGATAAAAATAGTGTAAAGTTTTACATATAAAATCAATGTAGTATTTACATTGATTATTGATGTAAAACTTTATGCTTGATGAGGTTTTACATCGATTCACGATGTAAAACTCCACTCCATCCAAACACCAACAAATCTAAACCGGAGTGGAGTTTTACGTCGATCATAATTACACGCTTCTTCCAAATGCCTACAAAATGAACCGGTGTAAAATTTAAATTGGTTCTTGATTTATATCGCTTCCAAATGCAGCCTTAAAGATTATTAGTTTCATGTTTCTCGGATTATGCTTGATTGTGGTTTGCTCAACTGGCCCATATGGTAGGTGTAGAAGGTGAGAAGTTGATGCACATGGAAGCTTATTCTTGTTCTCTTATTTTGTTTAGGGTCTCACACCAGTCAATATGAAGGAAGGGAGGTAATGGATTCAGTGGGGGTGTCTACCAGTTTGCCATTTGATCAAAATCTCCTCCTCATAAGGTATATGGGACCTGGCTTGGCTAGAGATGGAGGAGGCATTGGAGGTCGTAGGAGGTGACAAAGAAGTTGAGGTTGAAGAAGGGTTGGATTAGTTAGAAAAGGAGGGAGGTGAGGTTGAGAATAAGAAGGTTTGGTTTGACAAATTCACCAATTTAACATAATGATTTATTGCCTTCTCGATGCTCTCCTTGGAAAGCTATTCATGGTATATTGCCTTCCACCCTTCCTTGCTTTAAATTTGATGCCTGTGCAGGAAACAAAGTGTTGTTTCGAAAGGATGTTTGGGTTAGAGAGATTCCCCTCAGTGATAGGTTCCCTATTATTTATTCATTGTTAGAAAATAAAATGAGAGTGATCTCTTCAGTTTTTATTGATAATTCTTGGGACTTGGGTCTAAGGAGGTCTAATGGATCGGAAATGGTAATGGTGGATGAATTAGTTACTCTTTTAGGGTCAACCTATCTGGATCAATCTTGTTTGGACAATAGAATTTGGAAACCTTCCCCATCTGATGTGTTCATTTGGTGTCGGCATGTACCTCCAAAAATTCAGGCTTTTTGTTGGGAGGTGGTTCTCCAGAAAACCAATACTCTAGATATGTTGCAAAGAAAAAGGCCAAATTTTTGCCTGTCACCCCATGTTTGTAGCCTTTGTTTGGGTTCCGGTGACTGGTAAGACGATCACACGTATTAATTTCTTGTCAGTTTGTGTGCTTTATTTGGACCTGGTTCTCTTCTATCTTTGGTTGTAGGTGGACACCTCCCTAGGACGTGGTAAGTCTTTTAGACCCAAGCTTTTTCAGGCAGCCGAAGAGGTGTGGGAGATTAATGTCGAGAGCCTTTTTTTTGATAAAATTAATGTCGAGATCCTTGAGAGAAATTATCCTATGGTTTGTTTGGGAAGAAAGAAACAATAGGATCTTTAAAGGAGTGGAGATATCCAAGGATGAAACTATAGAAAGAATAACCAATATGATTATTCAATGGTTGAAAACTTTGAATTTGTTTAAAGATTTCTCAGCTGAGGACATTTATAGGAATTGGGGAGGGGTGGCATCTACAACTTCCGTAAAACCTACTGTGTAGGAGTTGTGGTCCCCACCAGCATAACAAAGAATGAAGCTGAACTTTGATGGGAGCTCTAGAGGTAACCTGGGCCCTATAGGGGGAATATTTAGAGATGAAAATGGCAAAACTGTGGCTATGTTTTTGGGGTCGATAGGAGTGGGGGACTCATTGAGAGTGGAGGTGATGGCCTTGTTTTAAGGTGTAAGATATGCCAAACAATTGGGGTTAACACCAAATTGAGATAGAGGGGGACTGGCTGCAATCAGATAAGTTGGGAGCCTGGATTTATAGACAGGCTATAAGGGAAATCCTCAATACAACAAGGGAGATTAGTGGGCAGTTTTGTAATAAAGATTGCTGGGCTATTTTGTAATAAAGATGCTGGGGACTCAACACTTGTTTAGGGGTTGAGAGTTGTACTTAATTTTGTATTAATGAACTTACCATTTCCAATAAAAAATGATTTATTTTTTAATTGATAGAACAATTCCTATAAATCAGGTGGTGGTTGTAGAGATCAAAATGGATAAAACACTTGAGTTGTTTTTCTTGGTAGGAGAGAAACATGTTGAAGCCACATTTAGGTGCCTAGAAGAAAATGAGTGAAGAAATAGGATGCTGTTGGTGGTGAGAATGGTTTACAATATTGGCAGGTTTTGGTGAAATCTCCTAGAAATCTCCCCATTTTGTGAGTGGGCAATATGAAATATTCCAAGGATCCTCTTCCCCTACATAAACATGATATATTAGGGATATTTTGAATGTCATTGATAAATCAACATCTAAAATTTGCATTTTAGAATTTTCCAAACTTTATAATATTTTGTTAAAATTGTTAAAAATTTATGGAAATCTTTTCCTATAAGAGCAAATGGGGTTTTTGTGATTGGATGATTGGTTTACTATTTTCAATGCGGTTCGCTTACTAAGTCATAATAATTTAAAAAAGGGGATAAAAAGAAAAACAACTAAGAGGGTTCTCAATTTGATTAAAATGTATAGTAACAAGAAAGATAGAAATCAAACAAGTGAATGGCTTTTGTATAGAAGAGAAGATGGCTAAAAGACTAAGAAAGAGACAGAGAGAGAAAGCTATTTAAGTCTCTTAATCTTTTCTTATTTGATTTAAGAGGTTGCATGCTATTGTTTTTCTGACTCTTAACGTGCAATTACATGATGTTTTATTAACGAATTATATGTTTTTTAGTCATTTTCCTTATTTTTTAGGTTTTTTAAATATCTTGGTGAAATAACCTTGACAATTTCCCTATTATGGTATGGAAAAATGTCCATCAATATTGAAATTGTGAATCATGGTGGTGACTGGAGGTGGCTAATGATGGCAATTCTAGGATCATTAGAGAGAAGTTTGCTTTGAAGGTGAGAGGGAGAGGTAGGAAGAAAAAAAACACTAGAGTTCTTCAATGATACTGTAGCATTGTCCTTGCCAACTAGAGGAATGCCCAAAAGTGTCAAGGGACAATAGAGAATGGCAGAGGTAAGAAATGAGAGGTATAGGGGTTCATTGTAGATTTTGGGCATTATTTTGATTTGGGGTGCCTTTGTAGATTTTGTACATGATCATGGGGTTCATTGTTGTTTGTTGATGACATTGAATTTATTAATGAAAATAATGAAGGATTAAATGCAAAATTAAGTTCATGGACAAATTCCTTGGAAACAAGAGGTTTTAAAGTAAGTAGGACCAAAACAAATTATATGCTATGTAAATACAAGGGAGAGATTATCTATAGAAAAATGTAAGCGAGAGATTAAGGGTGTTACCCACAAAATTAGTGTTGGATAGGAAAAATGGAGAAATTGAGGAGGATGTTTCCCATAGAATTAATGCAGAATGGGCAAAATGGAGGTGCGTCTGGAGTCTTATGTGATTGGCAATACTACTCAGGTTAGAAGGAAAATTCTATAAAACAGTTGTAAGACCAGCAATACTGCATGGAGCATAGTGTTAGGAAGTTAAGAAACATGTCCAAAAAATGAGTGCAACAAAAATGTGTATGCTGGGATGGATGAGTGGGAAGACTAGAAAGGATAGGAAATGAACTAATTCGAAGGAACCTAGGAGTAGCTCCAATAGGTGATAAAATGAGTGAAAGTAGACTAGGATGGTTTGGTCACATGCATGGAAGACTATCTACAATACCTGTAAGAAGAATTGTTCTATTGCAAGTTGAAGGGGCTTGAAGGGATAGGGATAGACCAGAAAGGACATGGGTTTAAGTAGTAAGGAATGATTTAAACTCTCTTAACTTAACAATGTATGACACTAAACAGAACAGAATAGTGAAACAGGATTCACGTTGCCACCCCATATAGCTGGGATACGACTTAGATGATGATGATCATGGGGTTCATTGTTCTTTGCTTGGGCCACATAACCTCTCATACCCTTTTTCTTTGTTAGTGATATTTTCCTCTACTGTTTCATACGGCTTAGATGATGATGATCATGGGGTTCATTGTTTTTTGCTTGAGCCACATAACCTCTCATACCCTTTTTCAATTGTGCATAAGAGATCAAGACTCGTATTGACAATGCAAATGGTGCATAGTATGAATATTCAATTTTGTTTAGGCAGTATTTCTCAAAAAAAAGTTTAGGCAATAGGTAGTTAACATCTTTTTAAGTGGTAAATGAACTAAGGAATGTGTTTGCATTTTGGAACAAGGGGAGGTCCTTGGATGGGGTGTTAAGGGTCAATTTCTTTTTTCTTTTCTTTTTTTTGGGGGATGCAGAGGGTTAGAGCTGTTGTCTATCTTGTTGGTACTTGGTAGGGTTCTTACTCTAGCTCTTGCATACTGGTGTTTGTATGGAACATTGGTTTGGGTCTTTGGTCTGGTGTGGTTGGGTTATGAGCACTATGAAACTTCTCTCTATCCCCTTTTCTTTTTTTATTTATCCATATTAGACAATATGGTTCTTGCATTCTCCTTATTATGATTCGGCCTGCCATTGAGTTCTGTTAGTCTGATAACAACCAAGAAGAGAGAAGAAGAAAGAAAGAGAGAGAGAAAAGAGGAGAAAAGGAGAGAAGAAAAGTCTGGTTCGAATGAGAGAAAAATTACCTCTCCCATTCGGCCAG
>NW_010729241.1:365312-404928 GCF_000365185.1 Nelumbo nucifera | reverse complement strand
CTAGTTTACTTGTAAGATTCAAGGAGGGGCTGCAGCTCGCGCCTCTCCTTGGGATGTTGTATGAACTCACTCTAAATCTGCTTCTGAATTAATAAATTTATTATCATTCATAAAAAAAAACTCATAGCTGTGATATTACACAAAAAAGCAAGAAAATCGCATCCTGAAAGCTTGAAGTGGTAACCTAGCTGCCCAACCTCCTACAATTGATATGATCCAATGGTTTTGATGTTTCTTTTTGGAATATCCTATGCTGTTTTCCCCTCACAGAAATTCTCAACAAGTTTCACTTTCAAGTCAAGTGAAACAGGTTTGTAAGATTTTCAATTTGTCTAGAGATGTACAGATACTACTTGAACATTACCACAAAGTTTTGATGCTTATTGCATCATAGTGCTTTATAATTTATAGAAATCAATACAAGATAGTACCAGTTGATAAAATACAGAAGTTTGAATATAGATGTGATCTCAAGACGATTAACATGATTCATGCCATTAGCATAAATTGATAAGTTCTGGCCTTTGTCAACCATAATGTGTCTGGGGGGGGGTCTTCAGGTCTAGTAGCTTGATTTTTCTAGTCATAGTTTGTGTTTTAAATTTCACACTAATTTGTTAAGTTGTTTTGTTTTATTGTGATAGTGGTAATTTTGTAATTTCAGTTTTTTCTAGGTCTAGTATGCAAATGGATTTAAGAAGGTGATGACAAAGAATCAAAAGAAGAAATTGAAGAGAGTTTTTTTTTTTTTGATAAGTAAATTGAAGAGCAATTTGCAAGAGGAAGTTTATTTTCACTCCTTTCATGAAGAATGCCTTTTGAGCACCCTATTTATTAGGGGTGAGCATGGGCCAGACCAAGCTGGGCTTAGCACCCATGATAAGTGCTTGGGCCTGGGGCCCTGGCTCTATAACTTTTTGATGAATTGTGGCTCTATAACTTTACATACAATATATTAAATGTGCACAATATTTTATATTTTAAGACAAAATATATGTATACCAACTGATGGTGGCTCAGTTGGTAGGATCTCTGACTCTTTGGAGTAGAGACCTGATATCAAATCCCACTGCCACCAAGGTTTTGGGGGGGATGGCATACCATATATGATATCAAATATTTATATAATATGTATTATATGTGTCATATTATAATATTTTATATATAATATATAATACAATATAAACTAACACACATGCAAACACACATTGGGCCCAGGCCCAGCCTGCAAATCTCTGGGCTTGATGCGGCTGGTGCTGGGCTATAAATGGTCGTCCCCACTACTGATGAACACTGAAAATATCACAGAGATTCTTCAATGGTTTCCTTGTTTTATGGATGTTAATGCGTGGAATCAGATGAAGACTCTTTGTGGTTAACTCTTTTTTGGTTTTTCGGAATGGAGAAAGCATTAGGTTTTTGAAAATGGGGGCTGGTAGAGTTTTTGATGCTTTACAATTCTTGAGGACAAAGATATGGTCACTTTTACAAGCTCGTTGAAACTTGAAAGCTTTAATGGTGATTGCAGAAAATTGAAAAGACAAAGTAGTAAGAAGAAAGAGGAGAGATTAGTTACGTTATCCTTTTGAACCCTGGGATTGGTGTCAAACCAACTACAGAAGTTACATATGCCCAACTGTAGATAAACATGTTAACTCTCAAGACACATGAAAAGTTGTGTAGTTAATAATATTCTTTCATGAACATGGCAGGAGAATAAAATGGTTTATATGTGGTTCTGCCTGGGTTCCTTTTGGGTATAACCTTAACTTGTATAATGTTATCTCTTAGAAATTTACAAGTAGGTCAACTGGAATAGGCTATTTGATTAGGCTTTAGTAGCCAATGGGAACTGCATGCTAGGTCATGGGCCTGATTTGCTTTACTTGGTTATATATATTGAATCTATAAATATATATTTGGTGACAAATGCCCAAAAATGTATCAATTCTGATCGCTTGGCAATGCTACAATAAATTATGAATTTAAAGTTTATAATGAGGTGATTATTTGGTGCCAAAATTTTAGATGGCCTCTGTTTGATGGATATTGGATGCATTTTTTTCTCGGAAATCTTGTAGTCTCTCCTAAAGATGTTGAAGGGCATACTTATACTTGGAAGGAGGATGTTAAGTGTATGTTCTCTAGGGTGATCATTTCTAGCCTGCTTGGGCCTGGGTTTGTGTTAAGGCCTGGCCTGCAATTTATTTATATATTAGTATATTATATACATATACTTCATACACACGTTTTCTTTTATATTATATGATTATGATATATTATACATATATATATTATATAATGACACAGAATAAATTTTATATGTTATATAAATTATAACATATATTTATACATATATTATATGTAACGTAATATAAGTATTAAATATTAAATATATAATGTATTAATGACATAGGGGACCATGTCTGTATAGATCTGGTGTCCTGGGCCCGGGCTATAACCCTTATCATAGGTGCTAAGCCCAGCCCATGATCACTCCTTGTTACTCTCTATTAGATCCTTGTACAATTCTTTGATCTGGGACTTGGCTAGTTCTTTTGCAGTTGGATGGATAATAGATTTTGAGGATCCTAGGGTGGGGGCCTTCATTTAGTTGGTGGCATGCTGCTGCTAGCCACTTGGTAAGTTGGTGGAGCTTAAGATGGGCACTGAATGGGTTGTGCCTTGTGCATGGTTATTTGTGCATTTTTTTGATCGATAACAGAAATATATTCAATCATTGAACAATATAGAATGGTACATAGTAGGAAAAGGAGAGATAAACTCTCTTATCTCTCCTGAAGATATATAGATTACAAACAAGCCCAAAATAAGTGATTTCTTCCAACCCCTTGAGGTATTGTCATGACCTTGATTCAATTAACTGAAAGAACCCTGTGAGGTATTGTCGTGACCTTGATTCAATTTGAGCTTTCAAATTGCATTATGTTGGGGAATTTAGAAGTAGAGATTTGGGGTAATCTTTGACGAAACTTGGCTCTGTTCTTTTGTTGGATGAAATGATTTAATGATTCTTACAGATATCAAGCAAGAGGTATAAGGTATTGGCTTCCTAATTTGGGAGAGGCTGGTATTGTGTATTGAGAATGTCTTCCTCTCATATTCTACTATTTGAATATAACTTACAGATCTTTTGCTCTTTATTTGAATATTGCCCTACTTCGTTTTTCCATTTTCCGACATCCATGCCTAAAACACTTACTGATCATGTCTCTGACAGGGCAATAGTAGATTTTGGGATCTCTGAGTTGCTAGTGGAAAGGAAAGAAGATGCATAAAAACCTTACTGTTAACTGTTAAGATAATAGTTAGGCACCACTCATGCATTTCTTTTTGGAATATCTAAATTCTCATAAGAAGCTGAGTTCTTTTTGTGGCATTATTTATTCAAGTGTGTCATTTTTCTTTCAGTGTGTGGGGGAGGATATAGAAGATTTGGAGTATACCCCAAAACCAGAATTTGAAGGATGTTTCAAGGTGAAAAATGTTAAGAATGAGGTAATTATTTGTAACTATTAGTTTTCTCTTTCAATTTTGAGATATATCTGGGTTGTCCATCTCCAAAACTCTGTCTGTTTTTCACTTTTCCATTCTTCCTTGTAGGAAGAACTCCTTAGACAATGGTTTGCCCATATGCAAGAAGTGAAGCCTGGTATTTATGTGACCTACAATGGTGATTTTTTTGATTGGCCATTCTTGGAAAGTAGAGCAGTTCATCATGGAATCATAATGAGTAATGTATGTTCCTTCATTATCATCAGTCTGCTCGTCATTTTATTTGCTCAGTACCAGTCACTGAAGATACCTATTACGTTAGCATTCATCAAAAAAAAAAAAAAAGATACCTATTATGTTAGATGTTTCCACACTTCTACTGCAGAAGCTGGTTAACATCAATAAAGGGCTAAAGGCTCTCATTTCCATATTACTGCCACTTTGATTGTTATGCTTCTTATGGGTGGTGATAAATCAAGCATTAGTTGGCTGCATGGAATCTGTAGTGGTTCTAATTCTCTTGTGTGTGATGTTCATTGCTGCCCATTCATTATCTAGGTCAAATCAAGTGACAATATGTTTAAAGTATGACCAGATCTGGGTTGTCTAGGCAAGAAAATTTTCTTGGTTACTAGATCATATCCTTCCTTTTAATGACACTGTTTACTTTGCATTATAAGTTACTTGCTTTGGCCCAAAAGCTGTGCATAACTTCACATTGAGCTTTTATTTCCTGATTTCCCAACACTATGGTTGGCACAGTTGGTTTTTTTCCCTTCCCTTCCTTTTCAATTTGGTCTATATTGTTTGTCTTATTTGTTTGATGATTGTCACACACTTATAAATTTTGATCTTTTTGTTATACTTTCCTTTTTTCTAAATGTAGAAAGGACAGGGTCGGAAGTGAAGCCATTTGAAGGAACCTAGGAGTAGCTCCAATAAGTGATAAAATGAGAGAAGACAGACTAAGATAGTTTGGTCTTGTGAGAGAAGATCATCCAAAATGCCCATAAGAAATGATCTGTTGCAAGTGGAAGGGGCTAGAAGAATTAGGGGTAGACCAAAACGGGCATGCTTTGAAGAAGTAAGAGATAATTATTTATCCAAAAAATTAGTAAGAAATATTTAAGCACTCATAATCTAACAATAGATATGGCACTGAACAGAACATAATGGCGAAACAGGATTCATGTACTCCATATAGTTGGGGCAAGGCTTAGATGATGATGATGATGATGATGATGATGATGATGTTATACTTTTAAAACTTGTAATGCCTTCTTTTCTTATTTGTTTGACAATTGCTATTTACTTTTAAATTTACATTTTTTGTTATACTATTTCTTTAATGTTTTTTAACATTTTAACATGGATGAAGGTATCAGTACAGTCAACTTATCCACTTAATATGATAGGATATTGATGAATCATGCATAAGGACATACTTATAAAAAAATCATGCCTAAGGACAAGATACTTGAGTAGGATCCATATTTTCTCATCAGTCGAACACTCTGGCTTAAAAATCTGATAGTGATCCATATCTTCCCACATTGCTCTAAGAGATGATTATTAATCTAATGAGGATGGGTTCTCTCCTAGCACAATGGGTAGATACAGGTAATGTTCTGCTGACTGAGAGTGACTTTATTATTGCGTTCCATCTCTTTTGCAATTTTGAGGAACAAAAAACCACTGCTTATGTTTGGGAGTATTGAATGAAGAAGCCAAGATATCATAATTACATTTTCAGAGGCATACTTCTTGTATGTGAGGTCGTCCTGCTGGGTTCCTCAAATTTTCTGGTGATATACTCCTGGTTACCTCTGCTACTAATATGCCTGAACAGTTGCACTCACTTGGGACTCTAAAATTGCTGGAAACCCTTGGTGTCAATATATCTGCCATCTCCAGACATGATGGATTGCTTTCAGGTCATATTTCAGGATAAAAAAAAACACTACTTGTGAGAGCAGTTAGCCACTTCATGTTAAACCAGATCCACTGAACATTTTACCAATGCTTCAACACAACCAACATAGCAGAAAATGGTTGAAGCAACGTCAAACACCTCCACAAAGGTCCACATGCTTTCAACAGTGTTCTTCATACTATCTGCAGTTCACAACATGTATAACTGCTCAAGTAATACCATCCCCAATCAACAAATCATCCTTGAACTTAATCCACGATCCAGAGAGCTGGCAGCAATTATTTCTCATAACTTTTGATCCTCTATTTCATCCTTTACCAGACAGGTGAGTCTCCTTCACTAAACCTTGGTATTGTCCATACACCAGATGACATTATCCATACAGCATGGCGATACCAAGTTGTAGAGTGAAGATTGAGAAGAGCTCCTTAGAATTGAGAAAAGGCTCTGTACCAAGTTGTAATTCTCAATATGTAGCAGGTATTGCTCAAGTGAAATGTGCAAGAATTGAGTGAAAGAAATGGAGAATACAGAGGAAATAAGAAGAGAATCTGATGGCATCAAATCCCTAATCTTTTTACTTGAGTATCTGTAATGGCGAAATTGCAATATTACCCCTATGAAAGCATACACCACTACATCATCTCCTATGGTCTCAATGTTTCGTGACACTTTCCCATTCTAAAACTTCTTTCACTTGTTCTTTCTTTGAAGAATAAATAGAAACATACCAGCATTTGACCTTCTCACCTCCATTGGATGGCTCATATTTCCATTCTTATGTTGCCTATTTCATCACTTCATCTAACTTGGGATCAGCATTCACAAATCCCTACGAGACAATTTCCAATAATTCAAACCATTCTCTTAATTTACCCATACATGGCATAATAATTCTGCCTTGCCCTACCCCATAAGAATCTTCCTTGCAATGATGGAACATCTCACCAGAAGCTTGCAGAAACCATTGTACCTCAAGTATTTCTATGTGAAGAACACAAGTTATTGTGTTTCTTCCTCCACAAATTTACTCTCTTCTTGCATCAAATGATTTATTCTTATTTTGTTGAAATATTTAATGTACACGAGTATATAATGAAAAGTGCTTGCCCCAGAGTCTTCCACTAGTTTTGCTGTAGCTGTGTTGATGATCATGTCAATGCTTTAAAGTTTGTCTATATACATATTGACATTTCTCCATGTTTCGCTATTTATCCTTGTTTTCTTGATCCTTCTCTGCTTTTTAGTTTTAAATATCTTGGGAGAAGATTGGGCCTGAGTGCACAACACAAATAATTGCTGCCAGCCAAGAGCTGGCATCTAGCTTTTGGCCTTTTGGCATTTTCTTGGTTATCATGCTGATGCCCCATAATCTATTTACACGCATAATAATTCCAAAATTGGCCCCTCAGTTATTTCTCCTTGTTTCATTTATTATTGTTCACTTTTTGGTTTTAAAATTGTGTTTGGACATTAATTCCACGGAAATCTTTTCAACCAATAATAGCTAATGTTTTCAGAAACTGGATGATTTCTTATATGCAACAATTAAGGATGTGGTTGGATCATAGTTTCTGTCTACCATCAGTTCCTCTTTCAGAAGTCTGGCTGCTGCAACCAGTAGCAGTGTTTACGTTTTCACTTTGAATCTGAAGCCAAACCATCAAACAATTTTTTTCAAGTTATATGGTTTTCATGGAATATACAAAAAATAGAAACCTTGATGCTAAGCATCATGTTTTGACAATATTTCTAGCACTCTCTTATTGTGATTCTCTGTGTCTGGATGTAATTTTCTATATAGGATGCTTTATTTCTATGTTTCATTGGATGGTTTGTATATCAAATTATCAATGTAAATTGTTTACTTGCATGCATCTTGAATCTGCGATGAATCATTAATTTTGTGGTGATCTAGAACTCCATTTTTAAATGCATTTTATATACTTAGTTTTCTCATTGAGTTTGCAGGAGTTGGGATTTCAATGTGATAAGAATCAAGGGGAATGCCGTGCTAAATTTTCTTGTCATTTGGATTGCTTTGCTTGGGTCAAACGTGATAGTTATCTACCTCAAGGGAGCCATGGTCTAAAGGTATGAGAAAAAGGTTTCATATCCAGATTAAGTCCTTTCTAACTTGTTTTTATTGAGATTGAATAATTTTACCTAAAGAAAAGGCCACTTTATGAAAAAAGAGGACAGGCAGTCCTCTTAGAAGTTAACATTGATGATGTTGACTTCCTTCCAACATTCAAAGGCTGGTTATTAGTAATGACAATGAACTTTTTTTCTTTGTCTTAAAGGGTTCTTTTGATTTGGGGTGCATCAGACTTATTGTTTATATTTTTGAGCTGATGGCCCTTTGTATAGCTTTTCAAAGGGGTAAGGTTTTTATGTCCCTCCTAGTTATTCCTTAGTTTTCTTATTAATGCACTTGAAAGAAGAAGAAGAAGAATTGTTTATTGTATTATAGGTTTGGAGAGAAGAGAGAGAGAGAGAGAGTGAGTGAAAAGAGGAGAAAAGAAAGAAGCGTTTCGGTGGTGAATGATTTTCCACCCAATACACTCCTTTATTTATAGCTTTTAGGATCCTTACAAGAATAGGAAATAAACAAAAAATAGAAACAATAAGGCCAGCTGGCCCAACTTAACAGAAATTAGAAACTTCTACTAACAAAAATTAGAAACTACTAATTAAACAAATTAGAAACAACTAGGTGTGGGTATGAAACCACACACACTAGAGCCTGAGTGTGGGTATGAAACCCTACACTCATGGCTAACCAACTATTTCTTCACTCCCCCTCAAGTTGGGAGTAGATATTTGTCATGCCCAACTTGCGTGGGGCCACTCTGTCCGTAGGGTAGAATGTACCTAGTCTATCTGTTATGTTATTCTGTTATTCTAGTTCTGTTATTTACTTTTCAGGTTTTTATATTGTTAAGTGTTATGATGTAAACACCAAGGGCAGATATGTCCTTTCATGTAACTAGCATAACATATAAATATTAAATTGAAGTGGCGGCGGCAGATCATTTGAGAATCTGTCATTCCTTTCAAACCTGTGTTCTACTGCTCTCTCACTACTCTTTCTCCTCTTTCTTCTTCACTTTCTCTTCTGTTCGAACCTAAATTTTCTTAGTGCCCAAGACTGATAGCAGTCTTGAGCATCTTCAAAAACCAAGGCTATTAATAATTGAAATGATGTCAAAACAAAGTCCGGGAAGAGATCACAAGCCATTGTCAGAGATTCATATTCACTCTATGGAAAATGTCTAGGCAAATTATTATTGACAAAGAAAAGTTAGAAAAGTTTAGTTAAACTATTTATGTTGGTTATGTGATTAGCCAGATCTGCCATTCTCAGCTTTTTCTTACTGCTATGAACTATCATGTAATTATATATATATATATATATATATATTTTTTTTTTTGAGAAATGGTGATGATTTTATTTATAGATGGATAAAAGGCTGTTGAGGGAGAAATTTCCTCCACAGCCATGTAATTATATTTTTTCTTGTTTTCTCATGTTGTGATAATCATATTACGGATACCATATGTAATACAGAACAGTAATTACATCCTGTTGTGAGTGTACCATTGTTGTAGTTGTGTATGGGTAACAATTTCTGATCCAACCCCACATGACCCACCCAACCCATCCACTTCTAATCCACCCATTTAAGATATGGATCTAATATGTGTTGAATCACCGTTATGGGTATTGAGTAAACTGCATGAAACAATTCTGGTACATCTCTTTCTCTCTCCCCCTGTTTATTTTTTTTTGCAGAATGAATTAAGTCAAACACACTGAGACTAGCTCACATAGGAACATGGATAGTGCAACCCAGTTGTTAAACCTTGGACTTCAAATTTTGTAAAGTTTATTCTAAATCCTAATAACGCTATGAAGTTATGAAGATCAGACCCTCCATGTACCCAAGCATTATTAGCATTTATATTATGACTTTTGACACATGGCTCAAGTCAATATTGTTTCTGCTTTAATATATAAAATCATATTGTAGATTCGTACTACTCAGTTGACAGATTCCCAGCTACTAGAATTGCATCACGAATATTAAATTGATACTAGTTTTGGTGCTTGTTGATTCATTTTTGTGCTTGTCTTTTAGGCTGTTACAAAGGCTAAGCTGGGTTATGATCCCCTGGAGGTGAATCCTGAAGATATGGTTCGGCTTGCCATGGAACATCCCCAGGTATGTGCAACTGCAAATGCTACATCTTCTGTTAATAAAAAATGAGGTGTGATCTTGAGTAATGGAAGATGGAAATGATGGGTGTGAACTGCGAATTGGAAATTTCTTGAACACAAGGCTGGATTAGATGTAAATGTAATACTTATAGACTGTGCATGACAAAAACAGAACACCATAGTCTGGTAATTTACAAGCACAATAATGAGAGAAAGATATCCACAGTTTATAGATTTAATATGCCCTTTTAACTTGAAGAATAAAAAGGTGTAAACCTCAAGGATCAATGATTATTTTGTGGTTTAATGAAAAATATATATTTTATACATTTTTATAGTTCAAAATATATGGGAGAAGCACTTTAGTAATTATGGGCTAAATAAAAAGAGTAAAAATGAGAAGCCACTAGGGAAAATCAAGTTCTATTAGTTTCTCTTAGTGTTGTAGGAGAGTTCAATGGCAAAAAGGGCTAATCAAGTTTTTAGTTCTATTGGATAAATCAAGTGGGATTTTTGTTTTTGTTATTCTAAATCAAACATCCCAAGTGTTAACAAATTAATAAAAATCAAACAAACTTATCCATGGGGTAAAATTGTAAAATAAATGTTTCCTAGTGGTTATAACATTCAGATTACAGAACAACTTAACTGTATTTTGAGATCCATAAAAGAGGAAAAGCAAATCTTCACCGCTTAGAGCTCAGAACTGTTCCCAGGAATTTTTTGCTTTTCAGAAATCAGGGACCAGATTTAGTTAGCACCACCTTAGTGTCACTACATGTCTTGTAAAGCAAAGGAAAAACTAAAAATAATTGAACATGAAATAAGAGTAAAAGAAGAGAGAAAACTGGAGAGAGGCAAAAGGTTCTGCTGCCACCCCTCTTTCTCATATATATACTAAGAGATAAAAGAAGATACAGTGACCATAATACCCCAGACCACCCATACCAAAGAATAAATAATAACAAATAAATCAATATCTACAAGACCATGAAAGGAGCTTTAAACTAAGAAATAACAATAAAAAAATAAAAAAGTCGGAACTGATTTCTCAACATCATTTCTTAGAAACTTACAAATTACAAATATGCACAATTGCACATTATTTTTGACAACCTTGATTTGCTAAATCATTAGACTAAGTACATGCTCATCATTAAAACTTTAATATTCAAAGCCCTTTTATTGATTTAACGATTACAAGCTAAACTTACAACATACAATCATATATTCATGAATCCATTTTCCCCAGTTTCCTCAATACAATTGGTTGTTCACTGTTTGCTGAGTTCTCATTAGGTTTCATTCATAATTGTCAAGGCGGCATCTAGGCAATAAGATAATTTCTGGGATCACTTACTCCTTGCCTTGTTTTTTTTAGACAAGAGGTGTAACAATGTTAGGTTTAATGCATCAAATCACATTGCATAAATAAGTTAAAAGAGTGTGAAAACATCATAAAAGATCAATTTCCAATTTGGAGATCCATAAAAAAGGTTTAGGGGATACTGTGATAATGATGGAAAAGTAATGCATTCACTGTAATAGAGGTTCAACTGGTTGCTTTCATCGTGTGTTAGTGACGAGTATGTAGGGGTATTTCTGTCTTTATACTTATGTTGAGGTTGCTGATCTGTAATATTATATTAGAACTAGTGTCCCTTACTTAAGTAAGGGCACATGTGTCTTTTCCATTATGTTAGTAATATAAAACATGTCTGGCCGAATGGGAGAGGTAATTTTTCTCTCATTCGAACCGGACTTTTCTTCTCTCCTTTTCTCCTCCTTTCTCTCTCTCTTTTTTTCTTCTTTCTTCTCTCTCCTTCGCTGTTATCAGACTAACAGAACTCAAGGGCAGGCCGAATCATAACATGGTATCAGACCACAACTAAGCAACTCGGATCTGCCCAGATTTCTGTTTTCTGCGCACTCAGTCTAGGGTTTTCTCTTGATTTCTCTGCTATCGATTGGATATGAAGGAAAGGGCTGAAAAGGAGTGGTCGCCCTCTTCCTTTGAAGGTCTCTATGCCTCCAGTTGCGCTGTTCATGGTCGGTTGCTGTGGTTTCTAAGAAGCCCTCCCCTAATCGATGAAGAGAAGAGGGCTGATTCGTGTGGTCTGATTTTTTTTTGTGGTTTGTTTTTCGGGTGATGAGGTAAGAGATTTCTATGCATATTTTTGTTATGAATCAAATAAGAAGTATGTTTCAGATTGTATGGTGGGATTTAATACTGTAGTGTGCTAGGGTTTATGCTGTTTTTAGTGTGATTCGAAGGGGGAGTGGTCCTCATATRGTGTGGTGAGATTTCAGGTAGTCGTGGGGTAGGGTTTGTGGTGTAAAGAGTGCAATCTTCAGCAATAACAAGTGCTGAAACTAGTGTGATCAAGTAGTGTGCAGTGTGCCGAATTTAGTAATAACAGAATTCAGCAATGGGAGATAGCAGTGATAGCAAATCTAATGTGGTGATACCTATTGACTACCTAAATGTTCAAATGACCTCCATTAAACTGAATGGAGAGAATTATGTACCTTGGGCTAAATCTGTAGAAGTTTTTTTGAAGGCAAAGAAGAAGGTGAAACACATAAGGGAGGAGAAACCCTTCACTGATTCTCATGAGTATGATGACTGGGAACAAGAGGATGCACAAATTATTACATGGTTATGAAACAGTATGGAATCCAAGATTAGTGTAAATTTCATGTTTCTTGACATTGCCAAGGATGTGCGGGACCGTGCTAAGAAATTGTATTATGGTCAAGACAATACAACTAGAGTATATCAGCTGTATTAGGAATACTTTAATCTGCAATGGGGCAATCAGAGTCTTGAGGAGTACTATGCTAGTATGAGAAACATTCGTAATGAGTTGAATGTTTATCACCCCCTCACTTCTGATGTCAAAATTCAGCAACAATAGAGAGAACAACTAGATGTGACTCGATTTTTGGTGGGGCTGAAATCTGAGTATGAACCAGTGGGGGCTCAGATACTAGGAGGGTCAGCTCTCCCTTCCTTAGAAGAGGTGTTTGCTCGACTTCAGAGGATTTCTATTGGATCTACTAAGAACTCTAATGTTTCTAATAGATCAGCCTTTGCAGTATCAAGGGGTTGTGGTGTTAGAGGTGGAGCTCGGGGAGCTCAGTCTGGCCGTAGTGGTAGTAGTGGTCTGGTATATGGCCATAGTGGTGGTGGTGGACCTATATATAACCGTGGTGGTGGTCGTACTGGAGGTAGAGATTCAGGGGGAGCCCGCGACAGAGGACGTGGCTCGGGTCCGAGGAGGTGTACTCATTATGGTAAGGATGGACATACCATTAATTATTGTTATGACTTGCATGGTCCACCCTCAACTTGGGCCAATCATGCCATGACTAGTGACACCAGTTTCAGACAGGAGAGTCATTCAGCTGATCAGATGCCTCCTACATCCACAGATGTTTCCGAGAAGGAGATGGTAAGTGTTCCCCGTGATGAGTATGAGAGGTTTGTCCAATCCACATCTCAGCAGAATACGACTACTCTCACACACTCAGGTATGGCTTGTTTAGCAGCCACACCCAATCCCTGGATTATTGACTCTGGAGCCTCCGATCACATGGCTGGAACTCCAGGTGTGTTTTCTTCCCTCTCTCATTGCTCAACATCACAATCAGTTACCCTTGCTAATGGTTCCACATCCTCCATTTGTAGTGTTGGCAATGTTAACATGACCCCTTTATCTTTATTCTCTGTTTTGTATGTCCCTAAATTTCTGTTTAACCTTATGTCTATTAGTAAGTTGACAAAGTCACTCAATTGCTCTATTACTTTTTACCCTTCTTCGTGTGTTTTTCAGGATCTCAAGGCGGGGATGAAGATTGGTGGAGGGCATGAAGCTGGTGGATTGAAATATTTATTGGGGATTGTGAGTCGTGTTAGTTGGGGAAACATCATCGTGTTCCCTTTAGTCTTAGGGTTGATAACCGTGTGTCGAGTCCTTTTTCTTTGGTTCATTCAGATGTTTTGGGTCCTTATAAAGTGATGTCATACAATGGATATAGATATTTTGTCATTTTGTCTTTTCAATCTTTAGTCATGACTCTTAGCTGGAAAATTGCTATTGGTGGTGTATGTAGATGATATTGTTATTACCGGGAATGATAAAATGGGCATTGACAGGTTGAAGACTTTTCTACAGGAACATTTTCAAACAATGGACCTTGGTAAATTGAAATATTTATTGGGGATAGAAGTAGCAAGGTCTAAGCATGGTATTAATTTGTGTTAGAGGAAATATGTGGTTGATTTGCTGGAGGAAATATGTTTGTTAGGTGCTAAACCAGCTGAAACACCTATGGAAACAAATACTAAGCTGAGCAATGAAATGGGTGAGTGTTTGAAGACCCTGGAAGATACCGACAACTTGTAGGTAAATTGAACCACCTAACCATTTCTTGGCCAGATATTTCATTTGCGGTTAGTGTGGTATGTCAGTTCATGCAGAAACCTCTGGTTCCTCATTGGGATGCGGTTCTAAGAATTGCGAGGTATTTAAAAGGGGCTCCTGGACGTGGCTTGATATACAAAAGTGGTGGAAAATTTGAAATAGAAGGATATACCGATGCTGACTGGGCCGGTTCTATGTCTGATAGGAGGTCTACCACATGCTATTGCACTTTTTTTGGGGGTAATTTGGTGACATGGAAAAGTAAGAAGCAAACAGTCATGGCGAGAAGCAGTGCAGAGGCATAATATAGAGCTATGACACATACTACTTGTGAATTAGTGTGGGTAAGGAACCTTCTACAGGAGATAGGATACAATGTTAAAACTCCAATGAAGCTCTATTGTGACAATCAGGCTGCAGTTCATATTTCTTGTAATCCGGTGTTTCATGAAAGAACCAAGCACATAGGGGTTGACTGTCACTTTGTTAGAGAGAAGGTGCTGAATGGAGTGATAGACACTGCATATGTTAACACAGGGAACCAATGGGCACACTTATTTACTAAAGGGTTGAGTCGGGGAAGAGTGGACTACATATGTAACAAGCTGGGATTATATGATATATTCACCAGCTTGAGGGGGAGTGTTAGTGTAGGGGTATTTTATCTTTAGACTTATGTTGAGGTTGCTTATCTGTAATATTAAATTAGAACTAGTGTCCCTCACTTAAGTAAGGGCACAAGTGTCTTTTCCATTATGTTAGTAATATAAAACATGTCTGGCCGAATGGGAGAGGTAATTTTTCTCTCATTCGAACCAGACTTTTCTTCTCTCCTTTTCTCCTCTTTTCTCTCTCTCTCTTTCTTTCTTCTTTCTTCTTCTCTCTTTTTGGCTGTTATCAGACTAACAAAACTCAAGGGCTGGCCGAATCATAATAGTGTATTCTTCAGAAGAGGCCTCTTTTTCTTCTTCCTCAATTTCTGAGTAAAACAAAGCATTATCTCTCTGTAACATCATAGACTTTGCCCTTCATTTGGTCTTTTTTTAAAATTTTTTAAATAATCCTTTGTAGTCCATTTTTTTATAACTGTAACCAAAATAGGTGCTCCACAATTTCATATCTCTGCAATTAACTTATAAATTCTCTCCTCTATAGCCTTGTTCTTTCAACATTAAAAGGTAACCATCCCTTCATTTATCTATTTTGTCTTATTCTTTGGTAAAATCTTGGGCTGACAAGCTAAGAACATTGGTTCGAATTTGAGAGGAACCTTTTTGGTGTAAAATCCCTGAGAACTGGTTCTTATCTGGCCCACCCATCCCAAAACCCTGGATAGCTGGGACCAACATTAGATAATGGGCTTTTTTCCCTTGATTCAATAAACACCTGCAACTGCATGCTCTCTCTGTATCTCTCTCTTGCATTAACATTATAGGATTCCATGCCATAGTTTCGTAGGCTATGTTATGTTGTCTGAGTTCTACTTTTAATGTCTGATTATTTCAAGTTTGATCACTTTTAATGTTTCCTAGTTGCTATATCAACCGGGAAACAAGAAAATATATAAAAGAATAGGGAACAAGTTAAATTTATCCAGATCTTTTATATATAAAATCCTTACCTAGGCAATACATAGGCAGGCACCTAATTGCCTAGGTAATAAGGCACTGTCCTGGTGCTTAATCTTGATTTAGCAGCTTGACAACTATGATTTCATAAGTGCTTGGCCATTTTTTTTTGATAAAATAACAAATGCCATTGTATTAGAGCTTTATTAAGAGACCCCTAATCTGTCCAGGCTAGAAAGTAGGGCCATTACATAAACAGCATGAAGCTGACAAAACACTAGAATATCAAAACTACAAAGATTACGAAATTACAAAAGAGACCTAGGTCCTGGCATTCCCCATTAACAAGACAGTAGTGCTTTGTCATAATTGAATAAATATATGCAGACAAACAAGCACAACACACACACATGGATCAGTTATGAACTTGTTTTAGTTCTAAAGCAATTTTCTAATGTTAGCCTTTAAACCATAATGATTAAGATTTCATAAGGGGGAGCAAAACAAAGCAAGTCCTTTCAAATCTGTATAAAGATTACTGCATAATAGCATACATGAATGATCTATGGCATTGAAGGCCTACGATACATTCCTGGTCTATTAATCCCTAACCTAGCTAATTCATTGGCAATTTCATTTCTGTCACTTGAGATCCATGAGACCATATGGGGGCATGCTCTTAAGAACAAATGTGCTTCATTTAGCATAAATGACAATTCCTACAGTTCTCTCCCTATTCCTTTTGCCCATCTAATAGTGTTTACTGAGTCACCTTCTATCAAAAAGGGATGGTGGGTTTGTAATTTTATTCTTACTGGCAAAAAATATCAGAAAAGTATTTAATTGTCCTAGAACCTAAAGGTGACTTAATATATAATATTAGGAAAAGTAGCTCTTAGCTTTCTAGAGAGGTGTTTTATGTGCAAAATAAAGTGATTTAAAATGAAAAGAAGTATCAAAAGGAAGATAATGAACCCAAAAGTAGTGAAAGAGAAAAGAAACTCATCTGGTAGTGGCAAAAGTGTCACTTTAACCACTTATCAGTGATCCTTCATTCATATATACTGTTAACTACATCTCGCTAGGTTTCAGTAATTTGAATTTCTGTTGACATTGATTAGTTTCATCAGCAATATTTCTAAGGATTGTTGGTCTCTTGTTTTTCAGATGATGGCTTCATATTCTGTATCAGATGCCGTTGCAACTTACTACTTGTACATGACCTATGTTCATCCATTCATTTTTTCTCTTGCAACTATAATACCTATGCCACCTGATGAGGTCTTGCGTAAAGGGAGTGGTACCCTTTGTGAAATGCTTCTTATGGTTCAGGTGAATTCCTGGGAAGAACTTATTTCTAGATTGTTTAGCTTCCCCTTGTTTTAATGATCTTGCAAATGTTTTAGTTTCCGATCTTCTCTAGTTTAATGTTAGTTATCAAAAAAAAAACTTCTCTAGTTTAATGCTTTTGTATAATGTCAAAAACTGAGGGGCAAGTTCTAATCCATTATGGTTGCTGTTTTGCCTGATATTTGAACCTGCTTTCATGATATTGACAGGCATACAAGGCACATGTTATCTGCCCAAACAAGCACCAAACTGACCCAGAGAAGTTCTACAATAATCACCTTCTAGAGAGTGAGACATATATAGGTGGCCATGTGGAATGCCTTGAAAGTGGGGTTTTCAGATCTGATCTTCCCACTAGGTTTCAGATGGATCCATCTTCCTATGAGGTGTGTTGTGTTGATCTCTTAAATCTGTTCTTATTTGTTGACATACGCTTCTTTATGTGATTGCTAGATGATATTCCTTTGAGAAGCCCAACAATTTGTACCATTTCCATACTTGTTAATAAGGTCCCCTTTGATTTTGTTATCCATTCAAAATGAAAAAAAACTTGGTGCACCGATTTTGTTTCCATTTTTTCAGATGTTATACTTTTGCAGGAATGTCATATGTTGTTTATTATTGGTGAATCAAATGTTTGTATATTTTCTGATACTATATCATACTTAGAAGATCTAGAATTTAAAAAGTAGTAGGAAAGAGGAAGGAGAAGATGGAGAGGGAGCCAAAGAGGAAGGAGAAGATGGAGAGGGAGTCACGAGCCTATATATCATATTATATCATGTAATCATGAGCCTATATATCATGTAATAGATCATTTTTATTATATGTATAATAATATTTTATATATGTATTTTTTTATTTTTTATATGTATGATAATAAATAATTTTTTGTATTTAAAATAAAAAAATAAATTTTATATGTATAATTTTTATTTTTTATAGGAAGTTTGGCTCATAGTCAAGCTCGAGTTGAGCTGAGCTCAAACTTGCGAGCTTTTGAACCGAGTCGAATTTGAGCCTAACATTGTTTTGGCGAGCCGAGCTCGAATAGTTAGTTATTTGGCTTGGCTTGGCTTGACTCGAATCCACCCCTATATCTGAGGAAGATATATCACTTATAGGGAGATCAGGGGACTGATGTGCTGAGTTGGCAGGAAGGGGGGCATGGGCATAGGATCTGGAACACAACCATTTACGAATGAAGACAAGAAGATCTTTCCCAAAAGATGAGGGAGGAACATCCTCTGAATCAAAATTCTGTGAAACAGAGATAGGAGCAAACAATCGAGCAATTCCAGCAAAGAAAGAAATGTGCTCAAGAAATAGAACATTTCATGAAATTTGAATACGATGAATAGTAGGATCATAACATAAGAAACCCTTATGATCGGGACTGTACCCAATAGAAGGAAGATGTACAGAGGACACAGAACAAAAATATGCAGATTAGACAAGTCAGGAAGGCAACCAAAGAGCTTCTGAAATGGAGATGCACTAGCAAGGACAAAGGAAGGAAGATGGTTGATTAAATTCAACTCCCGCAACAGTCAAAAGTCAGGTCTCATCTCTCAGGAGTTCCCCCATCATTGAGCCCAAGTTTGGAAGGGTATCTCGGCTTAGAATGTTAGACCTAGTTATCTCATACTTAAGTCTAAGCCTCATGAGAAACTGATTCACCTTTCGTTTCTCAAAGTGTTTCTGAAGATACTTAAGACATTCAGGAGGATCAGAAAGGTCAATATGTACTAATTCATATTCAGTCCACAAGTCCAGAAGTTTGGCATAATATTCATGTATTTTCCTATCTCCTTGACAATATGCAAAGATTTCAGATTCAATTTGGTACTTCCTAGACATGTTTGACTGGTAATAGACCTTCAAATAAGCATACATGACAAAAGAAATTCTCATTCTTCTCATGGGTTTAGCAATATGAGTTTCAATGGAACTTAGAATCCTGGGCACCAATGGAAGTTTCCATTGCTGAAAAGCCTTTGCTTCAGCTTTCTAAAGCTGGATTTCTTTCACAACTTCTTGTTGTAAACATTTTTTCTTCTAATCAATGAAATCTTTTGTGTTGCTGATAAAAAAAGCCTTTGCTTTAGCTTCATCTGGCCTGGTAGCTGTACCGTTCAGATAATCTTCCAGATCCTTTCCTTCAGCAAAGAAATCAAAATGGAACTTCCGCATACTGTAGTTAGTTCCATCGAACTTCATAGGTATGATATCAACCTTATCAGCCATCCAGGTAACAGTTTCCAGTCCAGAACGATAACAAGAATGAGTCCAAGTCCGAGGAAGAGCAACACGAAGCAGTTCTTCAGGTAAAACTAATTAGAAAGTATCCTAAACACTAGAACCAGAATCCAATAGCCAAATAACATGTGATTCTTGAAAAAATTATCCAAATAACTAGGTTTCAGGACTGGCAGTCCAACAAAATGGAAGGTTGCAGGCCTGCTGAACTAAAGAAGGGATCAAAACCCTTTTAGAGTACAAGGCTCAATACAACGGCCAAATAGAAGAAACCACAAAAAAACTCACGTGGTATGCTTTTTTTTTTTTCAGAAAAAGTGACCCTTCTTGTTCAGACCAGAACTTCCTCATGAAAAATCCAATCTTCACAAGATTTTACAGGTGTAACAAAGGGGTTAGGGCGACCCAAGATGCAAAATCTCAGTCCCAAAGATAAGCCAACCAGAGAACACTGATTCACATTTATATGCTTTCATTTCCATTGTCAAGGAATTGGAGCTGCTATTGTAGAAAAATCCAAAAAGGAAGGAGTTGGAAAGTTGGATAGGGAGCTTGTTTATCAACGTGTTGTTCAGTGAATGGAGCTCACTGTTGATTAAGGCTTGAGGTTTTTCAATGGACTTGTTCTCCAATGATTTGATTCTCCAAGGATGAGCCTGTTCACTGTCAATGAAGAAAGGGAGAAGTTAGAGTGTAGGTTTTTGGTGGTGGTGTTAAGATATGTGGGTCTATATGAAAGAATATGAGCATTTATTGAGGGGCAATTTTATCCAGAAAATGCAGATGAAAACTACCAACTGTTTCTGGACACAATCTTACAATAGAAATATCCAGAGGCAATCTTAGTGATTGAAGGGTGCATTTGGAGATTCACTGAATGGCCTCCCAACCACTTGAAAGCAAGTTTTTTAGCAGTGGGAGGTTCACTTTGGTGCTACCAAATGCCATCTAAATCTGACAAATATTGGATTTTTTTTTTTCTGTTGGCTATTGAGTTGTGGTTGTCTGTAGGATTCATTCATTGGTTGAGGAAAATATAAATGCTTATAAGCTTCTTTCTTCTCTGACATGTGGTTTTGATTACATCTACTAGAGGTTACTTACCTCTTTGTAATACAGTACAAATTTTATTTAATGTATACAAGCAGGTTGCTTTGTGAAGTTGGTTAGTTGAAATTGATATGTTCCTTTTCTTTTCCAGCAATTAATCAGAAACCTTGATCGTGATCTGCAATATGCAATAAGAGTAGAGGGTAAGATGGAGATGGAATCGGTTTCCAATTATGATGAAGTGAAGGATGCTATCATGGAAAAGGTGTTCTGTTTCTGTCATCTATCTTGTTATGCATTAGACACTCTATTTAAGTGTTTTTTTGCTCTATGTATCCATACCTACAGAATAGGTTGTCTCTTTGGCATCCCAATTTTATCTATTTTCTGAAGCTTGTTGTCTCTGTTTAAGCTACACTCATGATATTATATCAGTTTTATCTACCATATATCAAATTTGCCATTTTCTTCTTGATAGTAATCATTTCTTAATAATTTCCTTCTTGCAAAACTGCAGCTTGTTAAGTTGCGAGATGAACCTATACGTGAGGAATGCCCTCTTATATATCATCTTGATGTTGCTGCAATGTATCCAAATATAATTTTAACAAACAGGCTTCAGGTAATTTGGGTGCATCTATACA
This sequence comes from Nelumbo nucifera, assembly GCF_000365185.1. Next base: position 383,959 of record NW_010729241.1, on the reverse strand, counting down.
CACTTTTTTCTACATTATGAAAGTTTTCTATTGTTGATCTCACTTCGTTAATACAGTGAATTTTTGAATCTCTCTTCTGCATTTTATTCTTTTCTAGGTTGTATTTGTGTTCTTTGAGAAGTATCGCTTAAACTAGCATATATTAAGATTTGAAGTTTCTTCATATGCAATTACAGCCACCATCAATAGTTACAGATGAGGTATGCACAGCATGTGATTTCAATCGTCCAGGGAAAACTTGTCTCCGAAAGCTTGAATGGGTTTGGCGTGGAGAAACATTCATGGCAAAGAAAAGGCAAGTCTTTGTCTCATGTATTATTGATAAGTTTGTTCCAAGAGACAACTCCTGATGATTATTTCTGGTCATAATGTTTCATATACTGCAGTGACTATTTTCATTTGAAGAGGCAACTGGAGTCTGAACTAGTTGATGGCATAGATGGTCAGTTGTCAAAATCTTTTCTTGACCTGCCCAAGGCTGAGCAACAGTCAAAACTGAAAGAGCGCCTAAAGAAGTATTGCCAAAAGGTAAACCGTAAACACATGAATATTTATTATGAATGTTTTATCTCAAGGATCCCTGAGATGCTACCATCTGGTGATCTGTAACAGGCCTATAAAAGGGTCCTTGACAAGCCAGTTACTGAACTTCGGGAGGCAGGAATATGCATGAGAGAAAATCCCTTCTATGTTGACACTGTTCGCAGGTGAGTAGCTATTTTTCTTATATCCTCAGGTTTTCACCTTTTCTTTTTTGGCTTATTTTTACAAGCAGTCAATGTTCTATGTTAAGATATGGCTAACCAATGTTTTCTACTGCTGCAATTTCAGTTTCAGAGATAGAAGGTATGAGTATAAAGGACTAAATAAGGTTTGGAAGGGAAAACTAGCAGAGGCAAAAGCCAGTGGAAATTCTATTAGCATCCAGGAAGCACAAGTATGAATGCTTTTTGACTGTTTGGCTATTAGGTTTTGTTCTACTCGTAAACATGGCATATCCAGGTTCCTACTTATCATTGATTTCTTATGGATATTTCATATTTGTAGGATATGGTAGTTCTATATGATTCTCTACAGCTAGCTCATAAATGTATTCTTAATTCGTTCTATGGATACGTCATGCGCAAGTGAGTTTTCTTCTGCCTTTGATCACTTTATTTCTTCCCATGGTTTTTCTTTTCTTTGAAGCTTTTTGTTCTGATCATCTGCCAGTGTATGCATTTCTTTGATTTTTCTAGGGGTGCAAGATGGTACTCAATGGAAATGGCTGGAGTAGTCACTTATACTGGGGCAAAAATAATTCAGAATGCTCGTCTACTGGTTGAAAAAATTGGGAGACCTCTAGAATTGGACACAGATGGCATCTGGTGTGCACTTCCTGGATCTTTTCCAGAGAATTTCACCTTCAAAACAAAGTAATTCATGTTTTATCCTCCTCATTTCATGTATTAGTGCTTACTTCTGTGCTATGGATTGAACATATTCTTTTTGTTTATACAGACTATTTGTTTCTACTGTTCAAATGTCTAGGATACTTTGGTCTAGTAAATGAGGATTTGTTCTTTTGCATGGTATTTCTCCATGTACTGACCATTGAAACAATTTTCAGAGACTCGAAGAAGAAGCTGACAATATCATACCCTTGTGTTATGCTTAATGTTGATGTGGCTAGAAACAATACAAATGATCAATATCAGGTGAGAAAGAACTTCCTTCACTGCGAGTAGTATCAACTCTGCTTCCAGGAATATTTTGTGTTCCTCTTTTCCTTTACTTTTTGTTCTTTTCATTTGTCTTCTGCTCTTTGGGAGAAAGGGTTGCATATGATCTAAGTACTAATGCCAACTTCCAACCAGACACTCAAAGATCCTGTGAATAAGACATATACAACTCACAGCGAATGCTCCATTGAATTTGAGGTGGATGGACCATATAAGGTGAATATGGACAATTGAAACATAATCAGTTCTTGAGGTAAATGCTTTTCATCAGTTTCTTGGTGATTATTTGCTCTCATTTTGTTGTGTAGGCAATGATTCTCCCAGCTTCAAAGGAAGAAGGGATTTTAATTAAGAAGCGATATGCTGTCTTTAATGATGATGGAACCCTGGCTGAACTTAAAGGATTTGAAATCAAGAGAAGGGGTGAGCTTAAACTTATCAAGGTTTTCCAGGTATGTTATCTTGTTCTTAGGAGTTTGCAATTGCATGTGTTATTAGATTTTTCCTATCATAGAATTGATTCTTTGCCTTCATATATTGATTAAATTGTAAAAGTTATTATTTGAAGCTTTATATCGGTAGCTTTTATTGCACCATAATGTTTCCTGTTTGATTTCTTAACGTCACACTAATGGGTTCATACGAATGAATTCACTTGTTAACACCTTATGCCTCTGATTTTGACCTAGATTATTGTCAACACTCTTGGCCGAATAGAGAAAAGAACAAGAATAATCTTAGAGGTGTCAAGAATGATTTGACCCCCACCTCAAAGAGTCTTTTATATATTAAAAGATATATACAATTACAAGAATACCCATATAGGGCATTTATCAAAAAAAAAAAAAAGAATGCCCATATAGGGCTGAAAGAGAAAAGAAGAATAAGATGTATGTGTAATATACAACAGGGACTATACTAATAAGATACATCAAGTTATAGAGTCTCCACACTCTCCCTCAAACTGATGCCTAGACATAAGCATTACCTTGTCTATAAGAAAGAGATGTCAAACTCTAGTCATAGCTTTGGTGAAGATATCAGCAATCTGCATGTCCGAGGCTACATGAGGAAGCGATATAGACCCAGTAGTGAAAAGATCTCGAATAAAGTGGTAGTCCACCTCGATGTGCTTGGTCCTCTCATGGAAGACAAGGTTAGATGCAATATTGATAGCACTTGTATTGTCTGCATAGAGAGGAATAGGAGTAGGAAGCTGAATGCCAAGATCCATAAAGAGAGATCGTAACCAAACAATCTCACTGCAAACCGAAGACATGGCCCTATACTCTACTTCAGTGGAAGACTTGGAGACTGTTTGTTGTTTCTTACACTTCCAAGAGATGAGTGAATCACCCATAAAAACACACCACCTAGAAGTGGACCTACGAGTGTCTGGACAACCAGCCCAATCTGTAATAGCATATGCTCTCAACTGAATAGGAGAGGAGGAGAAGAACAGTCCCTAAGAAGTTGTGCTTCTAACATATTGAATGATGCGATGAACAACAGTCATACGAGGCTGACGAGGAGCAGAAACAAATTGACTAACAACCTGAACAACATGAGAAATATTAGGCCGAGTCATGGTGAGTCAACATGCTTTTCATCATTAAGACCAACAAGTTTAACAAGGTTAGAGGCATACTTCTACCGACAAACAAAATACCCTCGACCACTACGATGTACTTCCAGTCCCAAAAAATAGGTGAGAGGGCCCAAGTCCTTCACGTGAAAGGAATTTTGAAGTAATAGTTTCAATTCACGAATGCCCTCAGCATCATTCCCAGTTAACAACATGTCATCAACATATAGTAGGAGAATGTAATACCCCGAGGCCGTCTCCTAACAAAGAGAGAGTGATAAGAACTCTGGCTATATCCAACAACAATTACAACATTGCGAAAGCATTCAAACCATGCCCGAGGAGCTTGTTTTAGACCATATAGAGATTTTTTGAGGCGACATACTAAAGAACGATCACTGCAGTATCCAGGAGGAGGCTTCATGTAGACTGTCTCCTTCAATTGACCATGAAGAAAGGCATTTTTCACATCAAGTTGGCATATGGTCCAAGACTGAGCGGCAGACACTGCTAAAAGAACATGGACTATGGTGATCTTTGCAACAGGAGCAAAGGTTTCTTCATAGTCAATACCATACTCCTGACTATATCCCTGGGCAACTAAACGTGCCTTGTATCGATCAAGAGATCCATCAGATTTCAACTTGATGTTGTAAACCCAACGACTCCCAACAATGGATGCAACTGGAGAGCAGGCACAAGGTCCTGAGTGTCATTCTCATGTAAAGCATGAATCTCTGCATCCATGGATTCCTTCCACTGAGGGCTACTATTAGCTTCCTGGTAGGAGCGAGGAACATCTATGGAGGATAGGACAACAGACAAAGAGTTTAAAGGAAAATCATAGCGGTCAGGAGGTCTAGATATACGAGTAGAGGTATCACTTACAGGAGCAGTGGTAAGATGATGATCCGAACCGGGAGGAAGGAGAGTCGCAGGCGTAGGGGCTGGATCACATAACTGCTTGCGAGAGAAGACGAGAAGGTCCTTCTCAACAGAAGGAGGTGGAGCATCTTGTGAATCAAAGTTTGGAAAAATAGAAATAGATGGTATAAACAATCTAGCAATTCCAACAGAAAAGGAAATGTGCTCAAGGAAAACAACATTACGTGATATACGAACGCGACAAATAGAGGGATCATAATAAAGAAATCCTTTGTGGTCATGACTGTAACCCACAAAGGCACACATGATAGACTGTGTAGACAATTTAGAGCGTTCACGAGAGGGAAGATGAACAAAGCACACACATCCAAAAACAGGAAGCATGGATAAATTTGGAGTACGACCAAACAACTTCTGAAAGGGAGACATATTACCAAGAACAGAGGAAGGAATATAGTTGATAAAAAACATAGCTGTATTGGCTGCCTCTACCAAAAAAGAAGGTGGAGTATGAGATTCCTGCAATAATGTCCTCACAACACTAAGGAAATGTCCATTCTTGCGCTCGACCACACCATTTTGCTGAGAAGTATCTGGACAACTTTGTTGCACTTGTATTCCATGATTCTTCAAATAGGATAAAAAAATCTCTGTCAGTGTATTCTCCCCTTGAATCCAAACGGAGAATACACACTTGTGATTGAAACCGAACCTGTACCATAGCATAAAACAACTTAAATGTTGGGAACACCTTAGACTTGTTGCAAAGAAAGTATATCCATGTGTACTTAGTACAATCATCAATGAATGGCACAAAATATTTGTATCCAAGCCGAGAAATGACAGATGCAGTCCAGACATCACTATGTATAAGCTTGAAGGGAGAGGTAGCATGCTCAGATATGTGAGGAAATGGTAAGGTACGACTTTTACTTAAGCAACAAGAAACACAAGATGTATCAAATGTGTACAAGGGAGGGACTCTATTCTTAATAAGGCCTGAATCAAACAAAAATTTTAATTTTTTAGCATGTAAATGACTCAAACATTTATGCCATAAGTCCTAAACATTATTTCTATGACTCAGAAAGGAACTAGAACTGGAGGAACTGAAATAAGCTGATGCTGCTGCTGTTTGAGACTTCTCGAACTCCAACGCAAATAGACGACCCAACCTATGCCCCTTCCCTTTCACCTTCTCAGTGTTCCGATCCTGAATCAAACATCCATCCTGAGAGAAGATGAGAATGTTACCTTCATCAACTAATTGGCCAACAGAAATCAAATTTGCAGTGAGATTAGGAACAAGAAGGGTCTTGGTAAGAGGGAAAGATGCAGTGGGTGTAAGCTTAAAGAGACATATCACTACTACCAATGATGTTTAACTTTTCACCATTGGCAGTAACAATATGTTTGTGATGGGTTTCATTGAGGTTACTTGACGTCAATGATCCAAACATGAGAAGGAGAAGCACAATAACTAGAAAACTCACCAGGTAAGCCAATAGCAGAAAGAGCAGAAGTAGCAGATGTTACTAGTTGTCGAATGTTTTCCTCAACCATAGATGCCAGAGAATCACCTTTAACAAAAGAATCACCACCAGTAGTAGATTTCTTACTCCCATGTGCTACAACAATAGTGTCAATTCCATAGGTAGATCCTTCCAGTTTTATAGGAATAATATCGTCTCTATTGAAGGCCATTTCAGCAAGAAAACAACAGTCCAGGCACAAGGATATCAAAGAGAACCAAATTCAGCGACCAAGAACTCAAGAAGACGGTCCAAAAAGGGCAAGTTTTTAAGACTGTTGAGTCTAAAAGCTTTCAGATATGAATTTGAAGTCTGAATCAAATAAATGGGAAGCAAGAAAACCCTAGGACAACACCAGATCTAGGGTTATAGGTTGATCGAATCAGCCGATTGAGAGAAAACTGTGATTTACCAACACATCAGGCGTCTTCTTCAAGAACAAGGAGGTAGCTTGTGCTGATCAAAACAGTCCTTGAAAATATCCAAACTAGAAACTGAGTGTAAGGTTAAGAAGGGCTTGAGAGAACCCTTCAATCTGGAGAGAAAAACTCAAATCGCAGGCTGATGTAGAAGGACTAAAGTCCAGAAAAGTTGCAGTCTAAAAAAGGAAAGTATACAGTATTGCCGCCCCAAGAAGAAGATCAGAACTCCTTCGAAAACTTCACCAAATTAGATGCTGTTCGTAGGTAGAATAGATCAGGTCTAGGCGATACCAGATATGAAGTTCAAAGCTGTTGCAGTCCAACAAAGGAAACTGTACAGTGTTGCCGCCCCAAAAAGAAGATCAGAACTCCTTCGAAAACTTCACCAAATCAGATGCTGTTTGTAGGGAGAATAGATCAGGTTTAGGCGACACCAGATCTGAAGTTTGGCCTCGAACCAATGTCTCCCAAGAGAGATCTAATGAAATCTCTCCTGCTGGTTGCGCAAGAGAAGACTGAACAGAAAAGGGTTGATCAAAACAACCCTAATACGACAGGATTACTGCTTCTAGTGAGGTTCAAGAGAGAGAAAAAATAGATCAGAGAGCAACCTGCTCTGATACCATGTCAACACTCTTGGCCGAATAGAGAAAAGAACAAGAATAGTCTTAGAGGTGTCAAGAATGGATTGACCCCCACCTCAAAGAGTCTTTTATATATTAAAAGATATATACAATTACAAGAATGCCCATATAGGGCTGAAAGAGAAAATAAGAATAAGATGTATATGTAATATACAACAGGGACTATACTAATAAGATACATCAAGATATAGTCTCCACAATTATAAGTTCAGGGGATGCACGATGGATGCCATTATTAATTTCTATTTATTTTTAAAGTTTGAAGGACATATGATGAATGCTTTTTTAATTTTCTTAAAGTGACCTGCCATCATAGATGAAATTTTGAACAAATTTGTACAGTTTCCTTAATTCAATTTTGTACTCTAAATCCTCTTGATTTTGTCTAAATGGAACACATTGAAATGGTTAGAGAATTTCTTGCAAAGCCAATTTAAAGAATTAAAATTTTGCATGATCTAGTTTTATGAAAAACAACCTCTTTAGGATGTGGAAAATCTACCAAAAAATTTCATCTTTTTTTAATCATATCTTGACCTTGTAAATAAAAAAAATATAATCATCATCCAAGCCTTATCCCAAATGTATGGGGTGGGCTATATGAATCCTGTTTTGCCATTCTGTTCTGTAATGCCATATCCATTGTTAAATTATGAGTACTTAAATCATTTGTTATTACTTTGACCCATGTCCTTTTTGGTCTGCCCATAGCCCTTCTAGCCCCTTCAACTTGCAACAGATCACTTCTTATGGATGCTGTCAATGGATTTCTGTGCACATGACCACAACATCCTAGTCTGCTTTCTCTCATTTTATCACCTATTGGAGGCACTCTGAGGTTCCTTCCAATGACTTCATTTCTGACCCTGTCCTATCTAGTTTTTCCACTCATCCATCTCAGCATATGCATTTCTGCCTCACTTGTTTTGTTGATATGTTGCTTCTTGATGGCTCAACACTCTGCTCCAAACAACCTGCAGCATACAGTTTTATCTTATTGGTCAATCATGCTGCTTTATGTTATAAGTTGTTGGAAATAACTGGATGATGCCTTGACGTGAATTTGTTTAAAATCAGTAGGTTGGCTACACAAACACACACATAATATACATTCAAGCCTACAAACTATCCCTCAACTTATCAAAGACTTATCTTAACTCTTCAAGTTCAACTAGCGGAACCTTATTCTGCCAATGCACTCTACCTAGGGTTTGACTTTTGTCCAATCATTAGTCATTAGTTCCTTTTCTCACTTCTTCAGCACATGATCCTTTTGGCTTTTTCTTTCTTTTTTTTTTGTAGCCCTCTGTTTGCATTAAGCTACTCATTCTTATTGGTGTAGTGACAATAAGAGCAAGGATTTGATGGAGTTTTCAATTTGTCTTCCCTCTTGTAACATCTATTTACACATAGTGAAATTATGTATGATTTTAGAGATATCCCTAGAATTAGAAGGGGCTAAAACAGACAAAAAAAGAAAAAAAATACCTATTCACAAATCACAATAAGGTAAATGCTACCATGTAATAGAATCCATTCTAATATGTTATATTCATCAACTGCATTTTCTTAACACTTCTACTTAAACTGATGTGATGGCAAGATTAATTTGCCAACAAGATAATCATGATGTGAATGAGTCATAGTATTGGTGAAGATATCTGTCATTTTAACAGTGGTAACTGTGTGAGGAAGAGCAATTATCCTAGTCATGTATAAATCACATATCAATCTAGCAAAAAAAAAAAAACATGTATAAATCACATATGAAGCGGCAGTCCACTTCAATATGCTTTGTATGCTCGTAGAAAATTGGGTTTGAAGTAATTTGAATGATGCTCTTGTTATCAATATATAATGGTTCAGGGGATAGATGGGTAACATTTAATCCTGCAATTTTTTCCTACATGACCATTTCAGTCTTATCCTGTAAGTATTGCCACTCCATTTAGAATTTGTTGTATTAACAATCCTCAAAATTATGGTTTTACCCATTCTACTTGAAATGAATAAGAATTAATTATGATAGTGGCTCTTTTCGTAAGACTGGTCTAATCTCTAAATATACCTTTTATTATAAACTTCTATTTAAAAGGATTATTTTTGAACTTCAATTTTTTCTTTTTCTTGTGTGCAGGCTGAAGTTTTTGACAAGTTCCTCCATGGGACAACCTTAGAGGAGTGCTATTCAGCTGTTGCATCTGTTGCCAACAGCTGGCTTGATCTTCTCGATGTATGTAACCTAATTATGTATGCCTGCAAATTTCTTTTGGGTTCCCCATTTCTTGCATTAGAGATGCGGTAGCTTAGGTTGAGCCAACAGGGTCAGTAAAATGAGATAACACTGACAGTTTAAATTTATATGTTAGAGTCAAGGTACTGATATCGCTGATAGTGAGTTGCTTGATTACATATCGGAATCAAGTACCATGAGCAAGTCCTTGGCAGACTATGGAGAACAAAAGTCATGTGCTGTGACGACTGCAAAACGACTTGCTGATTTTCTTGGTGATACAATGGTTAAAGATAAAGGGCTACGCTGCCAGTATATTGTAGCTCGTGAGCCACAGGTATATGTTTTCAACCTTTCATTTTTCTGGATGAGAAGAAAGTCATTATTAGCTCTTCAGGGCATTAATGGACACTACACATCCTTTTTCTTGTTCTAAGTTTGATACACACATCCTTGGTCATTATATGAAATCTTCATGCATATGTTACCCATTTAATATTTGTTTTACATCATTGTCTTGTCCTATTTTTTCTCTCGTCAATATAAAAGATTTGATGTTACAAGTAGAATTAGGAAAATGACTTTCCTAGTGAATTTCTCTTGTTAACTGCCTGCTTCTATTAATCCTTTGCATTTTTTTTCTCATTGTCAGTGTCATTTCTCCATTACCTCCTTGAGGGATATGATTGGTTATTTTGTTTGAATATGTCTCCATATATGGTGGTTTTGTAGGTCAAAACTATTCAGTCAGTTGTGATTTTTGAATAGTAAAAGGATAAGTTTGTTTTAATTTGTACTCTTGGTTTTGACATTCCAGGAGTTGTGTGTGTGTTTTTTTTTTGAATGGTAAAAGGACATTTATGCCACCAAAACTATTTCAAAATTTTGCAAACATGGCCCAAGAATCTTTGAAACACCATGAGCCGTACTCAGACTCAACACTAGGGTGGGCAACAAGTGGTTGCTTCTTGATTCTCCATGACGCTAAATTTCCACGTTGACATGCTTAATTAATCGTATGACAACTACCGTTTTGTGGATATTGGGAATACAACAATTTTTACTAGTACGAGTCTCTTGAAATTAGCTACTACTAGTGTTACTTAGCAATGGTGCTGTTTTTCTTCAGAGTGTCTTCAACTTGTTACCTTTAAGCATTGTTTGCCTCATGTTTCATAAATTTCTCTATTAAGTGTTGGCAGACAAATTGGTAATTGTGTTGCTGTTAAACTGTAAAAGGACATCAACAGCTTCATTTTTATTACTATAATTTCTATTGTTGTTGCCATTATTAATATTTTGTGTGAAGATTCTCTTACCAGTCATTCCTCCTGTTTGTATACAGGGCACACCAGTAAGTGAGCGTGCCATTCCTGTTGCTATATTTGAGACTAATGCTGGTATAAGCCTTCATTATTTCCATATCTTGGGTTCATACTGTGTTTTCACATGGAAAAGAAGATTGAGGTGATATGTTTTTCTTTCTTTTGTAGAAATTATGAAGTTCTATGTGCGCAAATGGTGCAAGGTTTCATCAGATGTGGGAATTCGATCAATTATTGATTGGTCCTATTACAAGCAACGACTCAGTTCAGCAATTCAAAAAATTATAACCATACCTGCAGCAATGCAGAAGGTGCCAAATGCTAGAGCATTATTTATAGGTTTAGATGACCCAAGCTTGCATTATTTACTTTTTCCCTGTATGAATTGAACTTGTCAGGTTGCTAATCCTGTCCCTAGAGTAGTTCATCCTGATTGGCTGCATAAGAAGGTCCGTGAGAAGGAGGACAAGTTTCGACAAAGAAAAATAGTTGATGTCTTCAGCTCGTTGAACAAGGATAATACCAAGCAAACAAATTTCTCTGGCATTAACTCCAATCATGTATTGGGTGAGATGAACATGGAGGATTTGGAAGACTTCCAAAACAAGGGCAGTGCTTCTGTAGTCGGACCTCGACCTGTAGTTCGTAGCTATGAAACCAACAGGAAACAACATTTAGTGAAATCATCTAGTTCAATGATTTCTTTGGCACAACAAACTGATGCTACTTGTAGACTGAACCAACCTTTCATGCCATTGCATCCAAATACTATATCGGATACAAATGTTGACAGAAATGCTGATTACCAGGGATGGCTTGAAATAAAGAAGAGAAAATGGAAATATGCTCGAGAAGAAAGGAAGAGGCGCAGGTATATTCATTTTTCTTATCCACATTATTTATTAGTATACATAAAAGTGCCACTTAAGTGGCAGAGAATTTTTTATGCTATTTATGATAATGATCAGATTTTTTCGGTCACTACCACTGGTATTTCGAGGTCATTACTTATTATAGGGCATTGTTCAATGCCATCCAACTGAGCACACCAGAACACAGTGCTGCAAATTGATAAATAACATGTGATACTTTTATTTTTGTAGTGTGCCAAAATATGGTTGGAGCTAACAAAAGTATTACCCTTCATTAAGAATTTAAAACAGAATCTATAAGAATTTATATAGCTTGGTTATAGTTCATATATTTCTACTTTGCCTGCATCATCATTCAAATAAATTACAAGAGTAGAAGTACAGATAAGAACTTATTTTCTATTTTTGTGTGCCAGATGTGCTTTATGATTTTATTGGTACTCTGAAGGAATGAAAATTTACTATTTCATTTCATCATATTTAAAGTGCAAATACCAAATATATGGGATACTATTATAGTGTTTCTAGATTGTTATGTATACATATATTTCCACTTTACCTGCATTCTTATTCAAATAGATCTGAAAAGTTGTGGGGAAACAAATATTTGGCTCTAATCTACTTCACATGTGTGAAGTTTGGCTCCAGTTAGCTTGCTATCAACCTCATTTTTTTGGCATAAAGTCCTGTTTGACTTAGCATGTCGGATCTCTGCAGGTTGGGCAATCTGAGGGGACTAGATAAATCTGATGAAGTTTCTAAGTTGTCTAGTGCTGTGGCAAGGCAGAAACAAGGCTCTGGTAGAAATGGTGTCAGTTCATTTTTCCGACGACATGAAGTGTCCCTTGTGCGTTCATACTGGCAGGTAATGTTTTTTTTTAGCTTTTTATGAACTATTATCTGGTTAGTTACTCGATGCATGTTAACCTCAACCTTGTATGGTTCAGATAATACAGCTCATCCCAAGTTCACACCCAGGGCAATTTTATGCTTGGATTGTTGTGGAAGGAATCATGATTAAAGTTCCCATAAATGTACCCAGAGTATTTTACCTCAATTCCAAAGCACCAGTTACAGAAGAATTTCCTGGAAGGCGTGTTAATAAGACTCTTCCTCATGGACGTCCTAGTTTCAATCTTATTGAGGTATCACTAGTGTTTTCAACTATAAACTATGACAGATTGCTTGCTATAACTTGTTGGAACTTCAAGATCTTAACTTTATCTTCATTTTCATTTTGTTTTCTGTGCTAGGTGATTACTGATGAAGATGAATTCAGGGAAGGAAGCAAAAGACTTGCAGCTCACCTTGCTGATCCAGAAGTTGAGGTATAGTATATTGTAATTAACATGTATACTCTGTTGAAAAATGAAAACATAAATGGTTGTATTGACTCTTCTCTGTGTCCCTGCCCTTTTAAATTTGCTACCTTCAATTTCTCTGCTATGATGTCCTGATTTTCATGTGTTTTTATTTTTTTCCTATTTCACAGATGTTTTTGCTTTCAGTCCTGTACATGACTACATTGTTGAAAATTCCTGTTCCTATCGATTATTCTATGATCCATGGAAAAGTATGGATACTTGCGTGATCCTTCTGCCAAAAAATATGTAGTTTGATTTTTCATTCAACATGAAACATGATTCTGATATGTTTATGGTTGGATAACTTGGATTGACTAAAATGAATAAAAAGGCAATAAAACTTAAGCTTTGTTATTATTGGTTGGATCGACTAATCTTCTTCAATGGCTACTCATTTCTTCCATGTTATTTGCAAGGTTCAAAATATCGCAATGTATTGGGCTGTATCAGCCGATATGTATCATTCCGGCAAGAACCTGATACACGGAACATGTATAATTCCTTTGTTCCATTTCTTTTCGTACGTATTAGTCGATACGGGCCCATGTCGGGCTGTTTCGGATCTATATCGGTCGATATGGGCCCGAAACAGTCTGATACAGTTCGATACATTTGATTTCAGTTCATTATTAATTTCGTTAATCAATATTTAATACCGAATCTCTCATTAATGTCGTTACTCCTATATTTAAGTCTAATTTCTCTTTCATTAATTAGTCAATTACTCCAAAGCAAATTTAAATTTAAATTTGAATTTTAGTGCCTAATTCAAATTCTCTCATTCATTCCTTTAATTAATGATTCCCTCTCATTAATTTCATTTTGTTAGTGTAAAAGCTTCAAATTTTAGCTATAGCAAGATTTGAACTTTGGTCACTTGATTTTAACAACCACAAGCTCACCAATGAGTCACACATATTTGTTTTCTATGATCGTATGTATTTCTAATTTTAAGTAAATTTTCACTTTTAATGAGTGACAAGTGTTTATTAGTAAATGCTAGAATTAATTATTAAAATTTATATACTAATAAATATTAAGATTAATTATATTGGTTTTTTAAAAATTGTCATTCACATTTTAGTTATTCCATGATTTTTCAACGGTTACTAATTGCATCCCGATATGTCACACTTTATATAAACCATTAAATTATGGTTTTTTTACATTTAAATCACTTATTTACAATCATATAAAATTTATAAGTATTGTTAGTAATATATTTTTTAGGATTTATTTGAATTTTCTCCTATATTTATGCGTATCTTGATTTTTTGTCCGTATCCATACGTATCTAAAGCATATCCCAATATGTCTCTTAAAATTGTCTTTCCGGTATACCTTGTGTTTCCGATACTTTGAACCTTGGTTATTTGATTAATTTTCTCTAGAGAAGAAAAAGGTAAAAGCGAATGAACATAATGAAACAATCTTCATGCATAGTATCTCACATTGGTTCCAAATTTTTATTAGAGTACATGCTATGTTAACTACTAAATTATGCTATTTATTTCTGTCATTGTTGTAAGTAGTGCCTTTTTGGATAAAACAATGAATATTCAATAATTTCAGCTTTTAATGGGAAGTCCACTCTTTTATCAGGGGATATATGAGACGAAGGTGCCACTTGAATTTAGCGCCATCCTTCAGATTGGTTGTGTCTGTAAGGTGGACAGAAAATCTATGAGTCGAGATGCACAGAGTAGCTGGGGTCTAAGTGAACTCCAAATGAAGACCACAACAGAATGCCTGTATCTTGAGCAATCTCTGTCCTTCTTTTACTTATACCATAGGTACAATGTGAGGCATTCTGGCTTTAACTCCAGTGGAGTGTTAAAAAGGTTTTGTTTTTATGATGATTCTAGGCCTTTATCTGAACATGTTGTAATACCATAGGAAAAAATTTTAAGTGAAAAAAAAGTTTATAAGAATAATATTATGTCCCAAGATATGAATTACAATACAGTTGCTGTTAAATACACAATATTATTTAACTCAGCTGTCATTAACCCGGAAGACTGATTTACTTTATCCCCTGACTGTTATAACTACATTTTGGATGTTACTTGTAAATGTGCATGTGACAATTCCTAACAACAAGAACAAAAACAATAGTTTAATTAATTAGTTAATAAATCCATTGCCCTTATCAGAACCTATGTAACAAAGACAAGTTACCTAAGCATGATGTAGTTTATATCAATCTTTTCAACCCACGGTTGTACTGGATGGCTGGATTGATTGATTTATCTGAGTCTGGTTCACCCCAAATCACTTTTTTTACAAAAAACTGTTGACTTGGTATTTATCAAAAAAAAAAAAACAAAAGAACTGTTGACTTGGTCAACAACCTGAATACCTGACTGGTTAAATTGTTCACCCATTTGACTCGGCCAATGGGCAATGACTAATGGGTTAGACATTAATTATTTTTCTGTAGTTTTAGCCATTTTCGTCCCTAATAAAATTATTCTCATTTATGGTATTTTTATTTATTATAGAGACATGTCCAAATTTCTACAAATTTTATAAATTTATATTGTTCTATTTCTATTGTTTAATTTAATTTGACTTGTTTGACCTAGATGGTTGAACTGTTGATCCATATAATCTGGAGGGAAATGCAGTTCCAATTGATTTTTAGAACATTAGTTTTTATTAGTGCTTTCAACCTTCAGTCAAATTGTCTGGTTAGATTGGTTTAGCCATCACCTGATAAGGATTCTGAGTACATTTCACCACTAAACTTGCTTGCAAAAAAGAGAGTTGACTTAGTCAATGATGTGATGACTTGGCCTTGAACCATTGAACCATTTGACCTGGTTGGCTTAATGGGTTGTATATTAATTCTCTTATTTTGATTTTTTTTGGTATTCCATTTCCATTATTAATAAAAGTAATTACTATTTATCACACATTCACACCTACTCTTGTTTAATATGATGAATAAATAATATTAGATGTGGCCCTTTGTTCTACATTTCTGTATTTTTTTACATTTTATCTATTTTTAATTTTTTTTTCTTATTGAATTATGACATAACATGTTGATCCATTTAACCTTGATGGCTGAGACACTAATCCAACACCTGTACAGAACAAATGGTTTTGTTTCCTGGTTGGAATTGGAATCACATTTTAGGACAAATATTTTTGGATTATTACCAAGAAACATTTTAGAACAAAGATTTGTCTTGCAAAAGTTGCATGCAAATGTTTGATGTATATGCAGTCTTTGAAGCTTGGTTGCAAAGTATCTGTAAATGCAGATGCAATATCAAAACTGTCTTTTTTGATCTGTATATGTCTGTTAAATGTTGATGCCCTTCAGTTTTATGCAAATTTCGTTAGTAGTTACAGAAAGCTTTAGGAAATTTTCAATATAATATACTTGTGTTGATTCCAGTATCTCTGAGGGACGAGCTATATATGTTGCATATTTTCCTGCATCTGGCACAACACTTGTTGTGGTGGTTAATCCTTTCCAGAACAAAGAGTTGACCCCATCTATTCTTGAAAAGCAATTCCGTGAAGCTTGCCAATCTTTGTCTATTGAGCTCCCTTTGCGTGGAAATGGCATTGTTTTCAAGGTGAAACTGTAGTTTAATGTTGCTATAAGCCTGTAATGTTAATTGTCTTTCTAATGTTACTTTTTTTTTAATGGTACATAAAATTGTGCAGGTGGAATATGTTGGATACGTCAAAGATGCAGAAAAGCTTTTGCAAAGAGCAATAAATGAGTACAGGTTACAGTTCAAATCCATATATTTAACTTGACATTTATTTAATTTTATGTAAGCATTTTTAATTTAGTTCTGAAGGTTGCAAATGTAGCAGGTCCTTTTGATTTGTCCAATTTTACTTGTTCAATCTAGTTGTCAAAATATAATTGTATTTGTTACAGACAACAACACCATGGACCTGCAATTGCTGTCATTGAATGTCCAAACATTATTGCAATGAAGTCAGGCATACGCGTTCTGGATGATTTTCCTTGTGTAAATATCCCCTGCAATGTTCGTGATAGCCACTATCAGGTAAGTATTTATATGTAGATAGTTTAAAAAAATATGCTATTTTATTGTTGTCATTTTCTGACATGCATGTATTAACAATAAAAAAAAAATTGACATTCATCTGGTCATAATAATATTCACATGTTGATGTTCTGTGCTCGGTAGGCTCTTGGTTGGCAGATTGTGGCTGCGAAAATCGGAATGCAACGATGCGCTGCTTCTTCACAATGGTTGAATGAGCGAATATCTCTTTCGAGATATGCACATGTAATGTTTTATTGTCCCATATAATATTTGCCTGCTTTTTTTGTGAATTTGGGTGGATGAGAAGTAAACTGTATTAACCATATTAATATAATAAGAACAGGTTCCGATGGGGAATTTCGAACTTGATTGGCTGCTTTATACAGCAGATATCTTCTTTTCAAGAGCTTTGCATGATCAGCAACAGGTAAGCAATAAGTCATTGTTTATGTTTTTGATCCTAAATGAGCAAGTATCTGTTTATCATAAAAGTTGGGTGAAAATGTTAGCTCAACAAGTTTGAGTGGCAGATTAATCAAGGTTTTTCATTTGTACATGATAATCTTATAGTCCTTGATAGTTTAAGTCCTTTTATTAAATGTACTTGTGTCATTGATGTCTAACCAAATTGATCATATATGGTCATGCTAATGAATCTTATTGGTTGAAAACTATCCTGATTCATGATTTCTTGGTTGTTTTGCAACTCATTTTACCTAGCTCCATTTGAGTCTTTAGGTGCTATGGATATCCAATGATGGTATTCCAGACCTAGGTGGCATCGTTGAAGAAGAGATTTGCTTTGCTGATGAAGTAAGTTACAGGGCCTTTTTTTTAGTGTAAAACTGTTAATAACTAAGGCATAACTTGTGGCAGTTTCAACTTTTCTTAGTCTATAACTTGTTAAGGTGCTAGACAGTTAAGATTTAAAACAGGGGTATATCATCTAAAACTTTCACCTTTTCTTAGCCCATTAACTTTGGAAGGTTACTCTTTTTAACTACTTCTCTTTGTATGCTTGTGTTTGAATGTGTAATCTGGTAATGCTGAGACTTGTCTCTGCAGGCTGTTAGTTTTGGTTCTTTTTTTGCATTTCTAGTAACTCGGTGGTTATTTTGCTAAAGCAGGTCCATCAACTTGTTCTTATTTATCCTGGGGCATATAGAAAAGTGACTGTGGAGCTTAAGGTTGTCAATCTATATTGCAGAAAATGTTTATCATGTATTTTATTTCCAATTTGAAATTATTCATGCATGCATAATGATACATGTCAATGATTGTGCAGATTCACCACCTGGCTGTAGATGCTCTTCTGAAGAGCAACCAGGTGAATGAAATGGAAGGTGGTGCCTTGTTTGGATTTGACCAGGAAATAAATTCTGGAGAACAGATTGGTTTTGATGAAACTAGCTTGTGTGCACCTGCATTCCGTGTCCTGAAACAGTTGATTCAGAGGTGTCTTGCAGATGCAGTTACCTCTGGAAATGTATTTGCTGATGCAATCTTGCAACACCTCTATCGGTGGCTTTGCAGGTCAGAATCTTTAAGCTTCTTTTGTATACATCTTGTTCTTGGATTGTTTAATTATTATTATTATTATTTTATATTTTCATTGCAGCCCACAGTCAAAACTTCATGACCCAGCTCTTCATCGTGTACTGCACAAGGTACATTTTTCATGTTAAATATTAGCCATAAAAATCCAAATAATGAAATTATAAATTTTGTCATTGGATTTAATTTTCTGTTCTTTTTTATTTTTAATCTGGTTTTCTAGTACAAAATAAAATTGCCATTGAGTTCTATGATCAGATATGTTTAAAAATATGACAGTAGAATTTATGATGTTGTACCAAGAATATTTTAGTTGACAGTTGTTTGTTCTGTAGCTACAGTAGTTCGAACCAGGAGAAGAGAAGAAGATGAAGAGAACAGTCGAACTTGATAGACTAAACCCTATCAGTCGACCCTTAATATGGATTAGCCTCTAATTAGTAGTACAAAGACTAAACTGCCCCCACTTA
>NW_010729241.1:338499-356164 GCF_000365185.1 Nelumbo nucifera | reverse complement strand
AACTACAGACCAACATAAAAGGGTCAAACATACCCTTACACCATTCGGCCACTGTAAACACAGCCTGTTCTTGGACCTTTTTCCAAGAACCAAGGCTACAAACAACCTAGTTCTCTAGGTTCTGATCAGTCCCCGCAGATTTTGAAGGCTTTCAACCCAGAAATACCAACAGCACACAAAAAAAAAGAGGTAGCCAACCTTCGATGGAGAGCTTCAGTCGACCATCCACTTCTGAAGTTGTCTTTTTTTTTCTTCAAAAACAATCAAGTTCTGCACAGAGGAAGGACTGAGGTGTTCTCAGACCTAGGTCGAATCTGTGTTCTCCATTTTTTTTTAGCCCAGAAAGAAGAAAAAAAAATGAGGTCACGAACAGAAAGGAGCAGGTCACGAATCTGTGAGGAGATTTAGAGAGCAACGTCCTGCTCTGTTACCATGTTTGTTCTGTAGCTACAGTAGTTTGAACCATAAGAAGAAAAAGAAGAAGAAGATGAAGAGAACAGTCGAACTTGATAGACTAAACCCTATCAGTCGACCCTTAATATGGATTAGCCTCGAATTAGTAGTACACAGACTAAACTGCCCCCACTTAAGTATGGGACAGGAAGTCTCTATTAAAACTGCCACATAAGCACATAACTTAACAGAAATAAAATGACTAATCTACCCTTATTTGGCTAGCTCTAACAACAGTCAATGCTTTAAAAGAGTGTGATTAATCAAGAGAAAAATAGTAGAAAATAAATCTGAAACCGAAAGGAAGAAGAAAGAGAGTTTTGGATGAGTAGAACATAGCTGTCTCCCAGCTGCTTTCTCTGTTTTATTAGATCAAACATTGTTAAAAGTGTTAGACAGTGTATGCCCTTAGCTCCAATTAGAATGATGTACATTATGACATTTAATGTAAATGAATAAAGTACATATTTGATTCATATTATGGTGTGTTTCTGTGTAATACCCTTAAACTGGACACTTATGAAACTCGTGTTAATTTAGAATCTTCACAGCTGTTGGATAGATCTAGTGAGATTTATTTTGCCAAGGCTGATGCTGATGTGTCGCCAAGTTGGTTGGGGTGGCTTGTCTCAGCTGCCAGGGTGAGACCTGAGGTACATGCAATATGGGTTTTCTTGAAACCCTGAACCGGACTAGAATTCCAGTATTGCCCTGGACCTTGGAGATTGATGGGCAAAATTGGAATGTTACACTTGACCCCTAGACTCGATTATGATACTGCACTAGGTGTCGGATTGGGCTATCTTTGATATGCCAATCGGTGAGATCCTTAGAGGGGGTCAAAACCTGGGTATGTTGGGACAGTCTGAGGATTCATCTGAGTGGGTGATCATAGTGACAGAATCATCCCCTTTGTCGGACAAAGTGAATGATCAGGGATGCATTATCTCTGATGGAAACCAAAGCTGCCGGTAGCCGATTTCAATCATTGAAATTTGTTTTTGCAAAATATATTTATATAGAGATATACATATATATATTACAGTTTCAAAATGTTTGCAAAAGGTTTTAATTCCCGGGATCCATGCGAGTAGAGAGTGCAACACTGTTTCTTTCAGCCGAGGGAGAGGTCCTCTTTTGTCGGACAGTGTTTGATCATTATGGGCTGAGAGGTTAAGTGTAAGACCATTGAGGGTAATACCTAATGGGCTAATCTTGAATCTGCCCACAGTCCTTGGGTTTTTATAAGGTTGCTTGACCCAGGGACCATTTAGTGTAAATGTTGGGCCCATTAAGAGCCCATGGTGATGGGCTCAGGGGTTCACTGTTTCCTACAGTGAATTCGGCCAGGCCTTGTAACAGAGGCTGGGTTGAACCCATGTGGCTGATGTGTAGATCAGGGGTTCACTGAAGAGCCATCCTGTTGATTCTACTTCATCCTGCACCGTGTCATCTTCGGTGGAAGCAGTCTTTGGATTCATCCTTGGGCGTGAACACCTTCATTGGAGGTTACTATTACTTCGTATCTGGTATAACCCTCCACTCCCTTTTGGTTTTAGATCTAGTTTGGTTTAAGTTCAAGATTGATCATTGAAAATGCAGTTTTCTAAAATAGGTAATGTGATTCCCACATGGGAGAGAGAAATTTTTGGAATTTCGCCCAATCTTTCTGCAGGGTTCGGCCACCCATATGATGGATCTCTCATCCCTTCAAAAAGTGTGAGGACATTTTTGTCTTTTTGTGTTATTTTGTATTTGGGTGCCTATTCAAGGGCACCTTTGTAATTTTGCTTATGAATAAGAAATGAAAAGCCTCTTGGTGTGAACGGTGCCACACCAAGCACTTCTTTACACTTCCTTCTCTTTCTCATTTTTCTTTTCTTCTCTCTTCAACATCTCTAAACTTTGCAACTTGGTATTAGAGCAACTCACGATCAAGAAAACTCTCTGCTACTGGTCGTGACTCAGACAGATCTGCTGACGTTAGCATGCCTTCGGTTGACGTTAGCAGTTTGTACAGTCGGTGGCATCTTCACGAGTCTTTGATGGTTGTTGATTTGCCCTGATTTTAGGGGAATTTTGGTATAAGTTTCATGGTGGTTTGAAGTTGTTTTGGATTTTTCCTGGATTTTTCGGATGAAAATTGGCAAAAAATCCAGATCTAGAATTTAGGGCTTGCATGCTCGTATGGTAGATTGGTTGTTGCTGAAACCTCTTGTGTTTGAGCCATTGTAAACCCCTGGGACTGTAGGAAGCAGTCCTGAATTTTTTTAGTCCTAAAAC
Organism: Nelumbo nucifera; assembly: GCF_000365185.1. Next base: position 353,428 of record NW_010729241.1, on the reverse strand, counting down.
TTATTTTGGGAATTTTTTTCCTCCCATATTTTGCTGCCAATACATATTTTTCCTAGTTCATTTTGCTGTAACTCATGTCTAACCTTGTGGAAAAGGTGTTTGGGAGTTCAGCTGTTGTTGGAAGACTGTGGTGCTGGTGAGAAATTTTTTTTGGAGGGGCTATGATCAATGGACTCACACAAAGACGTCTGCATACCTACCTATGTTCTCCCAGGAAGCAATGACAATGTCGGAGGACAGATTACTACTATAAAACTTGATGGGACAAATTTTCTAGAATGGTCTCAATCAGCCAAGCTTACAATTGGTGGAAGAGGTATGCTCAGATTTATTACTAGTAAGGAAGCTAAGCCGAAGCCTGAAGATCCACACTATTCCAAGTGGGAGTAGGATAATCTGTTGGTGATGTCATGGCTTGTATGCTCTGTGCAGCAACACATCGCCCGTAACTATATGTTCCTTTCAACAGCTAAAGATATTTGGGACAGATTGACTACAACTTATTCTCAAGCGATAGGGGGAGAAATCAGTGGCCATGTATTTCTCCTCCTTACAATCAAATTGGGAAGAAATTGATCATCTTGAGGCTTTGGAATGGAAAGATCCCCTTGATGCCGAACAATATAGGAAGTACATTGAAAAAAATCGAGTTTTCGATTTTCTTGTCGGGTTGAATGCTGATTATGACTTCACTTGGCAACACATCCTTAGTGCTGATATTGTGTCATTCTCCAAAGCATATATTCTCTTGTATAGATTGAAGAGAGTAGGAAGAATGCTATGATGAAAGTGTCTGCAAGTGAGCACACAGCTCTTGTGGCCACAAAACCTAAGCAGAGTTTTGGTAAACATGAAGAGGTATTTTGTGAATACTGTAAGAAGCCAAAGCATACCAATGATAGATGCTGGAAACTAAATCCCCCACCTGAAACTTGAGAAGTTTAAATCTGGAAAGAAAGTAAATGCTCATGTTGCTACTGCAAGTCACGATTCTTAGACTCACATGCTTGAAGGAAATCCTCCTGCTCTGGCATCTACTATGACACCTCTGATGTGATGGAAAAATTGAGAGGCATCTTACTCCATCTTGAAAAGAGCAGGTTGCCTACATCTACTGGTTCAAATGCTTCTTCTAGTGCCTTTGCAAAATCAGGTACTGCACTTGGATGTCATGTCCCACCCTCTAGCTCTTGGATAATTGACACAGGAGCCGGTGATCATATGACTGGTATGCCTTCCTACTTTACCACTTATAGACTTTTTTTAGGGAAAGGTATGATTACCGTTGCCGATGGATCCCAGACCCCAATATCGGGTTTGGGTGAAGTTAAACTTACCAATAGCCTTTCTTTGAACTTTGTACTCCATGTTCCAAATTTCATAGAAATCTCTTATTGTTAGTTCTCTTACAAAGTCTCATATTGCTTTGTAACCTTTTTTCCATCTCATTGTATCTTTTAGGACTTGAGTATGGGGAAGACGATTGGCAGTGGACATGAAGCTGATGGAACAATTGAAATTGTGGCATCATCGTCTTGGACATGTGTCTTTTGGTTCCTTGAAGTTTTTGTTTCCTAGTTTGTTTGAGTCCTTGTCTRSTTYTRGTCTRCAATGTGAAGTYTRTYAACTATCAAAGCAATGTAGAACAACCTTTTTTGCAAGTAACAAAAGAAGTAATGTTGCTTTTCATTTAATACATATTGATGTTTGGGGACCTTATTCCATTCCATGTATGGGTGGCTACAAATATTTCATTCTCTTTGTTGATGACTACTCTAGGTATACTTGGTTGTACTTGATGAAGAGCCGAGATGAAGTTCCTTCAATTGTGAAAGGCTTCTTTAGTATGGTGGAGACACAGTTTGAGAAGAAGATTAAGATTATTAGATCGGACAATTCCAAGGAGTACTTTGAGAAGCACCTACAAACCTTCCTTGAAGAAAAAGGAGTGATTCACTAGAGTTCTTGCCCTCATACTCCCCAACAAAATGGGGTATTAGAGAGGAAAAACAGACATGTGATTGAAGTTGCCAGAGGCTTGTTATTCCAGATGCATGTTCCAACTCAGTTTTGGGGGGGTGCTGTTCAATCAATTGTATATCTTATTAACAGACTTCCCTCGCGGACTCTACACCTCCAGTCTCCTTATCAACTTTTTTTTCCTGATGAGGATACATTCCATCTTCCTCCCAAGGTTTTTGGGTGTGTTTTCTTGGGATATTCTTCAGTCCAAAAGGGGTATCATTGTTATGACCCTTGTTCTGGAAAAATGTATGTGTCCAAAGATGTCACATTCTTTGAGTCTACTCCCTTCTTCTCTGTCTCTTGTCCTTCTCTTCAGGGGGAGGATGTTAGTGAAGATCAGACTCCTTTTTGTATGCCAATTCTTGCAACTGGTGCTGTCAATCCTTTTTCTCCTCCTCCCTGTGGTCGTAGTAGTCCTCCTCCCGTGCCTCCTCCTATTCCTCGGTCTTGGCATCAGTGGTTCATTAGACGAAGAAAGAGGATGGCTCCAGAGATTGAATGTCCATTACAATTTGACCTCTCGGACTCGGATAATTTGGATTCTGAACCTCTTCCTATTTCTGATGCCTGTGTTGAATCTATTGTTGAGCCTCCTCTTGTAGATTCTGACCTCAACCTTCCTATTGCAATTGTAAAGCAAGACAGACATGTGCTAAGTATCCTATCTTAAACTGTCTCTTATGATACTTTGTCACCCTCTTATTGTTCCTATATCTCTTCTACTGCTTATGTTTTTATCTCTCACAATGTTACTGAGGCAGTGCAGTTCCCTCATTGGAAAGATGCTATGAACCAAGAAATGGAGGCACTCAAAAAAACCGGACTTGGGAAGTTGTTTCTCTTCTAGAAGGCAAAATTCCTGTTGGATGCAATTGGGTTTACACAGTGAAGTATAAAGCTGATGGTTCAATTGAAAGGTACAAAGCTCGATTTGTGGCAATAGGGTACACCCAGTCTTATGGCATTGATTACCAGGAAACATTTGTGCCAGTAGCCAAGATGAATTCAGTCTGAGTTTTCATATCTCTTGCTGCCCACTACTCTTGGCCCTTGTATCAAATGGATGTTAAGAACGCCTTCCTTAATGGAGACCTTCAGGAAGAAGTTTACATGGAACTTCCTCCAGGAGTGAACACCCCTGGGAGTGAAGGAAAGGTGTGTCATTTGAAGAACTCTGTTTATGGCCTTAAACAGTCCCCTCAAGCTTGGTTTGACAGATTTAGGAAAGTTGTCTTAAAAATTGGTTTCTCACAATCACAAGTTGACCATACCCTATTTATTAGGAGAGCAAATGGAAAAATAACTATATTGATAGTATATGTCGATGTTATTGTTATCACAGGGGATGATATCTTTGGGATTGCTGAACTGAAGTCTTTCCTTGCTATTGAGTTTGAAATTAAGGATCTCGGAAATCTTCGGTATTTCCTAGGGATTGAGGTAGCAAGGTCAAAGAGGGGCATTTATATTTCTCAGAGGAAATATGTCATTGATTTGCTTCAGGAGGTAGGAAAATTGGATTGTAAACCAGCTAAAACTCCAATTGATCCCAATCATAAGCTAGGAGTTGATGATAGAGATGTTCTTCCTGACAAAGGTGTGTATTAGAGACTTGTTGGTCGCCTTCTCTACTTGTGTCTGACTAGACCCCAGGTATATCATATGCTGTGAGTGTGGTCAGCCAATACATGCACAAGCCTAGATCATCTCATATGCAAGCAGTGAATAGAATACTTGCCTATTTGAATGTATGTCCAGGAAAGGGGATATTGTATTCTAATCATGGGCATATGAAGGTAGAGGCCTATTCTAATGCTGACTGGGCAGGTTCTATTGATGATAGGCGGTCTACTTCTGACTATTGTACTTTGGTGGGTGGTAATGTTGTATCTTGGAGAAGTAAGAAGCAATTAGTTGTGGCACATGGAGTCTCAGAATTGTTGTGGTTGAAGAACTTGTTGACAGAAATGGGAGTGCAATTTGATACTCCAATGACATTATATTGTGACAATCAAGCTGCCATAAACATAGCCCACAACCCTGTTCAACATGATCGTACAAAGCATATTGAGGTTGATCGACATTTCATTAGAGAAAGAGTTGCCAGTGGAGAGATTTGTTTACCTTATGTGAGGTCTGAAGACCAGTTGGCTGATTGTCTTACTAAAAGTGTTCCCAAATGAAAGCTCAATAACAATTTGAGCAAATTGGGCATGATAAATATCTATGCTCAGCTTGAGGGGGAGTGTTAAAAGTGTGAGGGCATTTCTGTCTTTTTGTGGTATTTTGTATTTGAGTGCTTATTCAAGGGAACCTTTGTAATTTTGCTTATGAATAAGAAATGAAAAGCCTCTTGGTGTGAACAGTGCCACACCAAGCACTTTTCTACACTTCCTTCTCTTTCTCCTTTTTCTTTTCTTCTCTCTTCAACATCTCTAAACTTTGCAACTAATATAAACTAAGATGAAGATTACAAGAATGCCCCCTAGTAGGGCAGCTGCTAGAATAAACCAATAAAAGAAATAAAAGGGGCTTTAGGCCCATAACAACTAAAGCCCAACAATAATAAAGTAAAGAAAGGGACAACTAGAGAGATGTCCGGCTCAATATCTCAACAGTTTCTAATAAATTTGATGTTGCTTGGGCCTTGCATTCTCTCTCTCTGATTTCATTTATTTTTTAAGCCTAACCTATTAGAATAAGCATTCTAGTTATTTTTCTTTTTCTTTTGCTAATCCTCAGCTTTGACAGGTCATGCAAAAGGTATTTGCATTGTTGCTGGCTGAGTTTCGGAAATTGGGGGCTACAATTGTCTTTGCGGACTTCTCAAAGATTATTATAGACACAGGAAAGACAGACTTGTCTGCAGCCAGAGCTTACTGTGACTGTATATTGAAAACTCTACAAACCAGGTCAGCGAAATCTAAGGATGTCCTCACATATCTCACTTTGTATTTTCCTTTGGTGAAGAATTCTTGTATTCTGTTTTACAGAGATCTTTTTGAGTGGATTGAATTTGAACCACTGCACTTCTGGCACTCACTGCTATTTATGGATCAGGTTTGTTCTGAAATTCTTTCTGCTTGTTTCCAATTATACTGATAGGATCTATGCTTTATTTATCTAACTTGCTTTTATATGACAGTATAACTACGGTGGCATTCAGGCCAGATCCCCTGCTGGAGGTTCTGTTAATATTTCGCATCCTTCTTATGATGCCATAGAATCAGAATCTCAAGTAGAAATTGTATCAAGCTGGAATATAGCTGAATATTTACCAAAGGAGACTCAGGTAGGTAACCATTGTACATGTTTGCTATCATTCCTACTAATTAATTAAGTACTTTTTTTTGCAAATAGAAACAAGATACAAATTGCTAAAATGAGAATTGCAGTTACATGGCTACGGTATTTGGCAGTTTTTTGGTTTCATTGATTACACTTTGATTCATGTGAACTACATATATCAACAGTTGATGTCCATATCTAGTTCTCCTAGTTCTGATTGTTTCAACCATCTTCTGAACTGCTGGGCAGGATCATTTTGTTTTGATTGTTTCTGAATTTATGTACAAGCCATGGAAATATGCACAAAAACAAGCTGAAATTAGTGCTGCTTCGATGGGTGGTGACTTGTGCACTCCATCAATCACCATTGCAGCAGCTGAGAACTTTGAATCACAAGTGACAGGATTTCTTAAAGAGCAGGTATTAAGAAGTTAACTATGACTTGTACATCTTTGCCATTGTTCCTCAATGCTGCAAGCTCTCCAATATATTTATTTCCCCATGTTTTACAGATCAGCTCTTACTTTACGGACAAGCTTCTTAGGATTGTTCGTGATACTGTTTTCCACTTCAGGGGGGTGAACAAATCTGAGAATGATGATGCATCTCATGGAGTACCTCAGGTGGTTGGTTCTGATATACATAAGGGGGATGCTGCATTGGAGTTCATTAAGCATGTCTGTGCTGCTCTTGCTCTTGATCATAATGTTCAGCATGATATTCTGGTAATACATCTAACTCTATATTTCATGATAATATCAAGGAGTCAATTCTCTTTTTTTCTCTATGAAATTCAGTTAAAGCACTGCCATTATACTTGTTTCTAGTTTATATGATATGTTTGAGGCATTGTTCTTTTTTATTTTTGATTGGTAATGGAATTACATAAAAGAGAGAAGTATAAAATATGTAAGGAGAAGGAAAGGAAACAAAAGGAACCATCAACATCAAATCCTAAACAAGGCCTAAACACCTTAGTTATAACTGAACCATGGGCTCTTTTCTGAAACCGAACTAGTACCACCGGTTTTTTGAATTTCCCCGAATCAAAATTGAACCAATACCACTGGTTCATTGGTTCTGGTTTTTGATCATTTTGGTTCTTTGGTTTTCAGTTTTTTAATATTTATACTATATATAATAAATAAATATACAAATATATTTATAATATTTTTATATTATAAATAATTAATAATATATTAATATATTATAAATACTTTAAATATAATATATTTATAATAAATTATATATTATAAATAAATGGTTATAAATATATACAAATATTTATATATATAATATATGATATATATTAAAAATACATTTAATATACATAAAAATATATACTGGTCGATTCAATTAACTGCTACTTTTTTCTAGGTTAATTGAAAGTTGAACTGGTCCTTCAGTTTTCCAAAAAATATCAAACCAAAACCGAACCGAACGGTTTGGTTAATTGCATTTTTCGGTTTGGTTCGGTTTTTTGGTTTCTCAGTTTTTTATGAGCATACCCACTTAGTCATACATAAGAAACCTAGATACTTGTATCAATACCCTAAAAGCAGATTATCATCATAATCTACACCTTGTCCCAGCTACATGGGGTTGGCTAGATGAATCCTGTTTTGCGATTCCATTTTGTTCAGTGCAGCACCATAAAAAATGGACATTCCAAAAGTAGATGCAAAACAAAAAACCCTAAGAAACCATCCCACCACTTGGACAAAGTTTGCCAAACACCTCAGAACCAACAATAAGAAAAAAACCTGCCCTTATACCTCAATCTACATGTCCAGTACCATCCTGAAATGAAACTACTTGTACATAGGATGTAACAAAATAATCATTGAAATAGTAGGGATATTCTAAAAGGCAATTTATTGGAAGTTTTTATTGAATTTTTTGATAGAGGGATCACCAATCAAGGAGTGAATTCTACCTTCATGACCTTGGTACCCAAAAATCTAGAAGCTTGTCACCCTAGAGAGTTTAGACCTATTAGCTTGGTTACCTTCATGGCCTTCAACACCCTTTGTTGAAGTGTTGGACCGTATCTCAGTGGGCAAAGGTGGTAGAAGTTGAATTGCTTGTAGAGTTGGATGCAACTTCCTTTTCCAATTGACTGAGGAGTAGAGCTATCCTCATTGGACCCTTTCTTGTTATTTCTAACATAACCAACATCAGCAAGGGTTAGAATATCAATATTCTTGATACCCAAAACTGGGTATTGGTGCATATTGATATGATCGATACTCTCTTTTTAATTTTTTTGTACTTTTTCTTATTTTATAATCATTAGAGGGTTGGAGTAGAGTCTTGGAATGTTTTAAATGTTTTAATAAACCTATGTATCGATGTTTCCAAGTTTATCTGGGTGCACCAATATGAATACGATTCGAGGCATATTGTATCAATAGTTTTTTACTCCTTGGGCATCAGATGGGGATGTAATTTCTAGCAAGAATCCCTAGTATGCTTGGGTTTCTTGCAAAAATCATAAATGAGCAAATTGATCCATAGAAACACTTTTGAGATGCACTTGCCTCCTACTATCTTCACTACTCACCAAGGGATATGCTTGGGACAATGTAATGTTATTGTTGGAGGGTATGTTTTGCTTGTAATGTTGTATTCAGGGTTGAGTCCTGTTTAAAATTCAAACACCCTGTTTGTTTCCACCAACTTCCTATATGYTTCTACATACTTGGTGCTTTCCTACACAACAGTTTCAAGTAAATCTCCTGCCATAAAGACTTTAGTGTGGAGTAGTATAATGCTTGATGTGGATAGAAAACAAATTACATGCAGCACCTCAAGTATACAACAATAAGCACAAGAAACACCAAGTTGAAAACAATAAAACAAGTTGGATTTTTAGGGATTTCAGACCTGAACCTGAAGTAAAATTCCTCCTGGAACAGTTTCGCTACAGTAACAATGGTAGCAAGCTAGAAGGTGCCAAAATGGGTTGGCTCCTCAAAACCGAATATCCCAATACTTGAAAACCTTAGCTGGGGCTGAGCTACAGCTCAAACAAGAGAGAAAGAACCAAAAAGACCACCGTAGAAACAATCCCCTTCTCCTTTATAAGGCTCATTGGCTTGCTGGACAAGCTAGCTAAAATCTTTACAGATAAACCCCTAGAATGTTTTTCTTTCACAAACAATTCCTTAAGAACAAAATTGACTTCAATCAAACCAACTCCCCAAAAGGTAACTTTTGTTACAAAAAGACCCAAGAGACCAAAACCCAACAGATGTACACCCAAATACCCCTGGCTAGAATCTGAATTATAAAATGACGAAAATACCCCTGGACCCAAATTGTCAACAAATCTACCCAAAAACAACAATTTGGGATCCTAATAAAACATGCAAAATAGAATAGATTCACACGTTTTCTCTTTTTTCTTCTTTTTTTTCCTTCTTTTTTTTGGCCTCATCATTCCTGTTGGGTTAAAAAGAGCTCGACCTTGTGCGAGTTGCAATTTTAGCAGCCTTGCACATGTCTCCATCTAGCTTCATAAACTCCTCTTCACTAATCCAAGAGTCTCAATTGTTGGTTTCCCTTTCCACTTGACCAAGAACCTAAAATAGGCCCCATTTCGAGTGTTGCTGACTTGGACATCTTCTACACCCTCTACTTGTTCAAACTCATTAGAACCCCTGGCTCTTTGTGCTTGTCCTTGCTCATCCTTTGTTGCTGGTTCTAGATCTCCATGGTAACCAAAGAGGTTTGCTACATTAAAAATGGGTGAAATGGACAAATCAATTGGTAGCTCAATTTCATATGCATTGTCACCAAACCATCTCAGCACTTGACATGGACCAATCTTTTTCTACTTCAACTTATGGTAAGTCCTAGCAGGAAACCTCTCAGGCCGCAAATAAACCATGACTAGATCGCCCTCATGAAACTCTTTCATCCGATGATTCTTATCCTTAGTTTCTTTATACCTTTGGTTGCTTTCTTTCATCTTTTCTCTTGAATGGATTCAGCTAAAGTTTCGGCATTATCACTCACTCGTCGCAACCCTATTATAGGAGCTAGATCAACAACACCTTTAGGTGATCGACCACACTCAACCTCAAAAAGGAGTCTTCCTTGTAGATCTATTAATTCAATCATTGAAGGCAAACTCAGCTTGTGGTAGGATAAGATCCCATTGCTTTAAGTAATCTCCAAGTAAACTCCTCAACAAGTTTCCCAAGCTTCAGTTAACCATTTCAGTTTGTCCATTTGTTTGTGGGTGAAATGTACTACTATATTGTAGGGTAGTACCCATATGCTTCCATAAAGTTCTCCAAAAGTGGCTAAGGAATCTTGTGTTATGATCTGATGTGATAGATCTTGGCAATCCATGCAACTGAACAACCTCTTTGAAAAATAAGTTAGCTACATGAGAAGCATCAGAAGCCTTTTGGCAACCAATAAAGTGGGCCATTTTAGAGAAACAACCAACCACAACAAAAATAGTCATTACCCCTAGCTGTTTTTGGCAACCCCAACACAAAATCCATAGTAATATCAGTCCATGGTTCTTCTGGTATGGGTAAAAGAGGATACAAACCTGTATTTTGATGCTTCCCCTTAGATGTTTGGCACGTGTGACACCTATCAACATAGTAGAACACAACCTTTTGTAGTCTCGGCCAAAAGTATCTTTTGGAGACCATTTCAAGTGTCTTCTTGCGGCCAAAATGTCCCTTGCAATGCAAATCAGCAATGAGTAACACCCTCAAATATCTTGATTGAATACACAACCCATTGCCCATGAATAAGTAACCATCATTCCACACAAACTTGGCTCAAATATCCTTGTCACCTGCTACATAGCTTCTGCAAATAGGGCCAAAATAAGGGTCATCTTGGCATTGGTCTTTGACATAGTTGTCAAGGCGACGCCTAGGCAGGGAGGCAACAAGGCGCCCTTGGAGGCTCGCCTTGCCTAGTTGCCAAGCAGTTTTATGCACTAGGTTATAAAATACTTTTATATATATATATATATATATATATATATATTTTGACATTATAATTATAAAATAGACATTATTAAACTAGAATATTCATTTTATGTGTTTATATACTAATTTCTTTTTATTATTTTCTTATTTTGTTAGGGTTTAATCAACACAAACATTGCTAACACCCATGGTTCAAAGTATCGATCCACCTGTGTGTTGGTAGAGGTGTATCGGTACTTATAACGATACTCCCCCTATTGATTAAACCCTAAAAAATTTCAAAACCTGAACCAATAAGCAAGGGAAGAACTTAAAATTTTGCCTAATCAACACATTTTCTTCTTCAATATCTTCTTCTTCTTCTTCCACTTTTTCTTTTCTTCTTTCCTATAACAAAAGTAGGGGTTCAGCCCCTATATTTTTTGAATTTTCTTTCCTTTGTTCTTTTTCTTTTCATAAAATGTTGATTTTCTAGATTTAAACATGAAATGTGTACTTCTCTTATGAAAATTATGAATAATTGTTAAGGAAAGATGGTTATGGAACCTAGGGAACTACCCTAGGATATATGGTTTTACTTAAAAAAAATCTATCTCCTAGGTGTCGCCTAGGTGACAAGGTCGCCTAGGTGCCTTGAAAATTATGGTCTTTGATGGAGCTGAATCTCACAACATTAGTGGACATTGTGGTCACCAAGGGAACTCTCCTACAGTTCTACTAAGTGCATCGGCTACCCTGTACAATGGCATGAAATTAAACATCATAAGTGGCATACCTCCTAGTGTCATTGAGTTTTTCACTAAAGTAAGCAATTGGATGGCCTTCTTTGGTAAGGACAGCTCCAATCCCAACATGTGAGGCACCACATTCAACTTTAAAGAGCTTGTTAAAATCAGGTAAAGCTAGTATTGAAGCCTTGGTCATCCTCATCTTAGTTCTTGGAAGCTTTTTTCAGCTGCGGAAGTCCAAGTAAATTCACCAACTTTCAAGCATTCAGTAAGGGGTGCCACAATAGTGCTGAAATTCTTTATAAATCAGTGATAAAATGTTGCTAACCCATGGAAACTACGAATTTCAGTTAAACAGTCCACTCTTGAATAGCTTGAACCTTTTTGTTGATCCCCTTCAATCTCCTTGGCTGAAACAACATACCCCCAAAACACCAACCGATCTGTCATAAATTTACACTTTTTCAAATTTATATATAGCTGATTTTGTCTCAAGACTTGTAGGACTGCTCTCAAGTGTTCTAAGTGTCTATCATGATCTTTGTTGTGGATGAGTATGTCATCAAAATAAACCACAAACTTCCCCATAAATGGTGTTAGAACTTGGCTCATGAACCTCATAAAGGTAGTAAGAGTATTAACTGTAATCTTGTTAATAGCACGACTGTCAACACACATACGCGAACTACCATCTTTCTTTGGTATGAGCAAAGCTGGTACAACACATGGACTTAAGCTCTCATGGATCAGCCCCTTCTTCAACAACTCCGTTACTTGTCTTTGGAGCTCCTCATGTTTCTTAGGGCTCATTATATAGTGGGGTAAGTTAGGCAATGCTGCTCCTGGCACTAAATCTATATGATGTTGTACATCTCTTAGAGGAGGAAGGCCATTGGGTAATTCCTCAGGCATTACATCAGCATACTCATGAAGTAGCTTCTTCACCATCTCTGGAATAGGTGTTTCTTTGCTAGCTTCTTTTGCAACTAGCACATAAACAACATCCAAATTGCCACATTCTTGAGCCAATTTATCTAAGGTGAAGAGAGTAGTGGTTGGCTTAGTTTCCTTCTTTGGAAATGAATCAAATTGCATTGGTTTAAGAGTCATCTTCTTATTGTCTTTCACAAGCTGTATGTATTGTCCCCATAATGAATGGTTTTACGGTCATATTGCCATAGGTGTCCCAAAAGAATATGGCATGCATCCATTGGGACAACATCACACCATACCGGTTCTTCAAATGTATTATTAATAGAAAAATTAACTAAGTATTTAGAAGAAACTCTTACCTCATTTCCTTTGTTGAACCACAAAATGCGATATGGTCGGGTGTTGAATAGTCTTGAGCTGCAACTTATCCACCATCTCTTGAGAAACAAGATTCTCACTACTCTCGCTATCAATAATCAGGTTACACAACTTCCCACCAGTTGTAGAATGTGTTTTAAAGATATTTTTTCTCAACCAATCCCCTGGTAGTGGTTCTTGAGTTGCAACCATGGAGTGCCATATCACTAGAGCTTCACCCTCAATGTCCCCATCCAAGTTTTCTTCTTGTAAAGCATTAGTTTCAGCCACTTGTCCATCCTCAACATGACCTATATCATCTTGTTGTTCATCAATGACTAAATCAACGAGATGTGTTTGCCCTTCAATCCTTCTCTTAGGACATTCATTTGAACGATGCCCCAATTCTATACACCTGAAACATCTAATAATAGGCTGCCCTTGACTACTCTTTGTTGCGTTTGAGGTCCCTTGGATTGTAAATCGTGTTTGGTTAATCGCACGACCCTTACCAACCCCAACGCTTAAACCTATTGATGAAGATGTACCTTGGACAGCACTTAGTTTTCACCCCGAACTCCGACTCAGTTGAGCTTCAACCTTTGGAGCTAGTTGATATGCATCCTTTACCTTATATGGGCAATGTAGGTTGACTTGATCTTGTATTGGCAACCTCAAACCATTGATATATCTACTAACTTTTTGCTGTTCAGTTTCTATCATATTACTCCGAAGAGTTAATCTATTAAACTCTTTTGTGTACTCTTTTACACTCTTTTCCTATTGCCTCAAATTCGGTACCCTTTGGTTAAGAGTTTGCTCATAATCTGGTGGTAAGAATTGTGATTTCAGCTTTCTTTCATTCTTTCCCAAGAACGAACTTTTCTTCTCCCCTTTCTTTCTCTGTCCCTTTGGTAATTTTTCCACCAATCGAAGCCCGTCCCACGTATCTTTGCTGTTACAAGCTTCACTTTTCTTTCTTCATTCATTTCTTTYCAATCAAAATAGTTTTCAATGCTGTCCAATCAATCTAGAAACTCTTCAGGTTCCAACTTACCATCAAACTCGTTAATATGAAGTTGAACACTATGCCCTTGATTGGACTGTAAAGCTTGCACTATTCGGTCTTCTCACCACTGGTTATTATTCCTTACATGCTGATCACCCTCAGGTTGCTCAATATCTTCACTAATAACGTCAGCAGGCTGTTCATCAACTCTAGGAGCTTGTCTTCTTCTTCCTAGCCCCAAATCACTTTCTATGTCACCATCCCTAGTAGCATTTTGAGCTACAAGTTGAGCAAGATGTTCAATCTGCTCTTGCAGCCCTCTTATAGCCTTTTAGAAAACCTCTACAGTGACATGTTGTGGTCTTTTACCACCCCTACCAAGTCCACCCCTTGTAGCTATAACAATACAGCAAAACACAACAAGGAGATGAACTTTGAAGCAAACCCAAAGAAAGAACTTGCTTTGGTACCACTTGATGTGGACATAAAACAAATTACATGCAGTACCTCAAGTATACAACAATAAGCACAAGAAACACCAACTTGAAAACAACAAAACTCCTCTTGGAACAGTTCCACTATAGTAACGATGGCAGCAAGATGGCCTTCCGCTTGGACACACAGCGATAGAGGGATTGGAAGGTGCCAAAATGGGTCAACTCCTTAAAACCCTAGTTGGGGCTGAACTACAGCTCAAACAAGAGAGAAAGAACCAAAAAGACCCCCATAGAAACAGCCCCCTTCTCCTTTATAAGACTCACTAGCTTACTTGACAAGTTAGCTAAAATCTTTACACATAAACCCCTAGAATGTTTTTCTTCCACAAATAACTTGAGAACAAAACTAACTTCAAACCAACCCCCCAAAAGATAACTTTTGTTACAAAAAGACCCAAGAGACCAAAACCCAACGGCCCTTGACCAAAAACAACAATTTGGGATCCTACTACAAAAACATGCAAAACAGCATACATTCACATTTATTTCTTTCTTTTTTTTGGCCTCATCAATGCCAGAGGCTTCTCCCCATGTTTCAATTTATTGACGTCATTTTTCAATTTGTATGCCCTATCAACATTCTTCTTCTAAGAACATGTCTCAACCACACAATCCCATACTTCCTTGGCTGAATCCATTCCACAAATAATGCTTACTAGTGTGAGTTTGCATTGAATTTACAAGCCATCCCAATCACCATGTAATTTTCCTACATCCACTTCTCGTAGGAAGTATTAGTCTCTGGTTTCTTAGTACTACCTTTAAGATACCTATTTTCTCTCTACTACACAGATGCGTATGGACTGAGCCCACTTCAAGCAGTTTGTCCTATCTAAGTTTATTGCAGTCACATGATTGTAGAAACTATCTACCATAGTTTTCAAGGTGTCTAGGCGATTCTGGGCGACACTGGGGCACCTAGTCGCCTAGGCGATAAAAATTTTATAATATAAAAATCTGACTTTTGGCTAGTTTCCTAGTTTTATATACCACTCAGCACGTATGTTAATTGAAAAAATAACAATTCTCTTTATTAAGAACATTAAATTTCCTCTAAAAATGTGGCAAATCATCACATCTAAAAGATAAAAATCTTTTACATATATTAATTTCATTATTTTCAAAAATAAT
>NW_010729241.1:318071-338309 GCF_000365185.1 Nelumbo nucifera | reverse complement strand
TATTATTTCTTTCCTCTTTCTTTTCTTTCTTTCTTTCTTTTTCTCTTCTGAAAACCCTTCGATCTTTTAAATTTCAATAGTAAAACATTAAAACAAAGTATAATTGATATATATAGCATATAATAAAATGTATTAACACATACATTAATAAGATACAACAATATAAATGATATTATAAAAGGCATCCGCCTTGTCATTTTTGCCGCCTAGGCGGGCACTTAGTTGCCTAGGCGGGTGCCTAGTCGCCTAGAAGGACGCCTAGTTGCTAAAAGTCAAGGCGTTTGGGAGAGGCGCCCAGCCAAGGGCGTCTAGTCGCCTAGGCGACGCCTTGACAACTATGTACAGACCCCATTGGACCAACCTCGGGATCCATACCGTGCTTAGAATCAAGTCCAGATTTCTCCATTGACTCAATAAATCACTAAAAGCCTCATTGTAAACAAAAATAAGGTAGCACACCTATAAAACAACTGGTCTACAACGAGTCCCCCTTCATTGAAGATAAATACCTCAACCTGGGAACCCAGGCGAATTGGAGAAAGTGCAGCTGTTCCTACGAGTAGTTCCAAATCAATCTCCAATGCAGATCGATCCCGAGAGTCCACAAGGTTTCTTTAGACTAAGTGACAGTCTGAAACTTCCCAATTGTAGTGACTATAATTCTAGGTTGAAAATGCATTTTTTGCACACTAATGATGCAAACCATTTTAGTGATCTACACTTGCATGAACCCAACACCCCTATTTTATTTTCCCTTTTTGTAAGGGATGCAAACCATTTCTAAAACATTGTTAGTTGCTTTGTGTCCCCTGTCCGAGGGTCTTGCTAACAATATTCTGGATGCATGCTTTAATAGGCTGAAAATCAATTGGATTTAACCTGATTTGAATTCGAACCTGGTTAGTTTAAGTCAGATTTGGCTGTCTGTTTGGACAAAAAAGGACAGCCCTGTGCACAAGGCTCTTTCCAATATGGGGTCTGGGGAGGGACAAATGTATACAACCTTACCAGATAACAGAGAGGGTGTTTCCAAGATTTGAACCCTGGTCACCTAGGTCGCAATGGGCAACCTAACTATTGTGCCAAAGCCCACCCTTGTGTCTGTTAGCCATAATTAGTTCAAATTGAAATTTAAAATATGATCCATTTACTAATTGACTTAAATTGAATATTGCTTGATCCAATCTGATTCAATTATTATATATGCATATAAAGAAATACTGTTTTTTTGTGCCCATAATTTAACAATGGATATGGCATTAAAGGAATGCTGAAACAGGATTCATGTTGCTGACCCCATATGGTTGGGATAAGGCTTGGATGATGATGATATGAAAAAAATTATTGTTTTTTTGTATTAAAATTCTTTGGAATTAAGAGGGACTTCGGATTTAGGTATATCTATTTTTCTATTTATAGTACATATTTTATTTTATATTTAATTTTGTAAATATATACTAATATTTTTTTTTTTATATGCAACGATAAATTTCATTAAATAGAATGGCCATACCGCTCAAAGAGAAAACAGCAAGCCAATATATTGATACTTTAATTCAATTGGATATCTGGAAATGTTAAATTGAATTTGAATTTGTATTTTATATGTACTTCAAATATCAAATTGAATTCAGATCTATAGATTCTTTTTAGATCAGATTAGCATATACCCCTATCTGAATTTGATCTGGTCCCTTTGCAGCCCTAGATTTTTATCCCTTTCCAACAAATATTGTATTTCCTTCAAAAGAATTATATTTCATGTTTAAATATTCGGTAATTATTAAATTTCACGGGATAGTACATGGGCCTGCAAGTAGGGCTGTCAATTGGATTGGATTTGGTCCAATCTGATCAAGTCCAATGTGAGTCCATTAAAAATGGACGCAATCCAATCTAATGAATATTTTGGACTGGTCCAATTCAATGTTTGGACCGCCCAATCTGTTCAAATTTGTTTTAGTTTAGATTAATTCTAACCCAAACTTGGTCCATTGACACCTATATCTTATCTTCTTCTATCAACGGACCAGATTTTGGCTCAATCCAACCCAATTCAATATAAATTCATTATGGATGGATCAGGTTCAATCCAATAAATACTTTGGACCATTAAGTCTGGGCTGATCCAATTCACTATGAATTGTTGGTCTGTCCAATCCATCCAAATTGATTTTGGTTTGGACAGGATCCAATCCAAAACCGGTCCATTGATCTACCTGCAAATCACATTCAGGCTTAACCTTACATTTTCCCATCCCCATATTTGGCTTTGAATATATATTTAATTGCAGTTATGATCTTGGGAGCCACAGCCTTTCCTTGACAAGCTAAATATGTAATGATACTTGAACATGTTCACTCTGTTTCTGTGATGATTCCTTAAAATTGTCTTTAGAAGGGTTGATAAAGTCTGCTTCCATGTTCTTTATTCTACAGGTCATGAGGAAGAATTTGTTAAAATATGTACGTGTTAGGGAGTTTGCTCCAGAAGCTGAGTTTCATGATCCCTGTGTATCGTTCACCTTGCCAAATGTTATTTGCAGGTATGAAAATAAAGGAAAATTCCCAGATGATATTTTTGTATTGTCCAGCCATGATGAGAAAAGGTTATCTTCCTATAGTAATAGGCATTAGGCTTATTCTTTGGGGTGCATGACATTTATATCTTTAAACAATGTGAAGGAAAATGTTACATTAACTAAGAATGCATTTAAAGTTGAACTGACATGAATATAGACCAAATTAAGAGTTGAGATTGGAGAAGTTGAGAACCTGAAACGAGTATCACCTCTTACACAAAAACGGTCTGGTGGCCTATTCCTTTTGACCTATTACACTGTATGCTACGGAAAAGGTAAAGAATGGTCATTACCCAATGTTGATCCACCTATGTGGGGTCTTGGAAGTATACTGGTTACAGTCCTAACTTTTGGCATTTTTCCACACAAAGTGGCTGCCCTCAGACTTGGACCTACATTTTCATGCTTGCCAGCCCGAAATTTTTATCATTACACCAAGTAATCCCCCCCCCCTCCTAGAATTGTTCGGTACATCAGAGAGATCAACAAAGTTTGGAGGAAAGTTCCTCCATAGTTCATACTAAAATATCCCTAAATGACTTGGCTTTCTGAGCAATACAGTGAGCTATTCTATTAGAATTTCTACTTACATGATAAAATGAAATAAAATCAAAACAAGAAGCAACAGATTTGATCTCATCCAATGCATCCCACAAGGTCCAAGGAATTGAAGCTTTGGATCCTTTGAGGGCGAGAATCAAAAGAAGAAAAATCTAAGAACGCATTCAACAGTTGGCACTTTCCAATTCTGCAACCTTGCAAACTGAATAGAAAACAAAATAGCTTGACATTCAACTTCCAAGCACCAAATTTTAAATGAAGAGGTTCACCTGCAGCACCCTAAAAGGACCCTGAACTTGACCAAACTAGTACACCTAGGGGTGCAACTTGGGTGGGTTGGGTTGGGTTGGGTTGAAGGTCAGCCCAAGCCCAACCTAAAGGTGCAAACCTCAGGTTCGGGCCCCTGGCCCAACATGAGGTTAAGCCCAAGTTTATCAACCCAGCTTGAGCTTTATCCAACACAACTCGGGTTGGGCTTGGGCTTGGGTTAGTCAATCTTGGGTGGGTTGGTTGGGTTTGAAAGAATTTATGTATATATCTTTATGTAGTAATCTTTTATTGGGCTTTGTGGTCCATTTTAAGAGTACAATTGATAAAAAATATGTACAAATTCCATTTACAAATGTACAAATACATAATTAGAAAAACAAGATATTTTTCCATAAATACAACACACATATGTATGCATTTTTTCAAGCATGCCCGGGTTGGGTCGGGTCGGGTCGGGCTTGGGTTGGACCTGCCCATGTTGCACCCCTAAACACACCAAATAAACTCTGACCTTCATTGGAGATCCCCTCCATCACCCCAAATCCGAATGGAATCCTGCCTTCTCTCAACCCGTTTGCTTCCCATTTTAATAATCCTTGGTGCAGCTTCACAGGCAAACCCAAAATTATTAGTGCTAGCCCCATAAAGAGGTATTAAACATTGATTTAAAAGGCGTGCCTAGGTGCTCAGGTGAGGGACATTTGCAAGGCACATTTTAAGGTATGTGCCTTGCCTAGTCCTTAGGCACAACACTTTGAAAAGGGGATATGGACATAGCAAGTACACTCTATGTCCATAATAAGTAGGAATATGGACATAGCAAGTACACTCTAATACTTTGAGAGGAGTAGGACACTAGGAGAAAGAAGTTTGGAGGGGGATTCAAGTAGCAGTAAGAACTGCATCCCCCCCAAAACTTCACAAGAACATGAGATGCAAACATATTGCTTCTAGTTATCTATGTGATTTTCCAATTCAGAAGTTCAAATATAGTTGCATGTTCTTAGTTGATATTTTTGTCATGAAATCAATTTCTTTGGGCACTTCATGGGTATTTCTTTGTACTTCATTGAAATTTGTCATGTTTTTGGGAGAATATGTTTCTCTCCTATACTGCTTTTATAGGAGCAATGACTTTACTGCTTAAATAGTTTGTATCATAACTTCTCTATTAATAAAATATTTGAGTTGATCAAAAAATGTCTCACTCCTATGTATCCTTATCATCAGTTGAATCAATATGATGAGCTCTGAGAAAATTTCGTTGTTTTGAAACTAGTTATTAATTTAGATTCTGTCGCAGCTACTGCAATGATTGCAGAGATCTAGATTTGTGTCGGGATTCAGCTTTGCTAGCCCAGGAGTGGCGATGTTCCATGCCACAGTGTGGGCAGCCCTATGATCGTGAACAAATGGAGAATGCTCTTCTCCAAATTGTCCGGCAAAGAGAACGTCTCTATCATCTTCAGGACCTTGTTTGCCTCAAGTGCAACCAAATTAAAGCTGCACATCTAGCTGAGCAGTGTGCCTGTGCTGGTTCATTCAGGTGCAAGGAAGATGTGTCCGAATTCTTTAGTAAAATGCAAGTTTTCCTGAAAATAGCTGTCAATCAAACATTCAAACTTCTTGAAGAATGTAGTCTGTGGACCCTAGAAGTTCGATAAAAGTAGCATCTGCTTCTCTGATCCCAAACTCAATCTGCATTGATTCATAGAGAGCTGCCTTCCCTTGGTTGACCTCAGGGATTCCTTTTCCTGAATGCACTTGTAGTCTGCTGCAAATTAATGTATTATATAACCAGGTTAGGCATGGATAGGAGGGCAGCTTATGCCTAAAGCTGAGGCAATGTGACAGGCTTCTTTTTCAGAGGAGATTGAGCTACAGAACTATATTCACTGCTCGCATACAAAAGCAACTTCTGTGGAATTGTTCATAATCAGTTTTGTGGGTCTATTGTGCAGTCACTGTTGGTATTTTCAATTATGAAAGCTCAAGAGCTGCCCAGGTGATTCTAAAACAGAAGTGATGTACCCCCTAATTGGTGCCTCATCTTCATTTGCAGAGTTCAATATATTCTCAAAAGCTTTAGTAATTTTGTGTAAGTTTGATTTTGTATAATAGCTTATTATATTTTTGGTTGAAAGTTGGTTTATTATTGAGGCATGTATTTCGTAGCCCTTGTATTATTACCAGGTACTACGGTCAATGTTGTAAATCTATCTATGCTTATCATTAATCCAACCGTTGAGTTTATAAGCTGTCATGATGTTAACACCACAAATAATTCCGATTGAGAACCAACTCCTAGATCGACTCTTTAGAAGTTAAAACCAAATCTTATGCTCGGAAAATTATCTAACTTGGTAGTTGGAAACACATCCAATATCAAAGTTGTTTCCCCATCTTCCCCAGATCTACATAAGGTTTACCATATCTGAAGAAAACTAGAAAAGTTCGAAAGATATCCCGTCAGTTGTCTCAGACAAAATTAGAAACTTCCATGTCCGACTGCAGGACGCAATTTTATCTGGGGAAAAACACAAGTGAAAGCCTACTTTGCTGGTACTCTAGGTCTTCGAGTATTGAGGTTAGTCTGACGACCGTAGCCATCCTTTGACCATTGCTGGTTTTAAAATTTTGGAGGAAATTCTGAATTTGAAGCTCTATTTATAATCCCCACAGGCTGTATAGGTAAGTTGTAGGCTTGTAGCACGAGATTTTGTATGGAACGGCTAGCTGTGATGCACTTGTGGATATTGAAGATTGGCTTAATCTATCGTCTTGAATGATGTGGATGTCCCCAATGACATCAATTTTCTATTCAGCCCTTAAACAAAAAGTTGTTTATGAATCACATCCACATTTTAGAAAATTGACATGAATAATGAACTACATGTTTTGTATCAACCAACATGTGGCACTAGTGAAGTAATTTGATTTAACACCATTCCTCGAAAGCCCATATGTATCTTCCGATCAGTGGCATGCATTGATTATGTTGCTCTATATCAACGTATACAAACCAATTTTTTGAAATTTAATTTAATTGTTTATTAAGTATGCCATTGAACTCCTTGAATCCCACTTAAATCATTAATTGTGCACTTAATGACATTTTATTTCCCATCATTATTTGTTCTCGTTTTTCAAATTTGAATTTGCATATCATATATGTATCTAAGAATTTTTAATAGATATGATGTATTTTTAAATTAAGATTGTCATCATCATCCATGCCTAATCCCAACTATATGGGGTCCACTACATGAATCCTATTTCGCCATTTCATTCTATTTAAAACCATATCCACTGTTAAATTAATAAATTATTAGTGTTTATTTCAATTTTTACTACTATCCATGTCTTTTTTGGTCTACCCCTAGCTTTTTTAGCCCCTTTCATTAGTAACAAATCATTTCTAATTGGAGTTGGTGCTGGTCATTTATGCACATGATCAAATTATATAAGTTTTCTCTCATTTTATCACTTATTGGAACTATTCCTAAGTTCCTTTGGATGATTTTATTTTTGATCCTATACTATTTAGTTTTTCCATTCATCCATCTCAACATTTACATTTCTGCCATAACCACTTTCTAAACATTATTTCTTGATTGCCTAGCACTCTATTCCATACAACATAGCTGGCCTTATAGTTGTTTTATAGAATTTTCCTTTTAATTTAAATGGTATTTTCCTATTACGCAAAAGTCTAAATGCACTCCCTCCATTTTATCTAACCTAATTTAATACTCTTAGGTGACATCCTCTTCAATTTCTCCCTTGTTATGAATTATTGAAGAAGGTACTGAAAATAGTCACATTGAGTTATCTCTTGGTTTTCAATCTTAACTGTATTTTGAATGACACTTCTATTATTACTAAATTTACATGTCATACACTTTGTTTTAATTTTACTTATTTTAAAACCCCTTCTTTCTAGGAAATTTTTTGTAAGCTTAATTTTATATTTAATCTTTTATTAGTTTCATCAATTAAAACAATGTCACCAACAAATATGCACCATGAAATTTCTTCTTGAAAGTGTTTGGTCAATTCATCTATGATTACTTAAAATAGATAAGGGCATAGTGTTAAACCTTGGTGAAGACCTATCATAATTGTAAAATTCAATGTTAAGAAAATTGGACCGAACTGACCAATTATATCGTGACCTGGGCCCCTAGCTAGTTTGGTCATACTCCCAAAACCATAATGTCTAACAAATTGACCAAAATCTGGTGACCCAAACAATGAAATCGAAAAACTGACGACCCAGTCCCAATTTTAGAAAATCGATTGTTTTTTTTTTTATTTTTTTAATGCATAAGTGCAAACTTCTAAAGACAATAACTTTGCACTCAAATGTTCGATTGGGGTGATCTTTAAACAACTTTTTGAGATCTACATGTTCCCAATGTGCAAAAGGAGCTTTACCCCTATATGCTATAGAATAATATAATTATATATATATATTACATCATCACGGTTTAACCTCCAGTTTTACCTTGGTTGAGCCTCTAAACCATGAACCTCTCCCCTTTCTAGGTCCATGCTTGATCCGGTTTTCTAAACATTGGTAAAATCTAAAATCTCACACTAGTTTTCTAATATTGGTTGTTACCCCCTCATACATCTTTTCAATTCTACTAAGATCTCTTTCGTTACTTTCTTTCTGTTATTTGCTATTTTAAGCTAGATATTATTAATCTTTTTATCTAAATTTAAATTCCCTTTTATTATAAACTTGTTTTTAAATTGAGCTATTTTTTCTCCTATTAGGTTTTTACACTTAATTCTTGGACACTTGTTTTCTATATTTGTCTTCTATTTCCTAATGCACACACCTACTACCGCTAATCTGTGTTGTCGTTAAACTTTTTTTTTGGAATAACTTTGCAATCTTTACACATTATTCGTTCTGTTTCTCTTAGTAAGGAAAAGCATTTATTTGACTTATGTTTAGTTTACTTTTAAATGTTATTAAGTGCTCATCATTCTTTTGGTAAAAGGTATTTAAAATTGCTATATCATAATCTACTGCAAAATCTAATATTATGCCTCTTAGTTCATTCATTTCCCCAAATCTAAATTTTTCATGTACCATATCATATCCTATGCTTCTTTTCCTTGTATACCCATTTAAATTTTCTCTTCATTTGAAATTTCTTGGATTAATCCTTCTAAGTTTTTCCAAAACTAAGATTGTATTCTTATAAATTATTAAAATATATTAATTTAAAATAAAAATATATTATTACTTACAAAAGTAAGAATATTACCTACAAAATGCTTAAGAATAAAAAATTAATTGGGCATTTTTTGTTAATATACAAAAGTAAAACTAAGAATTAGAGTAGGTTGGAAATTATTACAAAAAAAAGAGTAGGTTGGAAAAAAAAATAGAGGAATGCATCTAAACCTTTGTGGGATAGGTCTGGATAATACCACTTAAAGAGGAAAATTCTTTAAAACAGTTATAATGCCAATTATGTTGTATGGAGTAAAATATTGGGCATTCAAGAAAACATGTTCAAAAAATGAATGTAACAGAAATATGCATGCCAAGATGGATGAGTGGAAAAACTAGAAAGGATAGGATCAGGAATGAAGCAATATTAAAAACTTAAGAGTAACTCCAAAGTGATAAAATGAGAGAACAAGCTAAGATGGTATGATCAGTGCATAGAAAACCATCAACAACTCCAAGTAGAAGTGATTTATTATAAGTGGAAGTAGCTAAAAGATCTGAAGGCAGACCTAAAAGGACATAGGTAGTAGTAAGAAATGATTTATGAATCAATAATTTAACAATTGATATGGTTTTAAATAGAAAGAAGTGGAGAAGCAAGATTCAGGTAGCTGACCCCATACAATTGGGATAAGGCAAGGATGATAATGATGATACAAAAGTAAAAATAATAAATTAGAAAATAACTGCTTTTGAAATTAAAAATATAATAGATACATAAAATAAGTGTCTTCAACACAGTAATAATAATATATTAATGGTTTTATGTAGCAATTTGTAAAAATTTATATACCATGTTTCTTGGACTCCTTATTGATGCATTATCAGTAAAGTTGATTAATGCATTATCTCATGTCCCAGTATAGACTGTAATGCATTTCTTCATATAAATGCATTTCTTATGAATTTATACTATGTTCATGGTTATTTCAACATTAGATTTAGTATCTATATGTATTCAAAGTGTATTGTGGTACATATCAATTTCCAAGCTTACCATTCCATATGCAATACCGATATTTTGAACCTTGATTGCATCCCTTTAATGTAGTGGATTGTCCCAACCTGTAAGAGCTAAGGAATAGAGCTAGCACAGGAAAATTTTCTAGGTTACTAATAGAGCTAGCACAGGAAAATTTAAACCTGTAAGAGCTAAGGAATCTCAGGTTTTGCGACAGGTTTGAATTGTCCCAACTCCCAAATAACTTAAGTTACATAAGTCATTGCAATAACATGTTTATTGCACTTCTGTAGATAGGTGTATATCAGACGCTGGATGAGAGTGACAAATTTATGGGGTATTCCAAACTAGCATGTGTTTTAATTACCAAAAGAACCATTTTTTGGTTGTTGAAGCACCATCAGACTCTTCCTTTTGCCTCTTGTTGATTCCTTGGTTCAAAGACTCTAATCTTTTTCTGCATTTGAAATTGAATCAAATTAGCTGATAATGATCAATCAAAGCAGAGAACTCGAGCCAGATTTCAGACATATATTCTAGTGTATCATGGATCTTTTAACACACACACACACGCAAAAAAAAAAAAAAAAAAGTTGCGACTTTAGCATGAAACTTCATGCTAAAGTTCATGTTTTCTAAGTCATGCTAAAGTTCATGTTTTTTGGCCCTGCAGCTTTAGCATGAAACTTCATGTTTTCTAAGTCATACACTGTTAGACATGTAAAGGGATAAAGTTGTGACTATTCAATCCAAAGGATCCACAGCAACAGATCTCCTAGCCTAAAACATCACACCATTAGATGATGGTTCACACTTTACATCAAGAGGACTTTATCATGGAATTCAACTAAGCTGAAGATTTTGTTCTGATGAATACAACAAAGTGTTCCACCAATTGAATATTCTGGAAGCCACAGTATGCGTGCCTCATGGTGAAATTGCTAAAATAGAAAAATGCTTTTTAGTCCTTGACAATCTAAAGAGGAGTGTAACATGGAATACCTGGTATCCTCAAGGCGACCATGCAAACTCCATCTCTGACGGAAGCCTTCCATGCCTTCAGTTCCACTAGCAAGAATTAAGCGCCTATAATATTAAAATGTATAGCATGTGAAAAACTTAACATTGAGGAGTGAAATAATTCCACATCATATAAATGAGAATGACAATCTGGCTAGTTCTCAAAGGAAAATGTTAAATGGATAATCACTGACTTATAGATTGGTTGTCCAACAAGTAAGTATTCTTTTAGTCTATTTTAGCATGCGTATTTGTTCCATAAGATAATGACTTTGGACAAAGTAAAAGCACCACTACCTTAAAAATGAGCCCTGAAACTAGAGAAGAAATTTCCCTTGAGGTAACTGTATCATTAGTGTATTTGATGATTGCTTCTGAATGTGCATGCTCATGTGATTGATGCATTTTATAAACTGGGGAAATACCTTAGGGGGAATGCGCACAAACATAATTGCATATCACATGCTACTTTTTTATCGAGGTAGTAAGGAAAGCCCATTAGTCCATGAGGGATATCCATGTCCGGGCAAAGAACATTTGGATATGCTGCTATCTGAACTACACATTGGGCAGGGGTGTTAGAATCAACAATCAGTATCTGTCAAGAGAATCCTCTGGGTCAAAAGTTGACCTAGTAGGAAGAACCTAATATTAAGAGCTACAATTTTCTGCCAGTACAGTTAATAGACAATCGCATGGTTAAAATCATAAAGCATAGATATGATATGCCATTAGCAAACTGAAAACCTTTCTTGTCTACCCAGGGACAAATCCACTGAATTTATAGTTACCTTTCCAGTGATGTGACTTCAGTCTGAAGTTGAGCAACCCTATCTTTTGCTTGATCTAAAGGCATTGATAATCCTAATTTATGCTCACTGTCTTGAAGGCGCTGTCTTAGCTCCTTATCCTGCAACTCAGTTTTGTGAACTTAGGCACAAGGTAATGTGTTGTAATGCTAACAGAAGCAAGTAAAAATAATTATCTTACTCGTTTCTCGGCACATTGTCTGTACAGAGCAATCTCATCTTGACAGAAAGGTTCTATGTCATTTATTTGCAAACCTGGAATGAAATAATATAGTCAATCTTTATAGTTGTGTGGAATAATATCTTGTAATAAATGATAAAAAAACTAATATCTTATTAGGGAAATCTGAGGTCCTGCAGAGTAGACAATGATACAAATTTTAACAAATGGTTGGGGCATAGCCTAGTATGTGGCACACAAGTAAATGGGGAGGACCACCATGTGGACATCCAATATTTCTACAACTAATTACCATAACTATCCAACCTACTGCAATCTTTGAACTATCACAATTGATAGAAGTAAAACTCTGGGGAAGCATGTCTTCAGGTTTTTTGCGTGGGAATCCAGGCAATTTCCTTATCCCCTGTGTGCCCTTGTCATACATAATATACTATTGACTTTATGGTCTATCTTGACTGTCACCGCAGTTTTCCATGATCTAATTAATATCACAATTCCAAATTATGGTAAGTTGCAATACCACTCTTTGTTGAACAACAATAGAGAATGTAGAAAATCAATCGACCACTTACACAAGAATAAATTCCTCAAGATTCCATCACATAAATCAACACCTTCAAGAACATGAGAAGCAATTTCTGGGGGGATGAGGGGTGATGGTGGTCCCATCATAAGGTCATCACCAACCAAAATAGTTTCCTCCATGGTTGGCTCTGAATCAACTGAAGCCAAAAGAAAGAAAAGGTAAAAGGAACTCATTAATATAGTTGAGTTTTATCTATTAAAAGGTTATTTTCTTCTTGTTTTGGGTCTTTATTTTTTTCTTTCTTCTTGTCCTGCATTTTTTTTCTTTGGAGGGGATGGTAAGTGAACCAGGACAAAATCATACTATAAAAATGCGCTCCAAAATGGAAAAAAAAAAACAATGGAAGAAAGAAAAGGGAAAAAAAACTGAACCATGCTTCAGTTTATTCACCTAAACAATAGCCTTTCTTGAGTCCCATGTTTTTTCTTGTAATGAACAACCCCATAAAACTCAATTATACTTGTACTAATACTTACTGAAAAGAATAAACAGAATAGATACAGTCAATGAAGGAAAACTGCAATTTATATTGCCTTTTGCTTGAGATTGAAATAAGATACTAATATTTCAAAAAAATAAAGTGTTGATTGTTTGAATAAAATTCCAGTGCTTAACATGAGTTCCTTTCTTTGAGATTGAAAAAGGAAGAGAGGAAAAAAAGTTTCTCAAGAAAATATAGTACTCTAGTTCAAAATACCCAAACAAATATATATTGTTAGTTTGGTGGAGATATCATTATTTTATTTGCTTATTTGTTTATGTATTTATTTATTAATAAGTAGTGGAGATATCATTATTTCAGAGAAAGAATCAACAATACCATCCATGATTGCCCTCTAAACCTCCAATTATCTGTTGAAGAACCGAACAGATTCAATAAGGGGAAAACCTGAAAGCCATTCAATACTTAAGTTAGACTCCTCATACTTGATTCAACAGAAGCAAAATTGTTCAATAAATATATAACTGCCTTGGCTCATTTATAGTCAAACCTTAGGGAAAAATAGCAAATTTCCCATTTCCGTTACGAGGAAAAATGACCTAAAGGATGTGCACTTTTTACATCACTCTTTTTCTCTCCTCGTAAATGAAGCGGGAAACATGGCAAGTTCCCAGAGATAAAGAGTGATGTAAAGAGTATGCATATAAGTTTTGGGGAGGCTCAATGATAGCCTCTTGGGGTGCCTGGCACCTTTCCTTGTACATATTATTAATTTTCTTGTATAATAAAATTGCCTGTTACTAATTATAAAAAAAAAAAAAAAGATAAAGAGTGATGCGATCAGGAGTGATGAGATAAGCATCAATCTTTGAACTAACACAACTAGAGCAACATATTCAACAAAGTATTAAAGAACTTTCAATAATGTATTTCCTTACTACCACAATCTACTTTTCCTATGGATCAAATGGCCTTGCCATGGCAATAGATCTTCTCCCAAGCTTGTGGATGTGTGGTTTTGCAATGCACAAATGAGCTATGACCAATTTCATTCAAGAAATGGATAAGAATGTAGAGCATCACCATGGCAATTCTGTCCTAAGTGCTCCAAAATATCTTCTAAATTACTGTCCTATCGAGTCCCCATACATGAGATATAGATCATTTGCTGTTGTCCTGAAAACTAGATTAAAAAAAAAAAGACAGAACAAGAAAGGACATAAAGAGAAATACACACTGATTCTAATGATTTTATTTTCCAAGAAACAATGGACTGTAGATTCTCAAATTCTACAAATGATTTGCAATCTAAAATCATAAATCTCACAGGGGAAGTACATAAAATACTTTTTTTTATTAGCAACAGGCGTAAATTTCATTAAAAGGGAGAAGCAGCCATCCAGATCATAATAATAGCGATGGACAAAATACAACAAACCCTCTACAATAGACCAAATAAAGATTACAAATTTACAACAGAGAAAAATCCAAAGAAAAAAGGTAGGAAAGATCGTACAAGTTACAGCCCAGACCTGGGCAACCCCAATCCAAACAATCCTTTCATACACCCAACCTTGCCAAAGAATCAGCTAACGTATTTGCACTCCTGGATACCCAGATGAATGAGATGTTCAAGCTGGCACCCAAGGAATGAGCCAATCTCGCCAGCATTCCGAATTGCCAAAGTACTTGATCCTAAGAATTCATCCAACTAATGACAGTTTGGAAGTCCCCTTTAACTATTATATTTGAAAACTCCTGATGAGCTACTGGTTTAATGCCTTAAACTAAAGCTAACAATTTTGTCCTCGAGGAGATTCGGGAGCCAGCTGGTCTTGAGTAATGGAGAATTACATTACCACCCAGAGTCCCTGACCACTCCCACTCCAGAAACCCCAGGATTTCCAAGACAGCACCCATCAAAGTTTAATTTGTAGCTTCCTTCTCCAGGTAGGCTCCATTCACCCACTGACCACCCTTTGTTTGTACCCTGTTATTAAAAATCCACAATAATGTTTGTGAGCGTCAAGAAAACGGCTCACTTGTGCTGGAAATGCAATTGCCACCCATCAATCATGGAGATGGAGGTGGTGGGACCTCCGGAAATGGCATTAAAATCTGTTTTGGTTCAATAGTGACTCCAGAGCCCGTGGCACTGGCTAACCAGTATGAGTAAGACTTAGATAGGAGAGGGAAGGGGTTAGGCACACCTCTCCCGGGTCCAATAGGTGGGGCCCACATGGGGTTACAAACAAGCAAAACACAAAACACTTAATTGAAAGACATTAATCATGAAGAAATTAAACTGCAAAAAGGTGAACAGAAGAGAGAATCTTCTCTACTTTTATTTATTTATTTATTATGTTTTTTACTTTTCCATTCTTTTTTATTATTTCTTTTGGTGCAATGGTGTACCCTGTTATTAAAATCCACAATAATGTTTGTGAGCGTCAGGAAAACGGCTCACTTGTGCTGGAAATGCAATTGCTACCCATCAATTATGGAGATGGAGGTGATGGGACCTCCGGAAATGGCATTAAAATCTGATTTGGTTCAAATAGTGACTCCAGAGTTCGTGGCACCAGCTAACCAGTATGGGTAAGACTTAGATAAGAAGAGAGAATCTTCTCTACTCCTATTTATTTATTTAAGAGAGAATCTTCTCTACTCCTATTTATTTATTTATTTATTATATTTCTTACTTTTCTATTCTTTTTTATTATTACTCCTTTTTATCTTTTTACTATTTTTTTGTTATTTGTTATTTTTATTTCCTTTCCTCCTTTTTTATTTTTTTATCAATCTTATTTCTGGTTATTTTCTCATGACACACTATTCGTAAATTTATTCATTAATTACTCACTAACCTACTCTTTCCCCTCTAATCTTCCCGACCTGTTAAACCATTCCCATTTTTCATATTTTGTAATTACTATCTCCTTATTTATTTATTTTGTTATATATATTTAAAACCGCACTGCTCACAATTCTAGTAAATTGAACCGAATCATTCTTCCCAACTCTGACCATCCTACTCGGCTAAGCAAAAACAACTAGAAAGCATCCCAATGAAACAAGCCGATAGCTAACAGGAAAACACAGCAAACTTCACGTATAGAAACATGACTTAATAAGCTTCAGAAGATCCAACGATTTAAAAAAAAAAAAAAATAGCAAATTACATAAATAAATAATAAAAAGAAGAGCAAATTCTTGTCTAATTTTAAAGCAGCAAATGCAATAGAAGTGGAAGAACAAGCTATTGAACAGTAAGCGGGAACCTCTAAACATGGAAAAGTGATTTAAACGAGAATAAACGAGAAAAATGCAAATGAACACTCGCGACAACTCTTCTCACTACCACATTCATCATCAACCCGAGATTTTACAGAGAGTGGCTCTACCAGGTTTCATTGCCGCCTCTGATGGTTACGATGGAATGCCGAGTCTGAGAAAAGAAGACGGGTGATAAAATCAAAATAGAGAAAAAAATGCAAGACAAATAGGAACTCACCAGATTCAAGATTTTGGCCTGATATCGATGCTGTAGGTAGATTCAATGGAGCTTGAACAACTCATCTGGGTCCATCGATGACGATCAAAGGTCGCAATCAGGCGGTGAAGCAGACACGGAGATCGGACAGGAAATGAGGAATATCGCCGCCGCCCTCTGATTCGCTGCTTGCCGCCGCCGCCTCCTGATGGAGGGAGAAATAGTAGATCGGAGTTATGTTGCCGGTCTGCCGTCGCTGTGCTTCGGGTAGAAGAAGACGATGATGAACAGTCAGAACAGTAGCCCCCTTTCCTTAACAGTGACCTCTCGAGGTTGGAAAGAAGAAGAAGAGAGAAGGAAAGAGGAAGAGAGAGAGGAGAGACCTGAGGGAAGAGAAATCGGACTGGTTTGATCCAAGCTGCCGCTGCAACGAAGAAGAAGAAGAAGAAGAGATTGGGAGAGGGAGATTTGGGCCGGAGGTAAGGGTGCGCCGTCGCTGGTTCAATTTTGTTATTTTGAGCAACTCCAGGGGCATTTCTGTAATTTCAGGAAATTTGGGTTAAACCGGGTTTAGGGGCTAAACGGGGGTTCTTTGATGGATGAATAGTGTTCACAGGTCGGGTTGGGTCGGTTTACTGGCGTTTTTCCAACCGACCCGACTTGGTCGGTTTACCTAGAAATGAAACCAAAACCGCCTGGTCGGTTTTGTGAATGATTCTCTTGATGTGAACGATAAAGGATTAAAGTCTAAGAAAGCAAAGGCTGGATGCCTGAAAATTAAAAATTATTTGATGGATTAAAACTGATATTTTATATATAATATGTATATTTCTGAAATAAAGCTGAAATATATATATATATAAATATATATATATATATTTATATATATATAAGTTAGTTCGGGTCACATGAAAACCGAAACCGAAACGAATCATTGGTTTATAATTTTTTGTAACCCGAAACCGACCGGTGATAAAGAAAAATCGACCAACTCAGGTTGGATCGGACCGGATTGGTCGGTTTGGGTCTTGTTATGAACATCCCTATGGATGATTGAGATTTTTGAGCCAAAAAATTGAGGTTTGAGATTGGTCCGATCACAAAGAAGGKTTTTGTGTGTGTGAGCTAGTGAGATTGGCCGAAACAAAATCTTTCTAGATGGATGGGTAAATGGGGGTAGTTTTGACTGAAATTTGATAGTGGGGTTTTTGGATATTTTGAGTTGTTTGGTGTGGTCAGATTGGGCTAAATGGGCCCGGATTGGGCAGATTTGGAAATGGCTTGATTCGATTAATTTGAAGCCTCAGAACGGATCTATTGTGACCGAGGGGTAAACAGAGATAGTTTTGGGTGAAATTTTACAAGGTAGGGTTTTTGGATAGTCTGAGGTGATTGGTAAAGTTAGATTAGGCTAGTTGGTCCTGGATCGGGCGGATTTGGAATCCAGTTAATATAGAGCCTTGAAATTAAATCTTGGTACAATTGAGGGTAAATGCAAGTATTTTGGGCTGAAATTTCATATGTAGGGGTTTTCTGGCATTCTAGGGTGATTGGCAAGGTTTGATTAGTTTAAATGTGTTCGGATCAAGCGGATATGGATTGTGGATGCGATAGGGGTCCAAATAAAATCTTTGTTTGATAAGGGTAAATAGGGGAATTTGGGGTTAAAATTTTATATGTAGGGGTTTTTTATCATTTTGGGGTGATTTGTGAGGTTAGATTGGCCCAGTTAGGTCATGATCGTTAAAATTTGGGTCAACGAAATATTATGGAATCTTGGCTTGATGGAAGGACAAATAAGGGAATTTAGGGTTAAAACTTTATGGGCAAGTGTTTTGATGTATTCGGAGTTTAATATTGTGGTTTGATCAGTTCGGATGTGTCAAGATCAAGGGAATCGGGGTTCCAAGTGTTTAGGCTAACGAGAGAGGTTGAAATGGAATCTTAGTTTGATGGACGGGTGAACGGAGGAATCTTGAGTTCAAATTTCATGGGTAGGTGTTTTAGGAGGTCCTGTGTTTGGTGGTTGTGTTTGATCTAATGGTTAAGGTGTAAGTAGGGGTCGATCGGGGCTATCAGATAGGTATTGAGCAGGTTTAACGGTAGATTTGAGGGCTTTTAGGGTAAAATTTGGGTTTTTGAGTGTTTCAGAGAGATCGAAAGGGTCTAATTGGAAATTTGGGGTGAGTTCGGATTCAAACAGCAGATCGAGCAAAAATCGCGTGCTGACAGCTTCCCCTCTTTGTTGTGAGGTAGGAGACTACAAAACAATAAAGACAAAAAGAAGCATATGGAGATTTTTGCGAAAGGTAAGCTTGGAAGTAGGGGTGCAACTTGGGTGGGCTTAACTCAAGCTTGGCCCAACCCAACCCGATTTTTGTCACAAGTTGGGTTAGATTTTTTGGGCCTTGAGTTGGGCTTGGGCTTGAAAAGGTAAGTTTTTATTTTTTTTAGGTTAGGCTCGGGTTGAGGTCTTAGGTAACCCGAGCCTGGCCCGATGCATTGTATATGTTATTACTTATTATGTTGGCTTAATGGTATTTATTTAATTAGTAAATTACTAATTTAATATTAGGTGTCATGTGTCAATTGTCAATGCCATTACTCAAAGTCATTAATTAGTTTCTTAAGTTTTTTTTTTTTTTTTCTAAACACGATTTCCCTCTTTCACTCTTTCACTCTTTGTGTGTCTTTGAGACTTTAACGTTTCAAATTCTTTTAATTCGAATGCCATTATGGCAAGTTGGCAACATTAATTAAGGAAACCCAAAACGAGTAAAAACTCATTAGGCTGATTAAATTTTAATATGGGGCTTTAGCCTTTGGGCTGATTAACCAATTCAAGTTTGGCCCGGGCCCGGGCCCAACCCGAGTGCCTAAAATTTTAGTGCAGGTTGGGCTTGGGTTGAAAAATTCGGGCTTGACCTCGGGCTCGGGCTTTAGGTCCAATTCTTAGGGTTGGGCCTGGGTTGAGCTAAAACCCAGCCCAACCCACCCGACTTGCACCCCTACATGGAAGAGGGGCAAGACAAGGAAAGAGGATTGTGGTAAGGAAAAGGCAAAGAAGAAGAGTTCCTCTGCAGTATCGTTTTATCATGTTCAAGCCATTTTATAAATAGCAAAGTAATCTCTCCTAGGTATCAAGAACTTTTGGAATTATGGTACATTTGCTGTAAAAGATAAATAGAAATCACTAATAAAAAGCAACTCATCATGTGAAAATCAATTACTTTTGGCAAAGTGACCCTCTTAGGTATCAAAAATCTTACGGAATCATGGCACATTTGTCATAAAGAAAAGCAAACACGTAGAAAACTATGATGAAAGCAACTTATTATGTGAGAACCAATTACTTTTGGTAAAGTGACTCCTCCTATGTATTAGAAACCTTATGGAATCAAGGTACCTTTGCCGTAAAGAAAAGCATTTTAGAGATAAAAAGATCAATCGTCAAGACTAGGCAAGACAAGATGTTTAAAAATTCTTGCAAAGCATAATTACAAAACACCAACAGATATTCTTTAGTTTTTTTTTTTGAGAATTTTGAAAGATTTTAATAACATATTTCAAGTTTTAATAGATGTTCTGAAATTAATATACCATAACTACTTTTTGACATAACACAATGTAAAATAATTGTTATAGAGTTTCAGACATTATTTATCCTTCATTTCATTCATTCATTTCTTTTTTTTTTCTATTTTTTTAGTTTTTCTTTCCTTTCTCATTTCTCTATTTTTTTTATTATCATTTATATCACCTCTATTTACTCAGTTAAAATACTAGTGTTGGTCAAAGAAAGGAGACTTACAAATAGGATTTCCGATGTGGGTCAAGGCATAGAAGTTGACATAACCAATGGGATTTTCTAACATGGGTCAAAGCATAGAATCTAACATGACCAACGGATTTTTTGATGTGGGTTAAGACATAGAGGCTGACATGACCAATAAGATTTTTAACGCGGATCATGTTGGACAGTTTTGTATGCCCTTAGCTTCAATCATAATGATGTACTTTATGAGTTTAATGTAAATGAATAAAAGCATATTTGATTCATGTTCCCTTGGTATGTTTCT